>CM057473.1:114030181-114596181 GCA_030035585.1 Dugong dugon | reverse complement strand
TCAAGTTGTTTTCTGTGTCCTTTTGATGTGTTTCCATTATTTCTTCCTACTTTCTTCCATTCTGGTACAAAAAGATGTTCCAGACTTATGTTGTAACTTCCCTGCCTCAGCCATGGAATCAGTCATTTCTACAAGAAATCCTTACTTTTTAGTGTAAAATGGCATTTAGAAACTAAAATCTGGGCCATAGATGTGCTGTTTGCTACACGGATATTATCGGTTCTCACAGAGGACAGAGTTAAGAAATACATGTATACATCCATATCTCTGTATCCATAACTGTATATCTGTATATCTCTGTAATTTTTTTCTGTTTCTGTGCCTATTTCTATTAAAAACCATAAACCAATTCCAATCCAACACTACCAGCCTTCCCCCTTTCCATATTTGTAACTCCCTTCTCTAACAGTGAGTAATCTTGTTCTCAATATCCACAGTATTTTTACTATCCTAGAATACACGTAAATTGTAGTTTTGTAATTGCTAACCCCATGTGAAAAAAAATTATTAACTAGTGCTTAATATTTATTTAGAATTCTTATTATTTTTACCATTGTGCTGAAAAGTTACTTGAATTAGAAATAATAAATTCCTGCTCTCTTGAGTGTTTCAATCAGGAATGGGTGATTTTATTTAATATAGTTATTAGTGAACTTAGGTTTAAATCTAACTTCTTATGTGCTTGCTCCTGCTTGCTATATTTTCTTCTCTATTCTTTCCGTTTTTTTTTTTTTTTTGGAATGGATTATTCTTTATTATTTCATTTTTCTCTCTATTATTTTGATAGTTATACAATATTTTATTTTTCTTTAGTGATTACCTTAATGATTACAAAATACATCCTTGATGTATCAGACTCTAATATAAATGAGTACTTTTACTGCTTCTGTACAATGAAAGGACCTTAGAGCACTTTAACTACATAAGCCCCCTGACTGATATACTATTGTTATTATGCTATACATACAGTATTTTAATCCCCCATGACGTTCTTATTGTTGTTTTATACAATCAATATTTATGTTATAAATAATATTGTTGATTTATACAATCAATATTCATTTATATTTACCCACATTTTAAAACTTTAATATTTTGTTATCTTTTATTCTTTTTTGTATTTCCGAGTATCCGTTACAAGAAACAAAAACTACAGACCCAAGTCTATTATAAAGATAGATGCAAAATTCTGAACAACATATCAGGAAAACAAATCCAACAATATATTAAAAGGATAACACATCATGACCAAATAGGATTTTTCCTAGAAGTGTAGGGTTGTTTTCTCATTCAAAAAAATCTATCAGTGTAACTCACTATTTAACAAGCTAGAAAAGAAAAACCATGTGATCATCTCAATAGATGCAGAAAAAGCATTTGATGAAATCAAACATTCATTCTCAAAAAAAAAAAAAAAAAATCTCAGGAAAATAGAAATAGTAACAAACTTCCTCAACTTAATAAAGGACCGCTGGGAAAAACCTACAGCTAACATCAGGTTGCAAGATTGAATGCTTTTTCTCTGAGATCAGGAAAAGACAAGGATGACTGTTCCTGCCGCTTGTACTCCACATTGTACTAGACCAGGATTTCTCAGCCTTAGCACTTCTGACACTTTGGGCTGGATAATTCTCTGACATGGTGTGGCCGGGGGCGGGGTGGGGGTTGCTGTCCTGTGTATTGTTGAATGTTTATCAGCATCCTTGACCTCCGCCTACTAAATGCCAGTAGCAACCCCCCACCTCCAGCTGTGACAAGCAAAACTGTCTACAGACATTGCCAAAATGTCACCTGAAACAAAATTGCCCCTTGATTGAGAACCACTGTACCAGAGGCAAGAAAACGAAAAGGCATTCAGATTGTAAAGGAAGAAGCAAAGCTGTCAAAACAGTGTAGTTGATTTGGAAACAATATGATCACCTGTAGAAAATCATATGGAATGTACAAAAAAGCTAGTAGAACTAATAAATGAATTCAGCAAGGTTGCTTTTAACCACTGCACCACTAGGACTCCAACTTCACCATTACAGTATCATACAAAATAGTTCCACTTCCCTTAAAATGCCCTGTGCTTCACCTATTTGTCTCTCCCCTCCCCGCCCCTGATCCTCTGGCAACCACTGTCTTTTTTACTGTCTCTATAATTTTGCCTTTTCCAGAATGTCATATGTTTGGAATTATACAGTATATAACTTTTTCAGACTGGTCCCATTAACATTTTTTCTTTTCTTTTTTTCAGCATTTTATTGTGGTTTAGGTGATAGTTTACAGAGCAAATTGGTTTCCCATTCAACAATTTATACATAGCTTGTTTCGTAACATTGTCTGCTATCCATTCAACTGTCAGCACTCTCCCCACTTCCTCCCTGGGGTGTTTGTTTCCATTCGCCCAGTTTTCCTGTCCCTTCCCGCCTTCTGAACTTTGCTTTTGGGCAAATACTGCCCTTTTGGTCTCATATAGATGATTATTCCAGGGAGCGCATTCCTCATGGGTGTTTTTGTTCACTGTAGAGGCCTGTCCATTGTTTGGCTGAATGGTGATCTCCGAGAGTGGTTTCTGTTTCAAGTTTGAAGAGGGTTGTCTAAGGGCCATAGTCTTGGAGGTTCTACCAGTCTCTATCAGACCAGTAAGTTTGGACTTTTTTATGAATTTTAATTTTGTTTTACAGTTTTCTCCCATTCTGTCCAGGAGCTTACTGTGATCCTGGTCATAGTAGTCGGTAGTAGTAGCCGGGCACCGTCTGGTTCTTCTGGTCTCAGACTAGTGGAGGCTCTGGTTCGTGTGGTCTATTAGCCCTTTGGGCTAATTGTTTCCTCAAGTCTTTGTTTTTCTTCACTCTTCTTTTCTCTGGATGGGAAGAGACCATTAGTTGTGTCTTATATGGCCACTCATAAGCTTTTAAGATCCCAGTTGCTACTCACCAAAGTAGGATGTAGAGCATTGTCTTTATGAACTATGTTATGCTAATTGACCCAGATGTCTCCTGATACTAGGATCCTAAGCCTTCAAGCCCAGTGACTCGGTCCCATGAGGTGTCTGGCTTTGGTTAAGAAGTTTTCCTAACTGTAGCCCCGTTTGCTCTATTAAATGGATATATTTGCAGCATATACAAATGTGTGCGTAATAATATCCATTGGCATACTTATGTATGTTCGTGGGTGTACTCCCATATGACATCTCACACTTGTTCAGCTTACATATTAACCTATGTAACCACTCATAATTTATTGTTACTACTGTTATTGTAGGACTGTATATGCAATAGCATTTACCTTTGTTGCCTTTTACTCTTGAGTACCTCCTAGTGTCTTCCTTTGCCTTGGTCATGTTGCGCTCTTCCCCCATATTGTGTATTGTCTTTCCCTTCACCAAAGTTAACACTTGTCTGCTACTTAGTTAGTGATTTTTCCTTCCCTCCCTCTTCCATCCCTAGTAACTATCAAAGAACATTTCTTCCTGTGTGTAAACCTTTTCTTGAATTTTTATAATAGTGGTCTTATACAATATTTGTCCTTTTGTGATTGACTTATTTCACTCCGTATAATGTCCTCCAGGTTCATTCATGTTGTGAGATGTTATGCAGATTCATCACTATTCTTTAACGTTGCATAGTATCCAATGTGTGTATGTGCCACAGTTTGTTTTCCATTCATCCGCTGTTGGGCACTTAGGTCATTTCCATCTTTTTTTACTATTGTGAACAATGCTGCAGTGAACATGGATGTGCATATGTCTACTGTGTCGCAACTCTAATTTCTCTAGGATACTTACATGTGAGATTGCTGGATCATATGGTATTTTTATTTCTAGCTTTTTAAGGAAGCGCCATATTGTTTTCCAAAGTGGTTGTACCATTTTACACTCCCACTAGCAGTGTATGAGAGTTTCAATCTCCCCACAACCTCATCAGCATTTGTTGTTTTCTGATTTTTGATCTGTGCTATTATTGTTGGGGTGAGATGTATCTCATTGCAGTTTTGATTTGCATCTCTCTACTGGCTAATGAGCATGAGCATCTCTTCATGTATTTGTTGGTTGGCTGAATGTCTTCTTTGGTGAAGTGTTCATGTTCTTTGCCAATTTTTAAATTGGATTGTTTGTCTTTTTGTTGTTGAGTTGTTGAAGTTTTCTATAAATTGTTGAGATTAGTCTCTTGTCAGATATGTCATTGCCAACATTTTCTTCTTAGTCTGCAGGTTCTCTATTTACTCTTTTGGAGAAGTCTTTTGATGAGCATAAGTATTTGATTTTTAGGAGGTCCCAGATGTCTAGTTTATCTTCTACTGTTTGTGCATTTTTAGTTATATTTGATAGTCTATTTTTGCCATAGATTAGGGCGCTTTGGTTTGCCCCTATTTTTTCTTCCATGATCTTTATAGATTTAGGTTTTACATTCAGGTCTTTGATCCATCATGAGTTAGTTTTTGTGTATGGTGTGAGATATGGATCTTGTTTAATTTTTCTGCAAATGGGTATCCAGTTTTGCCAGCACCACTTGTTAAATAGACTATCTCCTCCTCATTTTACAGGTTTTGACCCTTTGTCGAAGATCAACTGTCCATAGGTGGATGGATTTACTTCTAGGTTCTTAATTCTGTTCCATTGGTCTATGTGTCTGTCCTCATACCAGTACCAGGCTGTTTTGACTACTGTGGCTATGTAGTAAGTTTTGAGACAGCAGTGTGAGGCCTCCTACTCTGTAACACTTTGCTTATTAAGGATCTCTTTCCTTTCCATATAAAGTTGGAAATTAGTTTCTCCATCTCCTTAAAGAAAGTTGTTGGGATTTGGATCGGGATTGCATTATGTCTGTAGATTGCTTTGGGAAGTATTGACATTTTCACAATGTTAAGTCTTCCTATCCGTAAGCATGGTATGTTTTTCCATTTATGGAGGTCTCTTTTGGTTTCTTGCAGTAGCATTTTGTAGTTTTCTTTGTACGTATCTTTTACATCCTTAGTTAGGTTCATTCCTAAGTATTCTATCTTTTGGGGAGTTACTGTAAATTATATTGTTCTCCTGATTTCCCTTTCAGAGTTCTCTTGGTTCGTGTAGAGGAATTGGACTGATTTTTGTATGCTGATCTTGTACCCTGCCACTTTGCTGAATCCTTCTATTAGTTCCAGTAACTTCCTTGTGGCATCTCTGGAATTTTCTATGCATAGGATCATAGCATCTGCAAATAGGGATAGTTTTACTTCTTGTTTACCAACTCGTATGCACTTCATTTCCCTTTCTTGCCCTATTGCTCTGGGTAGGACTTCCAGTACGATACTGAGTAACAGTGGTGATAATGGGCATCCTTGTCTGGCTCCCGTTCTCAAGGGGAATGCTTTCAGCTGCTCTCCATTGAGAAAAATGTTGGCTGTAGGTTTTGTATAAATGCCGTTTACTATTATGTTCCCATTAACTTTTAAGGCTGTTTTTCATTAAGTTTAGGAATGGTATATGTTCTCCAGGGGGAACACAAAGCCGGTATTGAAAACGCTGATAACGAAACTTTCAATAGACTCGGTTCACTGGGCATGGATTCTTTAAGTGATTCTTTGTTTCAGGGAGATCAAACAGAGACCCTTTATAAACACCCAGGCAAGATTTCCTCTCCTCCAAGTGTCATCCTAGGAAAATAGCTGAGCACAGGAGACAACTCGCCCAGCTCTCAGCCCCCAGCGCGGAGGCGTGGCCCAGAGCCCGCAGGGCCTGATCTGTCACAGGCGACCTACAGGACATCTGGGAGTAGGCGGAGCTCCGTGTGGCGGGAGGTTTGAGACGCGGGATCAGCTGAAGAGCAGTGACTGCGGCGAGCCTGCCAGGACTCTGCTCCTAGCGGGGTTGAGTCCGCTCCGGGCTTTGCGAGCAGCAGAAGCGGAGGTCGCCGGCTCGGGCTCCTCCCGGGGGGAGCGGGGAAGCCCCGGGCGGGGAGGCGGGCTGTCCCCGCGGGGAGCGGGGGAGGTCCGGGGCGGGAGGCGGGCTCTTCCCGCGGGGAGCGGGGGAGGTCCGGGCCGGGAGGTGGGCTCTTCCCGCGGGGAGCGGGGGAGGTCCGGGCCGGGAGGCGGAGGGGAGCTGTCTGGAAGTGGAGTTTGGGACGCGAAGACCCTAAGTCGCGGGTCTAATCACAGAGGGCGCCTGGCCTTTGCCCCCGAAGGCGGTGAGAGGTGTGGGCTTTAGGGCGCCTTCGCTGTTAGCCCCGCTCGTGCAGACTTTGGGGCGGCGCCCTTCACGAAAGTGACCCGCTCCAAGCGTGCGGCCCCGGAGAGATGGCCGTTACGTTGCTGGAAATTTTAAGAAAAATCATACTTGAGGTTCCTTCCAAAGCTGCAAGGCTGTGAATATCCTACTTCTGATTTTCCTGACCTCTCGGTTGGCTGAGGCGCTAAAAAGGTTTAACTCGGGTTTTCACGGGATCACTGTCCTGGTAGCTCCAAAGGAGGCAGAGGGAAAGACGTGAACTACGGCTGAGCAGTAGTCTAGATGCCATGCTGGTCTGAATTAGGGTCGTAGGAAAAAGACCTTCCTAAACTTTCGAGCAGGGCTTTCGGTTGTTTTTGTTTTTGTTTTTTTGTTCTCGGGCTACTTTGAAAACGTGGATGAGAGGATCACTCCGGCGCCCTGGAAAGGAGGCAAGCGTGGGCTCTGCGCATGCTCAGTGGCCCGGCCCGTCTGTTTGGTCCTCCGGCTGCGCGCGGTCAACGTCGCACACCGAAAGGTGGGCTTGTGTCCCAGCCGGGTCATGGCGGTCCCGGGGACTTCAGGTAGTTCCATTCTGAAAGGTAAGAAGGAGTTCCTGCTCGCACGGCGCCACGAATCACATTGGGAGGGCTAGGGGATGTGGGGAGCCAGCTGAGGGTCGCACCGGAAGCCCTTGGCGTCCCGGGTGGGAGGTCCACCCCGGGTTCTGGACTGTTGGGTCCCCGGCCACCGACGAAGGCTTTGAGAAAGGGTGCCACTGGGCGCTGGGCGAGCTCTTGTCGCGGAGCTGGGTGGGAACAGTTTCCTGTTCAAAGTCCAGGGTTGCCGGAGCTCTTTCCCGGTGGCACGTGCGGTGTGTGGACCGAAACTCGCGGGGAACGGCCCTGGGGACCGCGCTGATGTGGACGCGACTCTGCGGCCCCTCCCGGGAGCTGGGTCTCTAGCCGAGTCAGAACCCCGTTGCGTCGTGTGTCTAGAGCAGGCGTTTCTTGGGGATGGAAGCGACCTGCCTCTTGGGTGTAGCTCTAAATAATTTTCCAGTTGCTTTGTTCCTAAGCCCACCTCTGGGAAATGAGTGATGCTGGAGGGCTATGGAGAAAAGATGGGTTCGCACTGTGGTTTGGAGAAGGTGGCAGAGTAGAAGTGGGCCGGTTTTCAGGTCCTTATTTCTTTGACTGTTTGGATGAAGTTAGGGGCATAGGGTAGTAGTGGGATTCCAAACAGAAATATCAAGTCTTCTTCCATATGTCTGTGTTTGTCGTTGTAATAACGGTACCTACCTCTTACTGAGTGATTATTGTGTTCTAGGGCACGGTACTAAACTCTTGGTTTATATTGTTTTACACCTAGGAGAACTAAGGCGTAGAGTCCCATAGCTAGTAAGTACAGGATTTCAACACCTGAGCCTGCTTTCGTCCTTAATCAGAATATCATACTGCTTCCTCAGTCTCTGGTCACATCACTGGTGCAATGGAAGGGCTGAGGAGGTGGTGAATAGTGGACACGTGTCTTTTAGAGTTTGGTGTTTAAGAACAGGACTTACTGGTAATGAGACTGTATTGAGGACCCTGGAGTAGTACAAAGACCTTACAGCCAAAAGGAAAAAGAAAACGAGCAAAGGTTTTGTATAAATTATGTAGTTCGACTTTGCACAGTTCAAATGGTTTTATGAATTTAGCCTAGATAGTTGTGATTTACAAGGTTCTTTGAAAAATTGACTTTTGGCTAATATTAGTATTTTGTTAAATTAGTCTGAATTTCTTTTGGCTTCACAATTACCAATGACATACTTGGCAAGTACTTTCAAAACATCAGATTTTGAAAAAAAGCTATTGAGTTAGTTACCTAGTGCTGCTGTAACCAAAATACCACAAGTGGCTGGCTTTAACAAGCAGAAGTTAATTTGGCACAGTTCAGGAGGCTGTAAGTTCGAATTCAGGGCACCACCCCTAGGGGAGGGCTTTCTTTTTTGTCAGTTCTGGGGGAAGGTCTGAGTTGTCTCTTAGCTTCTGGGCAATGGCTGGGTTCCCTAGAGACCCTCATGTGGTGTAGTATCTATCTTGCCCCATCTCTACTCTCTTAATCTTCTGTTTTTATATCTCAAAAGAGATTAACTCAAGACACAGCCTGCACTAATCCCATCTCATTAACATATCAAAGAAAGCCCATTTCCAAATGGGATTATAACCACAGGTATAGGAGTCTGCATTTACAACACATTTTGGGGGGACACAATTCAATCCGTTAGAATCAAATGGGAGCCCCTGGATGGTCCGTTAGAACATGGGTTCACAAACTGTGGCTTCCCCCGCCAGGCTAGTTCTGACCTATGGCCTGTTTTTATAGGGTGCACAAGCTAAGAATTTTTTTTGTTTTGTAAAGACTTGTAAATGGTTGAAGAAAATCAAAAGAAGAATAATGACAAATGAAAAGTATATAAAATTCAAATTTCAGTGCTATAAATAAAGTTTCACTGAACACAGCAATGCGTACTCATTAACACTATGACAGCAAAGTTGAATGGTTGTGACAGAGACCATATGGCTTGCAGATCCTAAAATATTTACTATCTAATTTTTTACAGAAAACCTTTACTACTGCACTGGAAGAATTAAGCCTAGTTTAGGAGTTTGGGAAGGGTGTCACAGTGTTAACACTGTAAACTGTGACGTGTGTGGTTAATGTTCTTTATTTAAAATTTTGAACTGTAATAGCATCGATGAATGTTTACAGTTGAGTAAGCTTTCAGTGGAAGAAATTTGAAATTTACTTTTTAATGTAAATGGAATGAAAGAAAAATCTTGACATTCTTGGGTAAGGGCTGTTGGAGGTGCAAATATATATTTCATGTTTTTTTTTTTTTTAGATGTAGTGGCATATGTTGACGTGTGGTCATCCAATGGAACAGAAAATTATTCAAAGACTTTTACAAACCAACTTGTAGATATGGGGGCAAAGGTAAGAAATTCATCTTACTTTTGATAACATATGATAGTTCTCAGATATATAATGAGATATATTTGCATTTTCTTATTTTGGGAATTATTACCTGTGAAGGACAAAGAAGGCACAGGATAAGTGGTGGGAGAAAGAAAGAAAAGAACCAAGACATTAAGAAATTACAACAGTAGGACTTCTAAAACAGTCTTGTAGGTGATGTGAGAGAAGGAGGATATAGGATGAAAGTCTGGATTCTGACTTGGTTACTTGGGTGCATGGTGCTGTTAATCAAGATGAGGAATATATGAAAAGGAACAGGTGTTTAAAGGAAAGGTTGTAATTTTGGGCATATTTGAAATACCTGATAGATATTTGCCTGTACAAATCTGGAATGTGAGGTAGTCAAGGCTAGAGAGAATGATTTGGGGTCAAGAGCTTAGAGGTAGATGAAGCCATGGGTGTGGATCATGTTCCACAAGGGCAACGTTTAGAATAAAAAAGAAGGCTGAAGGTGGAATTCTGTTCTGTACTTAAAGGGCAGATGAAAGGGGAGAGGAGAACTCAGGGACAAAGATAAAGAATGGCAGGAGAATCTGGAAAACAAGTCACTGCAAGTCAGAGGAAGAATGCCATTCAAAGATGGAATTTTAGAACACTGCAGAGTGATTAAGAAAGCTAAGATTGGCAAGTATGCTTTAGATTTAACATCTACAAGGTCATTGCTGAGCTTGTAGTTCACTTACTGTTCACTGCAGTTTTTGGTGAAATGGTAAATGGGAATGCCGGATCTCATAGAGCAGTTGTTATAGCTGTGAACACAGTGTGTTTGTTTATGGTATGAGGTAGTGTCATTGTTTTCATATGAATATTCACTTGTCTCAACACCATTTATTGAAAAGACTATCCTTTAACCAAGCTCTGCTGTTCTATCTTTGCTATAAATCAGGGATCCAGTGTTTCGGTCTGTTTGGGACTCTGTTCTGTTTCGTTAATCTATTATTCTGTTCTCAGGATAAAACCATTCTGTCTTAATTGTTGTTGTTATTAATTGCTGTTGAGTCGACTGTGACTCGTGGCGACCTTATATATAGCATTGCCTGGTTCTGTGCCATCTTCATGATCGTTGGCATGTTTGAGTCCATTATTTAGGCTTTGTGTCAGTCCATCTCTTTAAGGGTTTCTCCTGTTTCCACTGACCCTTTATTTTACCAGCTGTTAATGTCCTTTTCCAGCAATTGATCCCTCCTGATGACGTGCCCAAAGAAACCAACCTGAAGTTTTGCCATCCTGGCTTCTAAGGAGCATTCTTGTTGTGTTTCTTCTAAGGTTGATGTGTTCCTTCCTCTGGCAGTCCACGTATCTTCAGTGTTCATGCAGTATGTCATTTGATGTCTTGACTGCTGCTTCTATGGATGTTAGTTATTGATTCAAGTAGAATGAAATCACTGACAACTTCAATTTCTTCTTCATTTATCATGATGTGGTTTATCAGTCTCTGTGAGAATTTTCATTTTCCTCACATTCAGGCGTAATCCATACCGAAGGCTGTAGTCTTTGACCTTCATTAGTAAACCCTCAAGTCATCTTCATTTTTGTCAAGCAAGCTTGTGCCATCTGAATATCACAGGTTGTTAATGAGTCTTCTTCCAATCCTGATGCTGGGTTTTTCTTCATGTAATACAGCTTTTCGGATGATTTGTTCAGCGTACAGATTGAATAAGTAAAGTGAAGGGATGCAACCCTGCCCCACACCTTTTCCAATTCTGTCTTAATTACTCCTTAAAATGAATCTTGATAAGTCATCCAATTTGTTCTTTACGGTTATTTGTATCTTTTCTCTTTTCTTCTTAATTGTTCTTACCTGGGTATTGTTGATTTTATTAGTCTGTCTAATTTAAAGATTCATCTATTAGTCTTTAAGCATTTTTGATCCTCTTTTGTATATTTCTTTTCTAATTTATTGATTTCTGACCTTATCATTATTATCTCACTGTCTCTTTGGTTTTAGTTAGCTTTTCCTAAGTTTTTGAGATGGTGCATTTTCAGCCTTCTTAGTTTCTATGTATGCATATTTTAGATTATTCATTTTACCTAAGTATGGCTTTAGCTGATTCCACAGCAAGTCTGTGTCTGGTAAAGTGCAACATCTAGATTTATTCCCCCGCCCCATGGTTGTTATCTCATCTGTTCATTACTGTCTTAGTTACCTAGCACTGCTCCAGCAGACATACCACAAGTGGATGGCTTTAACAAACAGAATCTATTCTCTCACAGTCTAGTAGGCTACAAGTCCAAATTCAGGGTGTCAACTTCAGGGCAAGGCTTTCTCTGTTGGCTCTGGAGGACAGTTCTTGTCACTGATCTTCCACTGGACTAGGAGCTTCTCTGTGTAGGAACCCCGGGTCCAAAGCACGTGCTGTGCTCCTGCCATTGCTTTCTTGGTGGTGTGAGATACCCCTGTCTTTCTGTTCCCTTCCCTTTTATCTCTTGCAGGATAAAAGGTGCTGCAGGCCACACCCCAGGGAAACTCCCTTTATACTGGATCAGGGATGTGACTTGAGTTAGGGTGTTATGTCCCACCCTAATTCTCTTTAACGTAATCTAATCTTGCCTCATTAACCACAGGCAGAGATTAGGATTTACAACACAAGAAAATTACATTAGTCACAAAATGGAAGATAACCATACCATACTGGGAATCATGGCCTAACCAAGTTGACGCATGGTTTTGGGGGACACAATTCAATCCATGACAATTACTTGTTTTTTGTTTGTTGTTGTTGTTGAGCATTGTATCTTTAAAATTGCTTGTAAGTAATATGAGGCCTGTAATTGTATTTGGAGCCCTGGTGGCACAGTCATTAAGAGCTGCAGCTGCTAACCAAAAGGTCGGCAGTTCTAATTCACCAGCTGCTCCTTGGAAACCGTATGGGGCAGTTCTCCTCTGTCTTATAGGGTTGTTATGAGTCAGAATCGACTCGATGGCAACGGGTTTGATTTTTGAGATAATTTAAAACTAGACCACAGATCTGCGAGGACCAGTATAACTTCTAATTCACCTTAGTTCTACATGTAGCCCTTTGGGTCTTAACCCAAGGTGGAGGGGTTTTTCCAGACCTTCTTCTCCCATTCTGAGGCTTGTATTCCAATTTTTGCCACGCTAATCCTG
Organism: Dugong dugon; assembly: GCA_030035585.1. Taxonomy (NCBI): domain Eukaryota; kingdom Metazoa; phylum Chordata; class Mammalia; order Sirenia; family Dugongidae; genus Dugong; species Dugong dugon. The sequence continues at coordinate 114,583,882 of CM057473.1, read as the reverse complement.
AGAGGCATTTAGAAGTGCTGGTTAGTGTTTAATAAATTTGGCAAAGCCCTGGGAAATATTGGCCCCAAACGTTTGGCTTACCTCTCTGGATGTCAGTTGTCTCCTCAGAATCTTGGCCCAATAATTCTTTACCCTTAATAGTTCTGTAGGACCTTCAAGCATATGTGTTTATAATTTATCTCTTTTAGTTGTCCTCAGTAAGAGAGTTGGCCCAAATTAGGAAGAAGTTGCATTGTGTATTCAGTTTTTAATTTTAATGGTTGACCCCACACACAAGGGAACGAAAAGCTGTCCAGTCCTGTGCCATCCCCGGGGTGGGTTGTGGATCAGACTGCTGAGATCCATAGGGTTTTTTCAGAAGTAGATCATCAGGCCTTTTTTCCTAGTTCATCTTAGTCTAGAAGCTTTGCTGAAACCTTTTCAGCATCATAGCAACATGCTGGCACAGTGGTTAAGAGCTCGACTGCTAACAAAAAGGTTGGCAGTTCAAATCCACCAGGCGCTCCTTAGAAACTCTACGGAGTTTCTGTCCTATAGGCTCTCTGTGGGTCGGAATCAACTCGATGGCAATGGGTAGCAGCAAGCAAGCCTTCAGTGACAGGTGGCTGTGGATGGGGGGTGCATTGGCTGGGAGATGAACCCTGGTCTCCTGCACAGAAAGCAAGAATTCTAACTCTGAACCACAACGGCCCCCTCTCTGGAAAGGGTACATAAGGGGTAAAATTTTTGACACTACTAGAGTGTCTGAAAATGCCTTTATTTTACCATTACCTTTGATTGATATTTTAACTAGGCTGAATACTGTTTTTCCTCAGAAATTTGAAGGCAGTTCTCTATTAATTTCTGACTTCAGGACGACTGTTAAGAAGTCTGATGCCATCCTTATTTTCATTGTTTGACTTATTCTCACCCTGTCTACTCCCCGACCCACTCTTTTAATAACTTTCCTTATTGCAGCTGTGCTACAGTTTCTTGATGATGTGCCTGGTGCAATAATGTGTTCATTCCTTGTGCTGGACCCTGGGGGATACTTTCAATCTAGAGCTCATGACCTTCAAGTTGGGAAAAGTTTCTCAACTGATTTATAATTTCTTCATTTTCTCTATTCATACATTTCTTCAATTCTTATTACTTGGCTGTTAGACCTCCGGATTTTCTTCTTATCCTTTATCTGCCCTTATGGGCTTCTGTGCGCTTTCGTTCTACTTCCTGGGATATTTTCTCCATTTTATTGTCCAAAATTTCTATAGAAAATTTTTAATTTATGTCATCATATTTTTAATTTCCAACAGCTCTTTAGTTCTCTAATCCTTTAAAAAATAACCTCCTGATATTGTTGCGTGAAAACAGTATTTTCTGAAGATATTAAAAATGTGTTTTTACTTTTTAAAGTTTTTTTCTCTTCTGTATATTCTCTGTTTTTTCTGTTTGCTTTGTTTCATGTCTTTGATATTGAAAGCTGTCTTTAAATGTACTTTGTTATTGACTAGACTTCATCTTTCGACTCCACTACCACTCTTTTCATCTACTAGAAATGTGCTGCCATCTCTTTTCTGTCTTCTCTTCTTTATCCTTGTGGAGCTCAGACTTGTTTTATTCTTTTAGTAGCCCTTAGAGGTTTGTGTGTGTGTGTGTGTGTGTGTGTGTGTGTGTGTGTGTGTGTGTGTGTAAGAGTGAAGAGGATGTAAACATTGTGTGTAATATGTCATGTTTAATTGAAACATACATTTTTTACACAGTTTTATGCATTTGTTAGAATATTTCCCTATGACAGATTATGAGAAATAGAATTGCTGGAGTAGGAATTTTGGGTATTTTTATTTTGATGAATATTGAATAAAGTATCCTTTTGATCAGTTGTACTTATGAAATTGTATGTGAGTAGTAATAGTTTGCATTTTGTTTTTGGTATTTTGCCTACAGGTTTCAAAAACTTTTAATAAACAAGTGACCCACGTTGTGTTCAAAGATGGATACCAGCACACTTGGGACAAAGCACGGAAGAAGGGGATAAAGCTTGTTTCTGTGCTCTGGGTTGAAAAGTAAGAAGTTTCCTTCTTTTTCTTTTCCTAAGTATCTAGTATTTGTAAAGTGTGGAGTTGGTTTGCACAGGCCTCAGAACCAAATAAAGTTTCCATCTTTGCTCTGCTTCTTACTTAGGCAAGTAACATTTTTATGCCTCAGATTCTGTAGCTGAAAAATAGATATAAAAATAGAGTACTTAAGTCTTTGCCCACAGGGAAAATGAGTGCAAAGGCCCAGAGACAGGGATATGCTTGGTGTCTTCAGGAAACAATAAGGAAGCCATTGTGATGAAGAGTGGTCAGGGGGAAGAGAGGTTGGAGACTGAGATCAGAGAAGTATGAAGGGCCAGATCGTATAGGATCTGGTAGGATGTGAAGCAGAAGAGTAGCATGTAGAGATTAGTTGGGGCAAAGGCAGAAGGAGAGAGAGTAGTTAGGAGGCCATTGGTTAATCTAGGGTAGTGAGGAATGGCCAGATTCTAAATATGTTTTTGAATATAGTGCCAAACTAGATTTCCTAAGGATTTGGATGTGAGTTTGTATAGAAAGGGAGGAGTCAAGTATGACTGCAAGGTTTTTGGCCTGAGGAACTAGAAAGGTAGGAAGGCTTTGTAAGGACTAGGTTTATGGTCAGGTTGTTGGGGGAAGGAGAAGAATGAGGAGTTCAGTTGTAGATATACTGGATTTGAGATACCTGTTAGTCATTCCTATGGAGATGTTAAGATGGCTGTTTGATATATAAATCTGGAGTTGGGAGATGGGTCTAGGTTAGAGATAAATGTGTTTGTCATAAAGATAGATAGGTAGATAGATATGGTATTTAAAGCCATAAAACAGGATGAAATCTCTTAGGGAGTGAATATAGGTAGAGAAGGAAAGTGGTTCTGAGATGGAGTGTGTAGAGTTGAGGAGGAACTGACAGAGGAGGCTGAGAAGGAGCAGCCAGTAGTAGGGTAGGAAGGAGACCAGTGAGAATAGGGTTCTAGAAATCAAGTGAGAGAAGCTTTTCAAGGAAGTGATAATGATCAACAATGACAAATAATACTTAAATAGGTTGAGTAAAATGAGGTCTGAGAGATTACTACTGGGGTTAGCAACATGGAGGTCATTGGTGACAAGCAGTTTTGGTGGAGTAGTGGGAACAAGATAACTGGAGTAGGCTGAATAGAAGTTAGGAGGAGGGGGATTGGGAACTGCATATAGACAGATCTTTGTTGGGTAACAGAGCATTAGGACAGTACCTATTGGGGGTGTGCACTGGAGGTTTTTTTAAGTGGGAGACATAGCATCTCTGTATGCTGACAGCTGATCCAGTAGAGAGGGAAAATGTGATGATAATAAAGAAGAAAGAGCAGACATTTACTTGTGTAAATGGCTTGAGGGGATTGAAGGGCTTGTTCTAGGGAATGAATAGATGATGTCGAATCAAAGATAGATCATCGATATTAATAGGAAATGCAGAGCATATAGGTACAGTTACTGTTAAGTGAGTAGGTGTGGAGGTCAGACCTTGTGGAGATTCTTTTGATTGTTTTTACTTTCTGAATGTTGGGGATTTGAAGAGAACGTGCAAAATAGTTGCCTAGCAGTGTGGGAGAATGAACGGATTAGGGAAATTTCATAGAATACTGGGCAGTACTGACAGCTCACTTAAGGTTAGTGGTTGTAAATTTAAAGTGAGACCAGGCAAACCGAGCAGTTGTTGATTCTTCAGCAGCCTTCAAGTGTGAAATAGGTAGTGTTGGATTTTACCAGGGTTGGGATGTTGCCAGGTTGCTAGTACCAAGGGAGAGAGGGCCAAGGGGAGTTGAAGGATTATGCATATCAATGATTATTATGATGTGTCATGCAATCTAAGCTCCATAAGGAGGGGGAAGGGAGGACATGAAGGAAGTGTAGGATAGTAGAAACATAGTTTGATTAACAGATTGTAGACCTTAGTTGGATTGAAGTATTAGAATTGTACAAGAGGCTGGACATTTGGAAAGATAGGAGGATATAGCTGGAGAGTGTAATGCTTGAAATTTAGATTATGGAGAGTATGTTAAGAAAATGGAATTAAATCCATATTACATACTGCCTTAATAGAGGTCCACTTCCAATTTAAGGCCCTTTAACCTTGAAGTAAAGTCCACGTCATGGCCATGTTAGATTGCAACAAATAACAACACAGCAAGCTCATATCATACTAGGTGCTCTAGAGAATCTAGAATTTATAACCTAGGTGAGGGAGGCAAAGATAAGGCAGTAGGTGAAGCAATCAGGTCTGCCTGATGCACAGTTCCAGGGGACACCACTTCCGCTGTGCAGTGTTGCCCTGGAGACCTTTACTGTGAAAGGTGAAAGCTCTTCACAGGGTTGAATGGCCACGCCTTAGTTTTTGCTTTGCTGCTTTCATTCAGAATTTCCCTGGTCTCCTAAAAAAGCGGCAGTATGACTCTTTTACATCTTCTGTCTATTCTCCAAAGGTGTTGATCTTAGTATATCTTTCACCAAAGCCAATCAGAAATTTGCACCACTCTCCACTTTTCCTACCTTGGCTAGTCAGATAAGGGAATAGAGCATGAACAAGATCCGAAGGAGTTGTCGTTATTAGAAGATACAACAGGTGAGTGTATGTTTAGTGAGGATGTAAAAAGAAATTTAAATATTCTGTTACAACAGTGTTATTTCTGTGTGGCTTTAGGGCTTCAGGGTTGTAGTGGGTCATGGGGACCTTCATGTGTGAGTAGTCTAGGAAACAGCAGTCACAAGAAGCTAGATTACAACTAAGAAGGAAGGAGAACTGGTCACCAGAAAATGAAATGTTCTTTCGTTTTTTTGAAAATTTTTACTTCTAGGAAATCTGTCTTGGAAGTATAAGATTTTTTTCAGTTGACCCCAACAATGTCCTTTTAGAATGTTTTTCCTCTACACTACAGGATCCATTCTGTGATTGGATATTGCACTTAATTGCCATGTATTCCTAGGGTCTTGCTCTTTTTTGCTGACCCTCTAGTCTACCAAGCGTGATGTCCTTGTCCAGAGACTGATCCTTCCTGATAACATGTCCAAAGTAAGTGAGATGAAGTCTCACCATCCTTGCTTCTAAGGAGCATCCTGGCTGTACTACTTCTAAGTTCCATTTTACGTATTCCACATTCCATTCATCTGTTGACGGACATTTGGGTTGTTTCTACCTTTAGCTATTGTGAATAGAGCTCTTATGAACATTCAGATGCAAGTTTTTGTTTGGACACCTGTCTTCAATTCTTTTGGTTATATACCTAGGAGTAGAATTGCTGAGTCGTGGTAATTCTATATTTAACTTATTAAGGAATCATCAAACTGTTTTCCAGAGCGTCTGTACTATGTTACATTCCCATCAGCAGCGTCTGAGTTTCCCATTTTCTCAGTATCTCACCAACAATTGTTCTTTTTCTTTTTTTTTAATTGTGGCCATGCTAGTGGATTTGGTATCTCATTGTTGTTTTGACTTGCGTTTCCCTAATGACTAATGACGTTGAGCATCTTTTCATGTGCTCCTTGGCCATTTATAGATCTTTGCAGAAATATCTATTCAAAGTCCTTTGCCCATTTTTTAATTGACCTGTTTGTATTTTTGTTGTTTGCTTATATATTCTGGATACTAGCCCTTTATTAGATATATGATTTGCAGATATTTTCTCCTGTTCTGTGAATTGCCTTTTAACTCCCTTGATAGTGTCTTGTGATGCACAGAAGTTTTTAATTTTGATGTAATCCGTTGCAAATCGAGGGGCTATGAAGATTTGCCTGGATGTTTTCTTCGAAGAGTTTTATAGTTTTGACTCTTTAGTTAGATTTTGTATATGTGAGGTAAGTATATTCTTTTACATGTGTGTATCCAATTGTCCCAGCACCATTTATTGAAGAAACTATTCTTCATTGCATGGTCTTGGCACTCTGTCGAAAATCAGTTGCCCAGGTACGGGTCTATTTCAGGACTCTCATTTCCGTTCCTTTGATCTGTGTGTCAATCCTTACACCGTTACCATGCTGATTACCATAGCTTTGTAGTGAGTTTTGCAGTTGGGAAGTGTGAGTCCTCTTACTTTGTTCTTTTTTTCAAGATTGTTTTGGTTATCCCAGGTCCCTTGCAATTCTATATGAACTTATATGAACCTATAGTGTGAAAGGAACCATAAAAAAAAAAAAGTAAAAAAATGGTCTTAGCTATGTTGCAATAAAACTTTATTTACCAACTCAGGCAGTAGACCATATTTGTAGTTTGCCAGTCCTTCCTATTTAATACTCCTCTTGAAATTTTCCCAGTTGTTCTGAGGCCTTGTTGATTGTTAATTATTTCTCGATCTTTTTTTCTCTCTCTTCTTCAGATTGATCTGTCTTCAGATTCACTATTCTTTTCATGATCAATCCCATTCTGCCATTAAGTCCATTTAGTGAGTTAATTTCAGTTCTAAAATTCCCATTTGGTTTTTTATATATTTTTTTCTGCTGAGATTTTCTGTCTTTGGGTTTGTTATGAGTGCGTTTTCCATTGGCTCACAGAGTATAGTTGTAATAGCTACTTCAGTGATCTTGTCGGATAATTTTAGCATTTCAAGGTGACATCCATTGATTCTTTTTCTTCCCCTTGGAATGTGTAACATTTTCCTGAGTCTTCATATGGCAAATAATGTTGGATTGTATTCTGGGCATTGTGAATGTTATATTATGCAGACTGTGGATTCTGTCGTATGCTGTGTAAAGTACTGACGTTCTTGTTTTAGCAGGAATTTAACTTAATTAGACTCATTTGAGCCTGTCATGCCTTGGTGGGCATCAGCTTAGATTGGTTCAGTCCCCTCAGCCTTAGCTGCAGTCTGGTTTCAGTTTGACTTATGTATGTGTAGTTCAGGGATCCGCCAGAGACTTGGATCCACTATCAACGCCCATGGAACAGCAGTCAGGAAATCAAACGGCGTATTGTGTTGGGCAAATCTGCTGCAAAAGACCTCTTTAAAGTGTTAAAAAGCAGAGATACCACTTTAATGGCTAAGAGGTACCTGACCCAAGCCATAGTATTTTTCATCACTTCATACGCGTGTGGAAGCTGGTCGGTGAGTAAGGAAAACTAAAGAATGGGCACTTTCAAAGCAGAGCCAGCATGCTGCTTAGAAACGAGCATGGTGAGACTTCATCTTGCTTAGTTTAGACATGTCATCAGGAAAGACCAGTCACTAGAAAAATACATCATGCTTGGTAAAGCAGAGGGTCAGCAAAAACGAGGGAGAACCTTCACGAGATGGGTGGACACAATAACTGCAACAATGAGCTCAAACATACCAACGATTGTGACGTTGGCGCAGGACCAGGCAGTGTTTGTTCTGTTCTAAGGTTGCCATGAGTTGGAGCGCGCAGCAAACAACAATATACTTAAATAAGGCTTTTCAACTATTCCTGATACTGGATTGTCATTAAGAGTTGTTTCTCCTGAGAGTCCTCCTGTTATCTGTGGGTCCATTCTCTGTCCCCTAATTTCATTTCTTCTCGCTTTCCTTATTTATCCATTTTCTCGCTATTTTTGCACCACCGCCCTCCCCGCCCCCACCACCGCCCACCGCTCTCCTTAGCCCTTGTCTCAAGAGGTTCATGGAAACTCCAAAATACTTGTGACTTTGTTATCCAGAGGCAAACTTTTAAGGTTCCTTTAAAGTGAGCTTAATGTTTTGTAATTCTCTGGCATTAAAAAAAAAAATTAACAGACTTTATTTTTTAGAGAAATTTTAGGTTTATAGAAAAATGAGGAGAAAGTACAAAGAGTTCCCGTATTCCTACCCCTTACCCACACTTTCCCTTGTTATTAACCCCTTGCATTGGTATGGTATGTTTGTTACAACTGATGAACCAGTTGATACATTATTATTAAGTCCATAGTTTACATTGGAGTTCACACCTGGTGTTTTATAATACTATGAGTGTCCACAAATACATAATGTCATGTGTCCACTATTACATTATCATACAGAATAGTTTCACTGCCCTAAAAATGGCCTGTGCTCCATTTATTTACCCCTCCTCTCCCCCAGCCCCTGACAACCGTTGATCTTTTTACTGACTTTGTAGTTGTGTCCTTTCCAGAATGTTACATAGTTGGAATCATGGGGCATGTAGGCTTTTCAGACTGGCTTTTTTCATGGAGCAATATATAGTTTAGGTCCCACCATGTCTTTTCTTGGTTTGATAACTCATTTCTTTTTATTGCTGAATAATATTCCCTCATATGGCTTCCCATAGTTTTTTTTTTTTTTTTTAATGTATTCAGCTATCGAAGGACATCTTGGTTGCTTCTGGTTTTTGACAATTATGACCCAAGCTGCTGTGAACATTCATGTGCAGGTGTTTGTCTGGAGATAAGATAAGCTCTTGTTCATGAGATTAGTCGTGATGGCCCTTCTTTCGTTTCTGATATTAGTCATTTGTATCTTCTGTCTTTCTGTCTTGGTTAGCCTGGCTAGAGGTTTATCAGTTTTATTGATCTTTCCCAAGAACCAGCTTTTTGTTTCACTGATTTTTCTCTATTGTTTTCCTTTTCGTTCCATTGGTTTCTACTCTGATTTTTAGTATTTCTTTTCTTCTGCTTACTTTGGATTTAATTTGCTCTACCTTTTCTAGTTTTCTAAGGTAGAAGATTCAGTGATTGATTTTGGATCTTTCTTCTTTCCCAATATATGCATTCAATGCCGTATATTTCCCTCTAAGTACTGTTTTCACTGCATTCCACAAATGTTGTGTTTGTATTTTCATTTAGTTCAAACTATTCTTAAATCTCTCTTGGGACTTCGTCTTTGACCTGCATGTTATTTGAAAGTGTGTTGTTTATGTTTTGGAGTGTGTTTAATCTCCAGATATTTGGGAATTTTCTGGCTATCCGTAAGTGATTTCTAGCTTAGTTCCATTGTGGCCTGAGTATACTTTGCATAATTTCTGTTCTTTTAAATATGTTAAGGTGTGTTTTATAGCTCAGGAGGTAGTCTATCTTGGTTAGTGTTCCACTCTGAGTTTGAGAAGAATGTGTATTCCACTCTTGTTCGATGAAATTTTCTATAAATGTCAGTTAGATTCAGTTGGTTGATGGTGTTTTTCAGTTTAACTGTATCCTTACTGATTTTCTGTGTCCTAGATCTGTCAATTGCTGATAGAGGGTGGTTTAGTTACCTAGTGCTGCTGTAACAAATACCACAGTGTGAGTGGCTTTAAAGAACAGGAATTTATTGTCTCACAGTTTTGGAGGCAAGAAGTCAAAATCAGAGTGTTGGCTCTAGGGGAGGATCCTTCTTGGTCCATAGTTCCAGGAGTTCGTTCCTTGGAATCTCTCCTGCCCCTCTGTGTGTGTGTGTGTGTGTGTGTGTCTATTCTGTGTTTTTTATAAGACACCACTCAGAAGTAATTAGGTTCAGGGCCCACCCTTCTCTGGTATAACCTGCCTAACATGGTAATTTAAAAAAAATCTCATATTTACAGGTACGGGGTAAGGACTTCTACATGACTTTTTGGGGAACAATCTAATCCATAACGCAGCGGTGCTGAAATCTCTGTAAAAATGGATTTGTCTATTTCTCCTTGCAGTTCTATCATTTTTTTGTCTCATGCTTTTTTAAGCTCTGTTTTTAAGTGCATAGATGTCGTGTTTGGGGAATCTGGATGGTGCAGAGAGTCCCCAGGGACAGTGCAGTCCCCAGGATTCGGGATCACCAGAGCTGAGTCTAGAGGTGCGGTTGTTGATGCTGGAACAGGTAGCATATTAAGCAGCACTCTTGCAAGACAAGACAGCAGTGGTACCTATCACAGGGCACCCTACAGTCAGGGATGGCAGCGGGCTGGAAGGGAGGTTGTTAGTCCGAGGACAGATCTCAGTTGAGTGGTCTCTGGGGCTACATTTCATGCCCGGTGGACCCCAGGTGCTAGTTTCAGCTGTTCTCCTTTGGGCTAATCTTGTAAGGGTGAGCATTATTTTAATCCTCTATGAAAGTTACATCTACTGTGTTCCTGGAAAGTCCCCCCCAGTTGAGACAGGAAGACTACAAAGGGCTGGAGCTGCATATTTTCTTTTCCCCAGGCTGGTAGGCCCTGGTAAAATAGTTTCTGTTGAGGGCAGGTCTTTATTAAGGAGACCAGAGAGCTCTGAGGGTATTTCAGAATGGTTACATTTTAGTCCCCCTTTAGGACTCATGAGAGAATTTTCTTAGATCTTCACTGTGAGAACCTGGTGGCGTTCTTGGAGGTAAAACTCAGGGAAGTGTGGGGGCTCTCCTAGGACTATGCCTGCCCTGTTTTTGCCTCTCAAGCTGATCCACACTGAGCCTCCAGCAATTTGTTTGTTACAGTTTAAGTGTTTCTGAAGGCACTGATTCCAGCTGTGGGCTTCTGCTCTGGTAACCTGTGATTCTCTATATCTGCCTGTCTCTCCAGTTTGGGAGGCAGTAAACGTACAGAGTTCCCATGAGCCGAAATGTTGGAGTCACCTTGATGGCAACCAGTGTTTGCTTTTTTTAGTTTTCCCTGTGACATCAATTCTGTAGTGTATCTAAGAAGACATGTTAATTTTCAGATTGTTCAGATTTTTTCTTGTTGCTAGGATGAAAGTGATGACTTTCAAGCTTTTCACATGTTGGACCAGAAACTGGAACTAATCTTCTCTGGCATTTTTAATGCAAATTTTTATCTTTCGTGTTTTTTACTATTAATGTGATACAGGTTTATTTTAGTTTTATACAATTAATTACTCATTTGTAGATCTTTTTGCCATCTTGAATACATAAACTTTATTTTGAAGTAAATATATTTGTATTTAAATGTGTGCATATTTTTAACATGAAAAATCTTCACCCAAAGCGCTTCTTGCCTCATCTCTCCTCCTTTAAGTTGAAGGGAGCCTAGCATTAAGAATTTGGAGTATATACTTTCAGACTTTTTACTAAGCATGTAAAAAATGCCCGTATGTATCTCCATGCAAATGAGTAGATGTTATTTTTTTTTTAATGGAAAGCATACACAATTCTTTAGTTAACAGTATATTGGAGAAAATTTTTCTATGTCTGTGTAGAGACAGATCCCATTATTTCTTTTAAACCTCCACAGACGCATAGGCACACCGGTTGCTGTTGGATTGATCCAACTCATGGCAACCCCATGTGTTTCAGAGTGAAACTGTGCTCCGCAGAGTTTTCAGTGACTGTGATCTTTTAGAAGTGAGTCACTAGGCCTTTCTTCTGAGGCCCCTCCGGATGGATTCAAACTGCTAATCTTTTGGTTAGTAGCCTACTTGTTAACTGTTTGCACCACTTATGGAATATGTGTGTGTGTGTGTGTGTGTGTGTGTGTGTGTGTGTGTGTATTTAACCCTTTGTAGTAGATGCCCAGTTATTTATGTGCAATTGTCTATTGATACGTATGAAGTTTTTCTTTTTTGTTCCTTTTTTTCAATCAGACTTAGTACTACAGTAAGCCTCAGTGTACTTGTATTTTTTTGAAGATATCTATTTCCATAGGTTTAAATTACCAAAAGTAGACTTGTAGGCTCAAAGGATATCCCTTTTTGCTGTCAAATTACCGTCTGGAAAGAGGACCAATTTCCATTCTTTTTATCAGCGTAAAAGAATTCCTGCTTCCCACTATGTTTACTCATACTATGTATTATCAGTCTTTAATCTCTCCTGATATGTAGGTGAAAAATAATGCTGTTTTCATTTGCGTTTCCCTGATTTTTGGTGATCTTGAACTTTCTTTGTCAAAGCTTAGAGGTGAGAGTCAAGCTGACCTGTATATCCCATGTCATACACCTGTTACCTTTGTTGTTGTTAGCTGCTTATCCAGGATCATTGCTCGTGTTTTGTACTGAAAATGTGCGCATTAAACACAAAGGGTCACTAGGTGTCACTAGAATCACATTTTGTAGACTTAGTTCTGGGATTTTTTTTTTTTTTTTTAACAGCAGACAGCTGTGTAACAGCAACTGGTAACATTCTGCATTTCCTCTGGACAGTAAATATTTTTTTTTTCCATGTCTTTTTTTTTTATTGTACTTAAGGTGAAGGCTTACAGAACAAATAGTTTCTCATGAAACAATACTACACATACTGTTTTATGACATTGGTTAACAACCCCGCAACATGTCAACCCTCTAACTTCTCAAACTTTTTTTTTTTTTTGGTGAAAGTACACATAGCCAAAGATACGCCATTTCAAAAATTTCTACATGCACAGTTCAGTGACATTGACTATGCTCTTCCAGTTGTGCTATTATTCTCACTTAAGATGAAGGCTTACAAAACAAAATAGTTTTTCATTTAACAGTTACTGCAAATGTTGCCCTGTGACAATGGTTAACAATCTCACAACATATCAACAGTATCCTGACCCAACCTTGGCTTCCCTATCACCAGCTTCCTTGTGTCCTTCTGCCTTCTGGCCCTTGTCACTGGACTACTGTACCTCGTTAGTCTCATTTGGTTTTACGGGGCTGTCCACTCCCAGGCTGAACGGTGAACCTCGGAGATAACTTCACCACTGAGCTAAAAGGGTGTCTGGGGGCCATACTCTCGGGGTTTCTCCAGTCTCTTTTTTGTGAGTTAGAATTATGCTCTACATCCTTCTCCAGCTCTGTCCAGAACCCTCTGTTGAGATCCTGGTCACAGCAGTCAGTGGTGGTAGCCGGGCACCATATAGCTGTGCTAGACTCAGTCCGATGGAGGCCTTGGTAGCTGTAGACCATTAGTCCTTTGGACTAATCTTTTCCTTGTATCCTGTTCTCTTCATTCTCCCTTGCTCCCGAAGGGATGAGACCGGTAGAGTATCTTAGATGGCCGCTCACAGGCTTTTAAGACCCCAGACACTACTCACCAAGGTAGAATGTAGAGCATTGTCTTTAGAAGCTGTGTTATGACAATTGAGCTAGATGTTCCCCAAGACCATGGTCCCCACAGCCCTCCGCCCAGCAGTTCAGTCCCTCAGGGAGTTTGGATGTGTCTATGGGGCTTCCATGACCTTTCCTTGTACAAGTTGTGCTAGTTTTCCCTGTATACTGTCTCACCCTTCACCCAAAATACCACTTATCTATTGCCTATTTAGTATTTCCCCCCCACCCCTCCCATCCCTGGTAACCAACAAAGATTGTTACATTTTGCGTGTGAACTTTTTCATCGGTTTTTACAATAGAGGTCTCATACAATATTTGTCCTTTTGTGATTGACTTATTTCACTCAGCATAATGTCCTCCAGTTTCATCCATGTTATGAGATGGTTCACAGATTCATGGTAGTTCTTTCTCGTTGCATAGTACTCCATTGTGTGTATGTACCATAGTTTGTTTATCCATTCATCTGTTGATGGGCATCTAGGTTGTTTCCATCGTTTTGCTATTGTGAACAATGCTGCCATGAACATAGGTGTGCATATGTCTGTTCGAGTGACGACTCTTATTTCTCTAGGATATGTTCCTAGGAGTGGGATTGATGGATCGAATAGTATGTCTGTTTCTAGCTATCTGAGGAAGCGCCATATCATTTTCCAACTTGGTTGTATCATTTTGCATTCCCTCCAGCAGTGCATAAGTGTTCCGATCTCCCTGCAGCCCCTCCAACATTTGTTATTTCCAGTGTTTTTGATTCATGCCAGTAATGCCGGGGCGAGATGGTATCTCACTGTGGTTTTAATTTGCATTTCTCTAATGGCTAGTGTTGCGAGCATTTCCTCATATGTCTGTTGGCCATTTGAATGTCTTCTTTGGTGAAGTGTCTGTTCATTTCCTTTGCCCATTTTTTAATAGGATTATTTGTCTTTTTATTGTACAGGTGTTGGATTTTCTTGTAGATTATGGAGATTAGACCTTTGTCTGACTTGTACTGTCCAAAAATTTTTTCCCATTCTGTAGGTTCTCTTTTGACTCTTTTGGTGAAGTCTTTTGAAGAGCATAGGTGTTTGATTTTTAGAAGATCCCAGTTATCTAGCTTATCTATTGGGGTTTCTGCATTGATGGTTATGGTTTGTATCCTGTTAATGCCATGTATTAAGGCCTGAAGTGTTGCTCCTATTTTTTCTACTATGAACTTTATAGTTTTAGGCTTTATATACAGGTTTTTGATCCATTGTGAAGTAGTTTTTGTATATGGTGTGAGGTATGGGTCCTGTTTCTTTTTTTTGCAGATGGATATCCAGTTTTGCCAGCATCATTTGCTAAAAAGACTGTCTTTTCTCCATTTGATGGACTTTGGGCCCTTGTCAAAGATCAGGTGACCGTAGGTGGATAGATTTACATCTGGGTTCTCAATTCTGTTCCACTGGTGAATGTTTCTGTCGTTGTACCAGTACCAGGCTGTTTTAACTACTGTAGCTGTATAGTAGGTTCTAAAGTAAGGTAGTGTGAGTCGTCCAACTTTATTATTCTTCTTCAGTAGTGCTTTACTTATTCGGGGCTTCTTCCCTTTCCATATAAAGTTACTGATTAGTTTTTCTATCTCTTTGAAGAATGTTGTTGGTATTTGGATCAGGATTGCGTTGTATTTGTAAATTGCTTTGGGTAGAATTGTCATTTTCACAATGTTGAGTCTGCCTATCCATGAGCATGGTATATTTTTCCATTTATGTAGATCCCTTTGGGTTTCATGCAGTAGTGTCTTGTAGTTTTCTTTGTATAGGTCTTTTACATCCCTGGTCGGATTTATTCCTAAATATTTTATCTTTTTTGGGACTATTGGAAATGGTATTGTTTTCCTGATTTCCTTTTCATCGTTCTCCTTACTGGTGTATAGGAATCCAACTGATTTTTGAATGTTTATCTTATATCCTGCTACTCTGCTGAATCTTTCTATTAGTTCCGGTAGATTTCTCATGGAGTCTTTAGGGTTTTCTATGTATAGTATCATATCATCTGCAAACAGGGACAGTTTAACTTCTTCATTACCAATTTGGATGCCCTTTATTTCTTTTTCTTGCCTTATTGCTCTAGCTAGAACTTCCAGCACAATGTTAAATAGGAGTGGTGATAAAGGGCATCCTTGTCTTGTTCCTGTTCTCGAGGGGAATGTTTTCAGCCTCTCTCCATTAAGAATGATGTTGGCCATTTGTTTTGCATAGATGCCCTTTATTATGTTGAGAAATCTCCCTTCTATACCTATTTTATTGAGAGTTTTTAATAGGAATGGGTGTTGGACTTTGTCAAATGCCTTTTCTGGGTCATTTGAGATGATCATGTGATTCTTTTCTTTCCTTTTATTTATGTGGTGGATTACACTGATTGATTTTCTAATGTTGAACCATCCTTGCATACCTGGTATGAATCCTACTTGGTCATGGTGTATTATTTTTTTGATATGATGCTGAATTCTATTGGCTAGAATTTTGTTCAGAATTTTTGCATCTATATTCATGAGAGATATTGGTCTGTAATTTTCTTTTTTTGTGACATCTTTTGCTGGTTTTGGTATTAGCGTTATGCTGGCTTCATAGAATGAATTTGGAAGTGTTGCCTACTCTTCTATGCTCTGAAATAGCTTCAGTAGTACTGGTACAAGCTCTTCTGTAAATGTTTTGTAGAATTCTCCAGTGAAGCCATCTGGGCCAGGGCTTTTTTTGGTTGGGAGTTTTTTTTTTTACCTTTTCAATCTTTTCTCTTCTTATGGGTCTGTTCAGATTTTCAACATCACTTTGTTGTAGTTTGGGTAGGCCGTGTGTTTCTAGAAATTTATCCATTTCCTCTAGGTTGTCAAATTTGTTGGAGTATAGTTTTTCATAATATTCTGCTTTAATCCTTTTTATTTCAGTTGGGTCTGTTGTAATGTCCCCCATTTCATATCTTATTTGGGTTATTTGTGTCCTCTCCTGTTTTTCTTTTGTCAGTCTGGCCAGTGGTTTGTCGATCTTGTTGATTCTTTCAAAGAACCAACTTTTGGTTTTGTTGATTGTTTCTATTGTTTTTCTGTTTTCTATTTCATTTATATCTGCTCTGATGTTTACTATTTCCTTTCTTCCGGTGGTTATGGGCTTTTTTTGCTGTTCTCTTTCTATTTGTTTGAGTTCTGTAGTTAATGTGTTGATTTTGTCCCTTTCTTCTTTTTTGATATGTGCATCTATTGCTATAAATTGTCCTCTGAGGACTGCCTTTGCTGTGTCCCAAAGGTTTTGTTATGATGTGTTTTCATTCTCATTTGATTCTAGGAATTTTTGGATTCCATCTGTGATTTCTTCTATTACCCACAGATGTGTAAGCAGGGTATTATTCAGTTTCCATGTAATTGATTTTTTTTTCCTTGCTCTTTCTGTTGTTAATTTCTACCTTGATGGTATTGTGGTCAGAGAAGCTACTTTGAAGTGAACGTTTTGGATCTTGTTGAGGATTGCTCTGTGGCCTAAGAGGTGGTCTATTCTGGAGAGCGTTCCCTGTGCATTGGAAAAGAATGTGTACTTTACAGCAGTTGGATGGAGTGTTCTGTATATGGCTATTAGGTCAAGTTGGTTGATTGTGCCCTTTAGGTCTTCTGTATCTTTGCTGAGTTTCTTCTTAGTTGTTCTGTCCTTTACTGAGAGTGGTGTGTTGAAGTCTCCTACTATTATTGTGGAACTGTCAATTTCTCTTTTCAGTATTGTTAGAGTTTGTTTTATATATTTTGGAGTCCTGTCATTGGGTGCGTGGATCTTTATTATGCTTATGTCTTCATGATGGATCCTCCCCTTAATCATTATATAGTGTCTTTCTTTGTCTTTTATGGTAGATTTCGTTTTAAAGTCTTATTTTATCTGAGATCTGAATTGCCACTCTTGCTCTTTTTTGGTAGTTGTTAGCTTGATATATTTTTTCCCAACCTTTGGCTTTTAATAAATTCACATCTTTGTTTCTAAAGTGTCTCTCTTGTAGACAGCATATTGATGGATCCTGTTTTCTTATCCATTCTGTCACTCTCCATCTCTTTATGGGTGTGTTGAGTCCATTTACATTCAGTGTAATTATTGATAGATGTGAGTTTGTTGCTGTCATTTTGTTGTGCTTTTTTTTTTGTGGTGCTGAAGTTTTCTGTGTTCTTCTTACTCCCTTGTGCTGAGTTACTTTTGTTTGTGAATTTTTTTTTTCATTTCTTTTTTTTCTGTAGGTTTTGTTTTTGCTGAGACTTTATGTTTTTCATCTGTATTTTTATGAGTTGGTTTGTTAACTTTCTTTGTGGTTACCATGAATTTTACCCTTATCTTTCTAAGTTTGAAGCAATCTACCATTACTTGGTCTCGCCTTGCCTTCATCTCCATTAGAAGGTTCTGTACCTATGCCGTTTATTCCCTCTTTCATTGTTTTGATGTTGTTGTCATCCATCGATTAACTGCTCTGATTCCCTGTTGTATTTCTTTTGGTTTTGGATAGTCCTCGAGAGTCATTTCCTAGATTGTTATCTGGCTGGTATGATCCTGCATCCTAGCTTCTGCCTGTGAGCTAAAGCTGTTTGTCCTCCAATCGAAGAACTCCCTTTAATAATTCTTGTAAGTTTGGTTTGACTTTTATGTATTCCTTTAATTTCTGTTTGTCTGGAATTGACCTAATTTCACCATCAAATTTGAACGAGAGTTTTGCAGGATGTATTATTCTTGGCTGGCAATTTTTTTCTTTCAAGATTTTATATATGTCATCCCATTGCCTTCTTGCCTGCTGAATAATCTGAGCTATGTCTTATTGTTTCTCCTCTGTATGTGACTTCTTGTTTTTCACGAGCTGCTCTCAGGATTCTTTGTTTGTCTTTGCTTTTGGCGAGTGTGAATATGATATGCCTTTGTGATTTTCTTTTGGGGTCTCTTCTATATGGGGTTCGTTGACCTTCTTGGATGGCCAGCTTTTCATCTTTCATGATATTGGGGACGTTTTCTGTCAGCAGTTCCTCGATGATCCTCTCTGTGTTTCCTGTTTTCTGCCCCTGTTCTAGAATTCCAGTCACTCGCAGGTTTTTGCTTTTGATTGTGTCCCACATAACTCTCAGGGTCTCTTCATTTTTATTTGTTCTTTTTTCTGAGTTTTCCTGAAACGGAGTTGTATCCAAGTGTTTGTCTTCAATTCTACTGATCCTGTCTTCCACCGTTTCAAATCTGCTTCTCAGCCCTTCTATGCCACCGTCCATTTCTGAATTCTTGTTGTTTATGTTTTGGATTTCTAATTGTTGTCTTTGTATAATTTCTAGTTGTGAATTTATTTTGGCATTTTGTTCCTGTATTATTTTCCTGAATTCTTCCAATTTTTTGTCTGTATTTTCCATGAATTTGTCTATTTGTTCCTCATGTTTGTCAGCTTTTTACCTCAGATCTTGGCGAATTCCAAGTATTAGAGATTTGAATTTCCTATCAGGTATGTCTAGTGCATTTTCTTCCACTGGAGAGTCATCTGGTGTTTTATTTTGGACACCTACTGGAACCATCCTGTCCTGTTTTTGTAAATGTTTTGATATTGTCTGCTGTCTTCTGGACATTCAGTAGTTATTTTTCTCGTTTATTGATTGTAGATTTGTTTGTTTCGTCCCTGTTTTTTAAAAAATTTGACTATGTCTGAGCAGGCGGACTGTGTGTTCTTTGTTGTTTGCTCGTCTGTGGACACAATGCTTTTCACCTCCTTCTCCAATTGGCAGGGTCAGTCGCTCCGATATGGTATGGCAGGGCAGGTCTAGCTGAAGAGGAGTTACTGGGATGGGTTGTTTGTGGTATTTACTACAGCCACCAGAGCAGGTTGGTAATCAGTGCAGGGCAGGTTCCAATAGGCTGTTCCTGTGCTGCTTGGTGGTGTGGTGCCAAGCGCACGGTGCAGGTAGGCAGGATGCAGCGGGGAGATTGTTATGTGTGGAGCTAAGGTGGTTGTGGGAGAGAGGAGAGAGGAACTGGAGCCAAAAACATACAAACAAAGAAAAAAGAATACTAGGGGAGCTTGCCATTGGAGTGGAGAGATGAGAGACTATGAAATGGAGAAAAACAGAAAAGGGAAGAGGAAGAAAAGAAAAGAATGAACAAATAAAAATCAGAAAGGTTAAAGAACCGCAAAGTTCCCAGGGATACCACCGATGCAGCTATGAGGTCTGGGGAAGTCGCTCTCAGGTGTCACAGCACAGCCTGGCCAGAAGGCGCAGAGGCATATAACACCTGGTATTCAGGGATCAGAAAGAGAAGGAAGATATAGAGAGATGAGAAACTGAGCAATGAAGAAAGAGAAAAAGGGAAAAAGAGGGAAAACAAAACAAATTAAGAAAACAAAAAAAAACAAGAAAGGCCCCCAAAGAAACAGAAAAAAAGCCAACGAAAAAAGAAATGTCCTCAGTATCCCTCTGCACTTCTGTGCAAGCTGAGTGGGAAGTCTCCTTGCCACGCAGTACCGCCTCGCCAGAAAGGGCTCCGAACTCAAGAAGAGGTTAAGAAAACAAACAATTCAAAAGAAACAAACGAACAAAAGCCCCGGGTTCCCACCAGCGCAGCAGCCTAGAGTGGGAAGCAGCTTCACACTCGAATGGAGCTCTGCAGCCCCTCAGGAGGAAGCAAAGATGGCACATGGAGCCAGGTATTTGAGCGAAAGGAGGGGGAGGTTGCGAGAGGTAAGGAAGAAATCAAAAGAAGCAGAAAATAAAGCAACACTAGCAGCCAACAAATGGCACTCAGAGAGCCAGCTAGTGCGGGCTGGTGTTTCTCGGACAAGAGACTGTGTCTGCGGGAAGCAGAGGGGGCTGAGTGTGGGTGAAGAAGTGTAGGGAGCAGGAAAGCGTATATCACAAATTACTGGAGCTCTGCAGCCCCTCAGGAAGAAGCAAAGATGGCGCACGGAGCCAGGTATTTGAGCGAAAGGAGGGGGAAGTGGTGAGAGGTAAGGAAGAAATCAAAAGAAGCAGAAAAAAGCAGCACCAGCAGCCAACAAATGGCACTCAGAGAGCCGGCCCATTGGGGTGTGTGGAATCCAAACAGCCGGTGTTTCCCGCTCAAGAGATGGTGTGTGCGGGAAGCATAGGAGGCCGAGTTGGGGTGAAGAAGGGTCGGGGGTGGGAAAGCGTATATCTCAAATTACTGGTTGTTTTGTCTCCCGCTGGACACTCCGTGAGGCTGCTTTCTTGTACCCTGTTTTCTGGTCTCCGATAGGAGTCCAGGATGGCGGATCCACGCTGCATTAGCTGGTAGGGGACCTCTGCGTGAATCTGTCCTCGCTCTCCATTCTCTGTCAGTTTTCTCACTCCGTTTGGTGCTTGGCTGAGTCCTTTATCTCTTCATCTGCTGTTTTAGGGTTTCAGGATTGTTGTATTCTCTGTTTGGCTTAGTTTTTCAGATCTTTGCTGTGCAGGGACGGCATGGTGCTTCTTTCTGCCTAGAGCACCATTTTTCCCTACTCCTGGACAGTAAATATTTTTATATTATAAAGGAGAAGAAATAAAAGTGGGAGAAATAAAGGTCAGGTTGGCTTCAAGTTCTGTTGAGGATAAAAAAACCACACCCATTGTCATGGAGTCGATTCCGACTCATAGCGACCCTATGGGACACCGAGAACTGCCCCATAGGGTTTCCAAGGAGCGGCTGGTGGATTCGAACTGCCGACCTTTTGGTCAGCAGCTGAGCTCCTGACCACTGCGCCACCAGGGCTCCCTCTTGAGGGTACCAAAACCAAAAACCCAAACCTGTTGCCGTCAAGTTGATTCCAACTCATAGTGACCCTATGTGACAAGAACTGCCCCCTAGGGTTTCCAGGGAGAGGCTGGTGGATTGAAACTGCTGACCTTTTGTTTAGCAGCCGAGCTCTTAACCACTGCAGCACCAGGGCTGTTGAGCATAGTTGACCATAAATTTGATTTCTTTAAACAATTGTATACTAACAGAAAAGTTGGGAATACAATTCACAAGCGTTTTTTCATTAACCACTTGAGAGTAAGTTGCTGACTGGGTGCTTCCTCACCTCCTGCATTTAGTGTTTTGTACAAAGAGGAACATTCTCTCACATAACCGCAATACAGCCATCAATATTAGGAAATTAACATTGATACCTTCCTCCTGTCTAACCTCAGACTCCATTCTAGCTTCACAGGTCGCTCGGAAGCTCACTGCGTGTAGTTGTCGTGCCTCATTGGTCTTTTTTCCATCAAGAGCTGTTCCTGGCTCTTTCTTTGGCTTTCATGATTTTGATACTTTTGAAGATTATGAATTAGTTATTATGTGGAATGTTCTTCAGGTAGGAATTGTCTGTTGTTTTCTCATGAGATTTTTCAGGTTATGCATCTTTTGCAGGAGTCACATGGAAGTGATGATGTATTCTTTTTTAAATTTTTATTGTGGTGAAATATATATACAATAAAGCATTTAATGTCTTCTTACTGTATCCTCTCAGGTGGTACACAGTTTCAATTTGTTGTGATACTGAAAGTGTTCCCTTTGGTCTTTTGATTATGATAGTGTCTGCTGGACCTCTCTCCTGTATAGTTAATGTTTCCCCTCTGTAATTAATATGCCTTTTGAGGGGAGGTACTTTCAAATTATGTGACTATCCTGTTTCTCATCAAACATTTAATTGATTGATTAACTAATTAATGGCTCCTTACTTTATTTATACACTGTCACAAAGGTTGGCAGTTTAGATCTACCCAGTGGCTCCATGGGAGAAAGACCTGATGATCTGCTTCCATGAAGATTACAACCAAGAAAACCGTATGGGGCAGTTTTACTCTGTCACATGGGGTTGCTATGAGTTGAAATTGACTCGGCACCTAACAACAACAGCAACTTTATTCAGTGGATTATAATCCATTACTGTGATTGTTTCTTTTAACACTTAAAATTGTCCTCTGTTGGCTAACGGTAGCCTATTCAAGTTGATGTCTGCGTGAGTTTACTTATTCCCATAACTCTTTAAACCCTTCTTTTCTCTTTGATATAATTTATTCACGGCTCATCTTGTAATTTCTTTGCCCCAGGCCTGGATTCAGCCATTTTTCCAAGGAGCCCTGTTTCCTTTTAGTGAAAAAGGGTATTTTGAAACCAAAGTCTTTGTGCTAGGTATGCTCACTGCTGTTGGGGTGTTAATCCTCCCCAGCCCTCTCAGCAGACAGAATTAATGATACACGTATGATGTATTTATATATGCTCATAAGTTTATTTCTCTATCTATCCATGTATGAAAACAGTGAGTTCCATGATATCGTCAATTCCAGTCTGGAACCACAGGGTTTATTCTGGTCTTCATCCTTTCCATATTTGTAACTCCATTCTCAGACTTGCATTATCCTTAATGTGTCGCTGTTGTTGTTAGTTGCTATCAAGTCGGCTCTGACACATGGTGATCTTACGTATAACGTAACAAAACTTTGCTGGTCCTGTGCCGTCTTCATGATTGTTGGTATGTTTGAATGGATGTTTGTAGCAGTTCCTTCTCATTTTGAGTTGTGCCACATCAGCTGAAGGCTTTACTCCACTGACATCATTAAGGCTAACTCTGCTTTGAGAAGGCAGTTCTTCCCCATTCGTGTTTTGAGTGCCTTCCAGCCTGGGGGTCTCATCTTCCAGCACTATATTGGGTAATATTCTGTTGTTGTACATAGGGATTTTCACTGGCTAATTTTCAGAAGTAGATCATCAGGCCTTTCTTCCTAATCTGTCTTAGTCCCCATTGTCCTGCCCTTGCCTGCATTGATCCACTCTGCTCTCACTCCAGCTCTGACTCCCCACACTGTACCCACCCTTCCCTGCATGGATGTGGTCTCTACCCTGCTTGGGCTCTGGCACTCCACACAGGACCATTCCCTGCCCGAATGCCCTCCTTCTCCAGTGCTGGGAGGTGTTCCAGCGCCAGAGCCCTCCCCCTCCTTGTCCCTAACGCCCACTGCCGTGCCCCCCACCCACACACACACTCGTAGATGTCTGCTTTCTTCCCCTCCATCTAATTGACTTTAGGACTGAATTAGGGAATTCGTTATCAGGGACAGGGCAGATTACTTTTATTACCTACTCATACATGGAGGGCAAATTTAGAGGTGTTACCAGAGTAGTAGGATTGAGATCACAGAGTTCAAGTTTGGTCTTCTTGGACTTTTAAAGTTTATTAAGGCTAGTCCTGTGGTTAAAAACTGTATGTAAGAAGGACAAATGTTTTTTAAACCTGCCAATAAGATTTTTATGTTCGTAGCAAATTTTCAGTATACTTGTATTGGTTAAAAACAAAACAAAGCCACACAGAAAATATTACTGTTACCAACTCAGCCACCTGTGAAAGACTCATTATCAGTCTCAAATAACAAAGTTTTACTGATTAAAAAACAAAAAACAAAAACCTGTCATCATCAAAGACAAAACTAGTTTTCATGAGTCACTTAGTGAATGGTATCAGAATAATAGTTTTCTCATAGAGCAGAATGTATAGCCGTGCCACTTTTCTTACTCTTTTTTTTTTTTTTTGAAAATGTGTTTATATTTCATCAATTTATGTTATGTTAACATGTAGTGAGCTTATTATTGCTGTTTTTAAAGGACCTAGTAAATACATATTTTAAAAAATTTCTCAGTTTTAATTTTTGCTGCAATATATATTGATAAATTTAACTCACGAAGTTTTTTGAGGTCCTCAGATTTTTTTAAGCATGTAAAGGGGCTTTGAGATTAAGAAGTTTGAGAACTTCTGCCTTAAAGTTTAGTTTTTTATCAGTGGTTTCCAACCTATAGATTGTCCCTGTCCCCTGCTATCCCAAATATGATCTCTTCCTGTGTGTCTTGCTCTGTGCTATATGCACATATGCATTTTCCCCTTAATTATTACCTTGTGGAAGTCTTCCAAGTTGTTTTGCTCTGTTTTATGTTTGAAAGGAGTCTTTTATCCCACAGAAGGTTAACTATCTTA
The DNA here is from genome assembly GCA_030035585.1 of Dugong dugon. Classification (NCBI taxonomy): domain Eukaryota; kingdom Metazoa; phylum Chordata; class Mammalia; order Sirenia; family Dugongidae; genus Dugong; species Dugong dugon. The sequence continues at coordinate 114,560,026 of CM057473.1, read as the reverse complement.
CTGCTGCACAGACAGTGAACGCTAGAGTTTTTGAAGAAGTAGTGGGTGAAGGCAATGCGAATCAGACAAGACTTCTTAGACACATGTTATGGATTGAATTATGTCTCCCAAAAACATGTTGTAAATCCTAACCTCTGTGCCTGTGGCTATAATACCATTTGGGAATGAGTTGTCTTTGTTATGTTAATGAGGCAGGATTAGCGTAGGGTATATCTTGAATCAATGTCTTTTGAGATATAAAAGAGATTAAACAAGCAAGCAGAGGAGAGATGGGGTAAGACAGATGCCAAGCCAAATGGAGATCTCCAAGGAACCAGGAAGCAGAAGCTGAAGAGACAAGGACCTTCCTCCAGAGCAAACACAGAGAGACCTTACCCTAGAGCCAGCTCTAAAGTTGAACTTTGAGCCTCCTAGACTGTGAGAAAAGAGATTTCTGTTTGTTAAAGTCATCCACTTGTGGTATTTCTGTTATTACCAAGACAGATAAGTTACAGAATGGGACTGGGTTTAAATAATGAGTAAGATTTGAATGACTTCCACTTTTCAAAGGTGCTTTTCGTGCCATCTGATCACGTGTCCTGTGGAAGGGTATTCAGAATGCCAAAATCTTATACTGTGTTAAATATGTGAAAAAATGCCATTTCAGCAGTAGAAGTTGTTCCCCCCCCCCACCCCCAACCCCTTGCTTTGCTCTTGTGGATCTCTCCCTTAAGAGCTGTGCAACATTTGACAGTTGGAAGATAGAAAAGGCAAAGTCACCTCCCCAACCCATTCTACATGAGATCAGAATGTCAACACTGACCACAATACTTTGAGTTTAAAGTAATGTTTAATGTTTTAATGTTTAAAGTTTAAACATTTATGATAGTGCAAAGCAGTTGTTGTCGAGGTGATTCTGACTCACTGAGACCCTACAGGACAGAGTAGAACTGCCCTGTAGGGTTTCCAAGGAGCAGCCGGTGCATTTGAACTGCCGACCTTTTGGTTAGCAGCAATAGCTCTTAACCACTGTGCCACCAGGGCTCCTGATAGTGCAAAGCAATTTTATTAAGATTTTATAAATTATTAAAGGAGATGTCACCAAATCAGTAATGCAAATTGCCCCCCTCCCGCTTTTTTTTAAATTGCTCCGGAGGTTTTTATACCCTGGCCAATGTACCATGATTAAATTCAGGATTGATTTGGGTATGCCTTTTAGCAGCAAGTATGAAGGTCCTGCAGGAGGCCCCAACTTACTATGTTTGGGGAATAGTGAGGGAGATCATTGTGGCTGGAGCAGGATAAGTGAGGGAGAGAGTGGTAGGAAATGAGGACCCACATGAACCTGCTGGCAGTTCTCAGATCAGTTTTCAGAAAGCATACCTAATGGAAGCTGATAATTAGGAAATGTATTGCCTTAAAACTACCCTTTCTGGTTACCCTTTGGAAAGTTTTTGCATATCCCCAGGGTAAATATCCTCTAGTTTGAAGATCACTGAGCAGGATTGAACATAAATGATTCCTCTTGGGAAAGGACAGGAAATTGGCCAGGTAGTCTGGGCCTTGGCTTCACTAGGCATGCAGAAAATACGAGAGAGCTATTTGTCTTTCAGTGTGCACAAGGAGAAAGAGGGAGGAGGGATGGTGAACTTTCGAATGATATTTTAGTAGAAACAATAGACTAATTGTTTCTCTATCTCGTACTTTCCTTTTATTTGCTGTTATATTTCTCTCAAATAGCTTTCCTTTTCATGCACTTATTAAACTTCTTTCGTTTCTTTAAGGGCCACTTCAGATACTGCTTCTGTGAAAACTTTCCAAGGAAGTAGTGTGGTATATAGAAAAGATACAGGCCCTGGAGCCAGACAGACTGGAGCACGTGTTTGGACTGTGGTGTCTAGCTGTGTAGCCATGGCCAAGTTACTTAACCAACGTAACCACTGGGCCCTGGTTTCTTCATATAAAACGTAAACCTAACCTTGTTACAGTGCCTCGAGCACAACTGGTGTTCAACTCACAAACCCTGAGTTCTAATTAGTCCTTGGTTGCTCTGCACTCACAGAGCGGCATTATCTGAACTCCGTGATTCTCGTTCTTTTGTTCTTCATTGTGTTATAGGGAGCTATGTGACTGTGACTCTTCTGTTATGATTGTGTACTTGGAGGCTCAAAAGATGTCTTTTTTTTTTTTAATCTTCCATAGTGCCTGACCCAGTCTCTTCTGCTGAATTGATTTGTTGGCTGGATTTAGGAAATAAGATGGTGACATAGGCCATTTTTGCATCAGAGTAGAGAAAAAGCAGTAGGGTTGGTCCAGATAAAGTAGAGGAGTCGGAAAACTCGGTTTTCCTGAGAGTAGAATGGGAGTCAGGGGTCCCTTGTAGGTTTGCAGTGGGTAGTCTTGTAGTTAATTAGCTCCCATGGAAGGATGAGTTCATTAGGCAGAGTGGATTCTACGCAGGACTTCCCAAGGGGAAGGATAGAACATGCTTCTTTGGCTTCCATTGGCTCTGAAGTAGCAGCGGTTAGAAAACCAAGGTCAGAAAGTTCTGATTTTAGGAGTCTTTCTTGAAATACTTTTCCTCTTGACCACTAGATGGGGAGATAATGTTATCATCTTACATTTCTAGAGAAAAGTAGAAATCCAGTTGCTGAGCTTTATTTGTTTATTTAGTAGATTCTGCTTGAATACCTGCTAAATGTGGGTTTTAATGTGGTGACTTCAGCATTTTACTAAGTATGCTAAAGCACAAGTTGTTTGCATATAGAGAATGACATTACCATCATTAAGTGCTCCTTGTTTTTTCATTGTGGAAAATAAGTAAATTAGATTCAGGGAGTGTGTCTTTATGCATCTTTATATCTTATCACTTGACAGGTAAATTGTTGGGAAGCTTATTCCCAAAGGGGACAGAACATGTCTTCTACAGCTACATCATCTGTATCAGGCATACATTGTGCTGGATTGAATCAAGCCTTTTCAAAAGCTGTTAGCTAGCTAGTAGAGGATACTTACGTGCTTTGTAAACTTTAGCAAATGATCTTTTCTGAGCCTCAGTTTCCTCAGTTGTAAAATAGGAGAAAATACAGTATTTAACAGGTAAATTTACTAGGCTTCTAGTGCATTGACATAATATTATGTTATTGTTATGTTATGATACGATTATCATAATATCACATTGCATTGGGCAAATCTGCTGCAAAAGACTTTGTTAAAGTGTTACAAAACAAAGGTGTCATTTTAAGGACTAAGGTGTATATGACCCAAGCCATGGTTTTCAATCAACTCATATAAATGTGAAAGCTGGGCAGTTAGTAAGGAAGACCAAAGAAGAATTGATGCCTTTGACTTGTGGTGTTGGAGAAGAATACTGAATATTCCATGGACTGCCAGAAGAACGAACAAATCTGTCTTGGAAGAAGTACAGCCAGAATGCTCCTTGGAAGTGAAAATGGCAAGACTTTCTTCTCGCACACTTCGGACATGTTATCAGGAGGGAATAGTTCCTGGGGAAGGACATCATGCTTGGTAAAGTAGAGGGTCTGAAAAAAAGAGGAAGATCCTCAACGAGATGGATTGACACAGTGGCTGCAACAATGGGCTCATAGCAATGATTGTGAGGATGGCGCAGGACTGGGCAGTGTTGCGTTCTGTTGTACATAGGGTTGTTATGAGTCGGAACTCGACGGCATCTAACAAGAACAATGTGATTATCCTGGTGCTATTCATCTGTCTTCTATCCAAATGCTTCCCCCAAAACAAAAATACTTTTTGTTACTTTGTTACTTTTAACAGTAGTAAATAGGTAGCATTTTACTTGAGTCAGAAGAAGTTGGTGAACACTGCTCAGTAAACATTTTTCTCTTCTTTCTTGTCTGTCCTTTCTGCCCGTTTCTCATGTCTTTTATTAGATCCAGTATTCTCCCCACCCATTAATTGTAGGCTTTCTGCAGGCTTAGATGATTAGTTGTTTTTTTTTAATTGTTGTAAAGTATATACAAAACAACATTTGCCAATTCAAGATTTTTCAGGTATACAATTTAGTGATAACAGTTACATTAATCATGTTGTGCAACCGCCATCCATAATTGTTGCCAAATTTCTCATCACCATAAACAAACACTAATTGCTTCCTAAATTATGGCTCCCCCTTTCCCCTTCCCTCCTGCCCCTGGTAACCACTAATAAACTTTGGTCTCTATACTTTTACCTATTCTTGTTATTTCATATAAGAGATATCATACAATATTTGTCCTTTTGTGCTTGACTTACTGACACATGGTTTTTGAGGTTCATCCATGTTGTAGCATGGATCAGGACTTCATTTCTCTTTTTGGCTGAATAGTATTCCATCGTATGTACGTACCACGTTTTGTTTATCCATTCATCCGCTGATGGACACTTAAGTTGTTTCCACCTTTTGGCTATTGTGAATAGTGCTGCAGTGAACATTGGAGTACATATGTCTGTGTGCTTTGATGCTTTCCGGTCTCTTGGGTGAATACCTAGCAGTGGAATTGCTGGGGCATATGGTAATTCTGTGTTTAACTTTTTGAGGAACAGCCAAACTGTTTTCCACAGCCCCTTTTCATTTGTCATTCTCACCAGCAATGGAAAGGGTTTCAGTTTCCCCAAATCCTTGTCAACATTTGATATTTTCTGTTTTATCTTAGCCTTCCTGGTGAGAGTGAAATGCTGTCTCATTTTGATTTTGATTTGCATCTTCTAGTGGCTAATAGGATCCCTGGTGGCACAGTGGTTAAAAGCTCAGCTGCTAACCAAAAGCTCAGAAGTTCAAATCCACCAGCTTCTCCTTGGAAACCTTATAGGGCGGTTCTACTCTGTCCTATAAGGTCGCTGTGAGTCAGAATTGACTTGACAGCAGCTTTTTTGTTTGTTTGTTTGAATGGCTAACGATACTGAACATTTTTTCATGGGCTTGTTGGCCATTTGAATATCCTCTTTGGTGAAATGTCCAAGTTCTTTGCCCATTTTTTGATTGAGTTGTTTGTCTTTTTGTTGTTGAGTTGTAGAAGTTTTATATATATATATATGTATATATGTATGTGTATATAGATATATATGTATGTGTGTGTGTGTGTATATATATGTGTGTGTGTGTGTGTGTGTGTGTGTATATATACATATATATATATATGTATATATGTATATATATATATATATGAAATAGACCCTTGTCAGACATATGGGTCCCAAAGATTTTTCCCAATCTGTAGGATGTCTCTTATCTTTTTAGTAAAGTTTTTAGATGAGTAAAAGTATTTATTTTGTCTTTTGCTGCTTGTGCTTTTGTTATAATTCATCATTAAAACTAGGCCCCACAGCCACATGCCTATGTTTTCTCTAAGCATTTTATGGTTTTAGTTTTCACATTTAGATCCTTGATCCATTTTAAATTGTTTTTTGTGTATAGTGTGAGGCATGGATCATGATTCGTTCTCTGCATGTAGAAATCCAATTACCATTTATTAAATCCAGCAACATATATTAAAGAGACTGTTCCTTCCTCATTGAATAGACTTAGCACCCTTGTCAAAAAACAGTTGACGGTAGATGTATGGATTATTCCTGGACTCTCAGTTCTGTTCCATTGACATATCTGTCTATTGTTATATCAGGACCGGACTGTTTTGAAGTCAGGAAGTGTCAGACCTCCTGCTTTGTTTTTCTTCATCAAAATTGCTTTGACTATTTGGGGTCTCTTTCCTTTCCATGTAAAATTGAGGATTTTTTTTTTTTTTTCATGTCAGTAAATAACGTTGTTGGAATTTTGATCAGGATTGCATTGAATCTGTATGGCTCTCAGTACTTTTGAAATCTTAACTATATTGAGTCTCCCAATTCATGAACATGGGGTGTCTTTCCATTTATTTAAGTCTTTAATCTCTTTCAGCAATGTTTTAGAATTTTCATTGTATAAGTCTTTCACATCCCTGGTGAAGTTTAAGGTATTTTATTCTTTTAGATGCTATTATAAATGGAATTGTTTTCTGAATTTCCTTTTCAGATTCCTCATTGCTAGTGTGTACAAATCCAACTGGTTTTTGTTTGTTGACCTTGTACTCTGAAACTTTGCTAAATTCCTCGATTAGTTCTAGAAGCTTTCTTGTATATTGTTTGTGGTTTTCTTTATATAGGATCATGTCATCTGTGAATAGAGATAATTTTACTTCCTTCTTTCCAATTTGGGTAACTTTTTTTCTTGCCTTAGTGTTCTGGCTAGGACTTCCAGTACAGTATTGAATAGGAGTGGTGAGAGTGGACGTCCTTGTCTTATTCCCAGTCTTAAGGGGAGAGCTCTCACTCTCTCCACTGAGTATGATGTTGACTGTTATTTTTTCATAAATGCCGTCAATCATATTGAGGAGTTTCACTTCTTTTCCTATCTTGTTGAGTGCTTTTATCAAAGAAGATTGTTGGATTTTATCAAATGCTTTTTCTACGTCAATTGAAATGATCATGTGGTTTGTTTCCTTTGTTCTGTTGATGTGGTGTGTTATATTTATTGATTTTCCTAATGTTGAACTGTCTTTGCCTTCCTAGAATAAATCCCACTTGGTCATGGTAGATAATTCTTTTAATGTGCTGTTAGGTTCTGTTCTGTAGTATTTTGTTGAGAATTTTTGCATCTGTCTATAAGAGATATTGGCCTGTAGTTTTCTCGTCTTGTACTGTCTTTGGTATCAAGAAGCTGTATTTTTTACGCAAATAACACATGCTTTCTACTTTTGTTTGCCATCCACTCCCTGCCTCCCCCATGAGGTATTGTCATAAGCACACTATGCTAATTTTTTACAGCAATATGTAAAAATATTACCATAGTGGTGTTTATGAAAATACCTGTCAAGGGGGAAGGAGTTGACATAGAAGGTGCACGTTATTTGCATAAAAATATGGTAATGCTGGCTTCATAGAATGAGTTAGAGAGTATCTCTTCCTCCTCCACCTTTTAGAAGTGAACAGGATTGGTGTCAATTTTCCTTGAAATGTGTGGTAGAATTCCCCAGTAAAGCCATCTGTGTAGGGAAATTTTTCATTACTGATTCTATTGGATTCTGTTTGCTAGCATTTTGTTGAGAATTTTTGAATCTATAATTGTTGGGAGGTTTTTCATTACTGATTCAATCTCTTCACTTGTTATGGGTCTGTTGGGATTCTGTATTTGCTTTTGAGTCAATTTAGGTAGGTTATGTGCTTCTAAGAATTTGTCTATTTCGTTTGAGTTATCAGGTTTGTTGGTGTGTAATTGTTCATAGTATTCTTAGTTTGTTTTTTAAAGTTAATTTTGAAAATACAATTTACATAAAATAAAATGTACCCATTGTAAGTGTACAGTTCACTGAGTTTTGAGAAATGTGTATACCCATGTCACCACCACCACAATCAAACTACACAGCCTTTTCATAATTCCCAGAAGTTCCACTGTATCCCTTGGCAGTCAGCTGCTAACCTGCAAGGGACCACCTGACTCTCGTTGTATCCTGAGGACAAATATCTGGATCCACCTTGCTGCTTTTTCCCTACTCTATGGCAACTGCTGATCTGATTTCTGTCTGTATAGATTAGCTCTGCCTATTCTGAGATTTCATATAAATGGAAGCATCCAGTATGTCCTATTTTGTATGGTACTTCTTTTGCTCAACGTAATGTTTTTGAGATTCATCCATGATGCTGGACATTTCAATAGTTTAATTTCTTTTTATAACTGAGTGTTATATACCACAGTTTATTTATCCCATCACTTGATGGACATTTGGGTTGTTTTAATTTTTGATTATTACTTTAAAGAGTGCTCTAAACATTCACATTTCATGCTAGTGTTTATTTTCATTTTCTTGGGTAATTACCTGAACTGTTTTCCAAGGTGGTTGTATTATTTCACATTCCCACCAGCAGTGTGTGAGTGTTCCATTTGTTCTACATCTTTGCCAACACTTGAAATTTGTCAGTATTTTTAATTTTAGCCAATTCTACTGAGTATGTAGTGGTAGCTCATATGTTTTGGGGTTTTTTTGAGTTTTTTTTGGTAACAGCTTAATATATTGAAGTACTATTTATGTACCATACAATTCACCCATTTTAAGTGTACATTTCAATGGTTTTTAGTATATTTACAGAGTTGCGCAACCATCACCACAATTTTAGAATATTTTTGTCATCCATAAGAGAAGCTCCTACCCGTTATCTATCACTTCCAATCGTCCCATTGCACCCCCCACCCCCACCCCCCGTCCCTAAGCAAACCACTAATCTACTTTCTGTTTGCCCAATCTGGACATTTCGTATAAATGGATTCATATAATACTTTTTTGTGTGTGTGACTGGCTTCTTTCAGTTAAAATGATGTTTTCAGAGTTCATTCATGTTGTACCGTGTATCAGTACTTAATTCCTTTTTATGTCTGAGTAATATTCCGTTGCATGGAAATGTATACCCATATGAGAGAGTATTATTTAGATTGCTCCCACTTTGGGATATTACAAATTGTGCTGCTATAAACATTTGTGTACAAGTTTCTTGTGTGGATATATCTTTTTATTTCTCTTGGGTATATAAATAACTAGGAGTGGAATTGCTGAGTCCAATTGTAACTATTACTTAATTTTTTGAGGAACTGATTCAGACTGTTTTCCAAAGTGGCTGTACCATTTTACATTCTAACCAGAAGTGTATGAGGGCTCCAGTTTTTCTATATCCTTACTAATACTTGTTATTATCTGATTTTGATTATAGTTATTCTAGTGGATATGAAGTGATGTCTCATTGTGATTTTGATTTCTATTTCCATGATGACTAGTGATGTATATCTTTTCATGTATATATTGGCCATTTGCATATCTTTGGAGAAATCTCTGTTCATATATTTTTCCCATTTGCCATTTGATTGTTTGTCTTTTTATTATTGTCTTGAAGGGTTCTTCGTATATTCTAGATAGAAGTCTCTTATCAAATACATGATTTATAAATTTTTCTCCCATTCATAGGTTATCTTTTCACTTTTTTGATGGTGTCCTTTGAAACACAAAAGTTTTTTTAATTTTAATGAGGTTCAATTTATTGATTTTTTTCTTTTGTTTCTTGTGTTTTTGATGTCGTGTCTAAGAAACTGTTGCCAAATACAAGGTTGTGAAGATTTGCTTCTATGTTTTCTTCTAAGAATTTTATGGTTTCAACTCTTTATATCTAGATCTTTATTTTGAGTTAATTGTGCATGGTGTGAGGTAGGGGTCCAGTTACATTCTTTTGCATTGGATACTTTCCCCATTGAATGGTCTTGGTATCCTTGTTGAAAATTAATTGACTATAAATGTGAGGGTCTCATCTGGTTTTAATTTGCATTTCCCTGATGATTGATGGTGTTGAGCATCAGATAATTGACTATTTGTGTAATGTCTTTAGTTTAAATCTTTTACACACATAAAAACAATGTGTTTTTGTCTTCTTAATATTGAGTTGTATTGAGGGCTAGGAACAATAGTCTCAGGGGGACATCTAGGTCAATCCTCAATGTCATTTCCATAATCCATATATCCAGTGTTCTACATTCTACTTGGTGAGTAGCGACTGGGGTCTTAAAAGCTTGTGAGCAGCCATCTAACATACCGTTGGTCGCTTCCTGTCCAGAACAAAGAAGAGTGATGAAAAACAAAGACTCAAGGAAACATTTAGTCCAAAGGACTAATAGACCACATGAACCATGGCCTCCACTAGTCTGAGTCCAGAGGAATTAGATGGTGCCCGGCTACCACTACCAACCACTCTGACCAGGACCACAGTAGTAGGTCATGGACAGAGTGGGAGAGAAATGTAGAACAAAATTGAAACTCATAAATTAAGACCAGACTTACTGGTCTGATAGAGACGGGTGGGACCCCGAAGACTGTGGTCCTTAGACACCCTTCAGACTTGGAACTGAAATTACTCCTGGAGATCACATTATAGCCATACAATAGACAGGCTTATAAAATGAACAGTAACACCAGTGAGGAATGTATACCCCAGAACAATCAACTATGTGAGACCTAAAAGGCAGCATTTGCCCAAAAGCAAAAGTTCAGAAGGACAGTAGGGGCAGGAAAGCTGGGTGAATGGACACAGGGAACCCAAGGAGGAAAGGAGGAGTTTGCAGCCAATGTCACGAAACAAGCTGTGTATAAATTGTTGAATGGGAAACTAATCTGCTCTGTAAACTTTCACCTAAACAACAATAAAATGTTCAAAAAAAATATTGAGTTATGGACTATTTTAGTATATTTTAGATACCAGTATTTCTGTCACATATACACATTGTAAATATTTTCTCCCAGTCTGTAGCTTATCTTTTTATTTCCTTACTTGTGTCTTTCAAAATACACAAATTTTTAATTTTGATAAAGTTCAGTTTATCATATTCTTCTTTGTGCTTTTGATCCCATCTAAATATGTTTGCCTATCCCAAAATCATGAACTTTTTTCTGGTTTTTTTATGGTTTCATCTTTTAAGTTTAGGTCTGTGATCTGTGTTGTACTGTTATTTTTGTGGATGGTATGAGAAAAGGTGGTCAAAAGTTTTTATCTTTCCTTTTTCTATTTGCAGTGACATTTATTGATTCATTAATTTTTTTTTAGTATTTTACTCTCTGCCTGGCATTGAAGTTTGAGTGGTAACTAGACAGGCATATTCTTTACCCTCCTGGACTTTTTAATGGAGAAAACAAATAAATAAATTAAAAATTTGCAAGTTATAATAAGTACTCTGAAGGAAACAAGGGAGGGGCTGAGCTAGAAAGTCACATTAAAAAACATTTTATTGTGCTTTAGGTGAAAGTTTACAGAGCGAATTAATTTCTCATTAAACAATACAGAAATTGTTTTGTGACATTGATTGCCAACCCCGCTATGTGTCCACACTCTCCCCTTCTCGACCTGGGGTTCCCCATTTCCTTTTGTCCAGTTTTCTTGTCCCTTCCTGCCTTTTCATCTTTGCTTTTGGGCTAGTATGCCCGTTTAGTCTTGTATACATGGTTGAGCTATGTGAATTGTTTGTTCTACAGGCCTTTCTAATCTTTGGCTGAAGGGTGAACTTCAGGAGTGACTTCAGTACTGAGTTAAAAGGGTGTCTGGAGGCCATACTCTCAGAGTTTCTCCAGTCTCTGTCAGACCAGTGAGTCTGTTTTTTTTTCATGAGTTGAATTTTGTTCTACATTTTTCTCCAGCTCTGTCTGGGACCCTCTGTTGTGATGCTTGTCAGAGCAGTCGGTGGTGGTAGTCAGGCACAGTCTAGTGGTGCTGAACTCAGTCTGGTGAAGGCTTGGTAGTTGTGGTCCTTTAGTTCTTTGGACTAATCTTTCCGTTGTGTCTTTGGTTTTCTTCATTCATCTTTGCTCCAGATAGGGTGGGACGAGTAGATGTACCTTAGATGGCTGCTCACGAGCTTTTAAGACCCCAGATAGGGAGTCATATTTGAGCTAACCCACTTTAGACAGTCTGTCTAAAGTTGTTGTGGTTGTTAGGTGCCCTCGAGCCGGTTCTGACTCATAGCGACCTTACATACAGCAGCACAAAATACTGCCTGGTCCTGTGCCATGCTCACAATTGTATGCTTGAGCCCATTGTTGCAGCCACTGTGTCAATCCATCTCGTCGAGAGTCTTCCTCTTTTTCGCTGACCCTCTACCAAGCATGATGTCCTTCTCCAGGGAATGGTCCCTCCTGATAACATGTCCAAAGTATGTGAGACAAAGCCTCACCATCCTCGCTTCTAAGGAGCATTCTGTATGTACTTTTACCAAGACAGATTTGTTTGTTCTTCTGGCAGTCCATGGTATATTCAGTACTCTTCACCAACAGCATAATTCAAAGGCATCTATTCTTCTTCAGTCTTTCTTATTCGTTGTCCAGCTTTCACATGCATGCATATAAGGTGGTTGAAAACACCATGGCTTGGGTCAGGTGCACCTTAGTCCTTAAATTAGGTTACCTCAAATGTGACTCCTTGTCTGTCTAATGTAAGACAAATCCCAGTCCCCATTGTATTTGCTTAAATCTTCAGCATCTCCTACCTCAATTATTACAATAACCCCCTGATTGATCTCCTTGCCTTCAGTGTCATCTTCCATGAACCAGTCCTTCAGAGTGACCATCCATGACTTTCTCCTAACTTCATGGAACTTACGGGACGATCCAGGCTCATTAGCTTAGTAAATAAAACCCTCAGAACATAGGTCACCTCTTCATTACCGGAATTCTTTTCCATCACTGATCTTCTAAGCCCCATTCATTCATCTCAGTCATATGAAACAGTATGATTTTCCCAAAATACCATGCTATTCACTTCTCTGTGCTTTTGCCTGCGCTGTTCTTCCAGCTGTAAAATCTCCATCCTCCCAGATGATCATTTTCAACTTAAAGCTTTTCTGGTTCCTTTAGTGTCAATTATGTTCTCTTTCTTTGCTCCTGCTCTACCTTGTTGTACTTGTATTGTTGTAATTATTGCACTGTTTTGTTTTTGTTTTTGTTTTGTTTTTTTTGCAAATTCCTTTCATGTCTGGCTTAATAGAAGACAGCTTCATTTGCATACCTACTTCTGCATTCATTCTGTTGTGATAGCATATGCCTCTTAGCTTCTGATAAGCTCCATTGTACGCTCAGGAAAGAATGAGAAATGAGAAAGGAAAGTCACGTCTTAGTATTACTTAAAAAGTAGGTTTGAGCTTGCGTACTGCTAGAAGGATCTCAGGGACTGTACTTTGAGAATCCCTGCTCTAATGATAACTACTACTGTCAGTGTGGTGTGTAATCTTTCAGACTTTTTCTTTTACATGAAAAATGCATTATCATACTACATACCATACTGTACACACACATACACACACACACATATACTTCTGAAACTTTCTTTTGTTCTTAACTGTGTTCAGAGAGCGTTCTGTATTAGTATGGATACATTTGCCCCATTTTTTATTACACTGTATTTTAATTATTTGTTCAAATATCTGTTTTGCATATTAGACGTTGAGCAGTGATCGTCTTACATGAAGTATTGTTGGAGATGTGGTAGCGGCCATATCATAGAAAGACTTAAACTTAACAGATGGATGAGATTGTTCTGTAAATAGGGGAGTTATTGAAGATATTTGAGCTGGGTTGGGGTAAAATCTTTTAAGATAAATATTTCAATAACATATGGATGAATTTAGAAGAGAAACCATAGGACAGGAAATCAGAAAATCATTATTTAGATTTGAGTTAATAAATACTTACAACAAGATAATGGTGGAGGAAATCCAAAGATAGGAAGTATGTGAATGGTATTAACCCAAAAGCAAACCCATTGTTGTCGAGTCGATTCTGACTCACGGCGACCCCGTAGGGTTTCTGAGGCTGTAAATCTCTGTGGAAGCAGACTGCCACATCTTTCTCCTGTGGAGCTGCCCGTGTTTTCAAACCACTGACCTTTTGGTTAGCAGTTGATCGCTTTAACCACTATGCCACCAAGGCTCCTTGTGAATGGTATTATGAAAGGAGAAATGACAGATGTGATGACAGACTGATTATGGAAGGAGGAGGCATAGCTAACAGTAGCTGGTATTTCAATCCTAGCTTTATGGGGTGATGGCGGTGCCTTGACAGAAATAGACAAAAAGGAGAACCCAATTTTGGAGAAAAGATATACTCTTCGACCTCAACTTTTTTAGGACCATGTTAGCTCTAAATGATCCACTTTATGACCAGTTTACTTTTAAATTACGCCTTGAATAGCATGTACCTTTATGAATGCTGTGAACTGGTAATTTTGTAGTGTGTTACAAGTCTAAGGTGCCCTGGTGGTGCGGTGGTCAAGAGCTTGGCTGCTAACCAAAAGGCCGGCAGTTCGAATCCACCAGCCGCTCCTTGTAAACCCTTCGGGGCAGTTCTACTCTGTCCTGTGGGGTCGCTATGAGTTGGAATCGACTTGATGGCAACGAGTTTGATTTTTCTTTTTTGGTTACCTGCCTCTCATTGCTACTCACATACAGATTTTGGAGTTTTGTATTTGGTAATACATGTACTTATTTTAATAGAAATGCCTATTAAAATGGCCCATGTACATATATCTTAAAGTGCTGTCACACATGCAGATTTATTGCTGTATGAATATAACAGAAACAAATACTCATTAAAGTTCTTTAATTACACAGATGCAGGACAGCTGGAGTACACATTGATGAATCATTATTCCCTGCAGCTAACACTAATGAACAGCTACCAAGCCTAATTAAAAAAAAAGTAAGTATGTGATTTCAGTATAGACTATGACAGTTATGAATTTATTCTTCCTTATTTTTATTCCTAGAAAATGAAACTTCTATAAATACAGTCAAGAGTTGTCTTATGTAAGCTTTTTTGGTATTAAGCAGTTATGTATTATTGTTGTTTTCAAATAGCATTTTTTAGTGAATTATAGAGATTATTGTATCCTATAAATTACTTTGATATATTTGTAGGGAAATGGAAGAAAGTATAATTGGCCAAGGTACAATGACTTCTGAACTAGTCACCCAGAGTCAGCAGAAGTCTCACAGGTTAAGGGCACAGTCTTCTCTCAGTTCATACATCGGCAGGAGCTCAGGAACGCCCAGGCCACCCTCACTCTGACCAGTTGGCTAGAAATTCAGGAGTTTCCACTGCACCTCAGATTTGATAATTTGCTGGAAAGACTCACAGAACTCAGGATTGTGCTGTACTTAAAATTACAGTTTTATTACAGCAAAAGGGTGCAAATCTGAACCAGCCAGAGGAAGAGACGCATAGGGCAAGGCCCGGCAGGGTCCCAAATGCAAAACTTGCATTGTCCTTGGGGACAAGTCACTCTGCCAGCATATCGATGTGTGACGATACGTAGATATTGTCAGTCAGGGAAATTTACCCGAGCCTCAGTGTTCAGAGTTTTTATTGAGACTTTACTACATAGGTATGGTTGATCAAGCCATTGTCCGTGTGATTGAACTCCGTCTCCAGCCTGCCTCTTCTCTCTGGAGGTTAGGCGGATAGCCTGTGGCTTAAAGCTCCAACTCTGCAACCACATGGTTGGTCTTCTGGCCTGGCCAGCCCCGCTCCTGGGTCATCTCATTAGCATAAACTATCAAGAAGCCCACCATGTGTCACCTTGTTAGTAAACTATCAGGGGTGTATGAGGTGCTCACCAAGAATAACAAAGATACTCCAGTCACTTGGGAAATTCCAGGTGTTCAGAGATTACCTGATTATCCCAGTTCTAAAGAAAAGGCTAGCCCAATTCTTTATTACACAGGTTTACAGGTTCCCTCCTGGGATCCTGGGACGGAGGCTAGCCCAGCTCTTTATTACACACTAGGGGTAAACTAAAAATTGGCCAGAGACCAGCAAACATTCAGGTGCTCTAGTAACTGCTTCAGAATTTAGTTTGGTATATCAGTAGTAAAATGCCTTTCTTCAGTTTGGCCTGAAAATCTCCAAAGTCTGAAGCAGATATATCCACATGTGGCTGTACAAAGTTACTTATTATAGAAAATCTGCTTTACAAATACAGTTAACCACTCAACTTTCATTTGAGGTTGAATTCACATTTAAACTAAACATTGAACCTTTTTGTGTTTTTTATTTATTTGAAGGTTTCTAATTGCGCTTTCTTTATTGGAGGGTAAACTTGGCTACTATGAAATATCAATTAGTCACTTTGTTTTCAAATGAGAATCTGTGTAGGAGAAAAGATTTTAAGACTTTCTCCAAATTGAATTAGCTGTAGATTAAAAGAGAAATAGCTATGGACTTTTCCAAATTTTCTGAAAATATTAATTCATATATATCCATTACATTTCATCTCAGATAAACCAAAATTTGATAGTGCAGCAATGGAAAAAATTCCTTTAATCTCCACCCAAACCTTCTCGTCTGATTATAGGTGGGAAAGAGTATTCAGAAGAGTGTCTTATGTTCTGTGATACTCTGACTACTGAGTTTGCCTAGTATTTTAAGAATAAAGTATGTATTTTTAAATATGTTAGTAATACTACATGCATGTCTTCATTGTAAAACATTTGATAAACAATTATAATGCAAAAATCCCTTTTGATTTCCACAAGAATATCACTCGCTTCCCTCAAAATTAGGAGTGTTCAGTTTGACTTGTGTCAACTGAATCAGATTGGTTTAAATACATTTAGATTATATATTCACACACACACGTTTTACATGAATAGTGTCCTACTGCCTGTACTTTTTTAAGTTTTTTTTTTTTTTTTTTTTTTTTACTTAACAGTGTGTTTTTGATCATTTCCTCTCTCTCTGTGTGTGTGTGTGTGTGTGTGTGTGTGTGTGTGTGTGTGTGTGTGTGTATATATATATATATATATATATACTTATCATTTTCTCTATATATGTATATATATAGATAAATATACATATATATAAAACTCTACTGATTTTTCTGCATCATATTATATTTTTCTCCTATTCACACATCTTTAAATCATTGTCTGTTTTTGGTAAGTGCTTTATTTATATGACCTGTTTGAGCTTATTTCTCCAGGTTGGATTTCTAGAAGTGAAATTACTGGGTCAAAATGTATACACTTCGCATTTTAACAATTCCATCAATAGCATACAAGAGTACCTATTTCCTGACACTCTCACCAATCCTGGATATTATTAATCTTTTTAATATTTCCTAGTCTGCAGTATAAATAATAACTTCTCATACATTTACCATTTACATTTTGACTCATATCTAAAAACATTGCCTTTCCTTTCCTTTTCCAAATGGCAATTTCAAATTATACATTACTCCAGACCCTATTGTTTTGTGTTCTGTGAAGCGGTTCTCTGCTTCTCTCTCCCACACACATTCTGTTGCCAGCCATACTGGCTTGCTTGCTTTTACCTTGGAGCCATTCCATTGTCTGCTTCCTCTATCTGGAACATTCTTCTCCCCAAAATCCATCTATATGGCTAGTTTTCTAACTTCTTTATGGCTTTGTTTAAATGATGTTTTCTCAATGAGACCCACCCTGACCACCCACTTAAGATAGCAAGGCCTTCCTACTTAGGCCAGCTGTCTTGCTTAGGCTAAGCTTGTTTTTCTTTTTAATGTATACTGTCTACCCCTTTCTAACATACTGCCCTAATTAATGGTGGCAGTTAGGTTGGGCTTGGTTGCTAAAGAAAATTCACAGGACCCCAAAATAACAATGCTTGCAAATCTGCAGTTTGTTGCTGGAAGAGGATGCAGTATAGCAACAGCATTAAAACAAGGATATACATCACTGCCAGAGGCTGCCTCGCAGCAGGGGGTCCTGATAGGCCATGTGGGAGTTCCAACTGTCCCCCTTCTGTAGGGGCTGTTAGGTTCACGTCCATAGATTAGGGGCCACAGAAGTGTGCACAGAACACCGTGTAACCAGGGAGCATAAAATTCTTGGCTGGGACTTGTTGTGTATACTCTGCTGGTCGTCTGGGCATATGTTGCTGTATTACCAGCTACAGTGGCAGAGCCCTCCAGGCAAGTCATCAGTCTCACTGTTAATAAAACTGCCCTCAAATTCCTTGGATCCATGGTAACCACATCAACACTATTAATTAGTGTATTTCATACCTTGAGTAGTGGCCAGTGCTGTGTAGGTACTTTAGCAAAACAGTTCAGGCCTCCTGGAATTAACCCTCTCAAGCACATACACTGTGCCATTTACTTAATAAACTTCCCTAACTTGGGACGTAAACATAATAAATATATTTATTTTCTGTCATTCTTTTCTAGAATATAAGCTCTATGATGGTAAGAATCTTTGTTTTATTTTTGTTCACTGATGTATATATTAAGACCAGTGTCTGACACATGAATAACATTTGTGTTAAATGAGTGAGTAAATAGCAAGAATCTTTATTTTTGTTCACTGATGTATATTAAGACCAGTGTCTGACACACGAATAACATTTGTGTTAAATGAATGAGTAAATAACTAACTAACAGAGCAAGATCCTGAATCAAGAACACAAGTGTAGCTGTAAAATGACTAAAAGAAGTTCTTTTCCAAGACTGTAATAAAGGTGGTTAGACTAGGTACTAATACAAATAAATTTGGGCTGGTAGGTTTAACCTAAAAACCTAAAACCAAAAGAGACCTAGACAGAACATTTATATTTCTCTTGTGCCCTTGAAGAGAGAAGTCAAGCATAGAAGTAGTGGTAGGAAAATTGAGGTGAAGTTCAATTTTTGTACTTGTGGTGATGGCTGGTTAGAGATGGGAAATAAAGGGTAGTTCTGAAGACAAGAAAGTGGGTAAGGTTGTGAATATAAGGGGTAGTTTTGAAGGGGACATTTTTCTCTTTTTATCTGAGGGTGATAAGATTAGAAGACTTTCTTGTGACTGTCAGCCTGTGGGTTCATGTGTTTGAAGTTTCCTTATTTTTCACACCTTGTATGTGTAGTTTGTAGTTTCTCGTTTTTACTGGCCTAATGGACTTACTGTGATGTAGAGACAGTAAGACAAGATTAAATAAGTGATTCTTTTTTCTTTTTTGGTAATTGCTTTTGTGTTTTATTCCTGTACTGTGCTTTCTTAGGGGAAGCGAGATGATGTAAGGGTAAGAAATAAATAAAAAGACAGACTAGTTTTATTTTTAAATTAAGAATCTTCCTTCAAACTAAGAATGCTATGATTCTGAAAAGGTCCCAGAAAACATAATTACTTAATGTAGAGCCCTCTTCTTCATCTTTTAAAATTCTGTCCATTTTTTTTTTTTTACAGTTGCACAGAAAGAAATAAATACTGCCATTTCACATACAGTGCAAAAGAGACCTTTAAAAGGTTTTTATTGTTGATATAAAAGATATTAGAAACATGCATGAAAGAATTCTTTTCCTGCCCAGTACAGTTATTAATTTATATGTCTCTTTTGTACAGCGTAAGTGTATGCAGCCCAAAGATTTTATTCCCAAAACACCAGAAAATGATAAAAGACTTCAAAAGAAATTTGAGAAAATGACTAAAGAGCTACAAAGGCAAAAAACAACTCTAGGTAAGCCGAGAAATGTACGTCGTCCTTTGTGTTTCTGTTCATACATCTTGTTTAGTTTGCCTGATGTCCGTTAACACTCAGGATGAGATAGCTCATTGAGACTGCAGTAGTTTTTTGGCTAGAAAGTAGAAAATAAGAATATAACTAGCCTCCAGGAGACTTGTTTATAGCCATTAATGATTTAAAAAAAAAAAAAAAATTAGGACATCATGAAATTGGGTTTTTGATATTCCTTTTTTTTTTTTTTTTTTTTGGCCCATCTCACTATACTCTAAATTTAGTGTTCTGACATGACACTGGTACAAATAAGCAATTTTTAAAATCATACAGTGACTTAGTATAGTAAGAAAAAGCACCGATTCCTCTAGTTTTTTCTTTATTTCAGTCTATATTACTATGTTTCAGATTCTCTACTTTATATTTTGAAATTGTTGAAATAGAATTATTCAGTTTTCCTTTAAATCTGATGAGAATACAATGGGAATTGAGTAGAGCATTTAGCCTGTGCAGTGTTGGCAGATGATTTTCCAAAGACATTGCCTTTATCACTTATTTTCATGCTCAGTCATCCCTTTGCCTAATGAATCAAGTCTCCTGTCCTCTGGCTGACATTCTGGTGCTTCCCTGACAAATCCACATCAACGGTATGATCTGCCTAGCTACTCAAGCTGGAAACGTGCAGTTACCTGGACGTGTCTTTCTACCTTGACACTGATTGTCCACCGAGACCTGTAGACCCTGCTTCTGAAATAATAGAACCCTTCTGTTTCTCCTTCTCCGTTCTCTTAGACCAAGCCTGCATCATCCCTTGTCTGTGCCATTGCAACGGCTGCTTCACATCTAGTCTTGGGTCCTTGTAATCCAGCTTCCATATTTTATTCAGAATGAGGGAGAATCTGAAGTCAAACGGACACACTCTGCCTCAGGGTTAAAATTCTTCAGTGTCATCCTAAGGACAGAGTATTCAGGATAAAATCCTATAGTTAACGTGTTCTGTGACCTAGTAGGTCCTATATGACCTGGCCTCCTCCCCTCGCCTCAGATCAGTGCCACACCATTCTCCTATTATTCTTTATACTTTTGCCACTCTGGCCTTCTTTTCTGTTATCAGTGACAGGTGTACTTTAAAAGAATTTGGCAAACTTGTAATGTTAGGTACAAAAATTTCTTTTTAGACCAAATATATGTCTTAATAGAAATTGCCTTTTAAAAACCGCAAATACAAGGTATTAATAATTTTAATCATGTACTGTCAGAAGTACAGTAGGAATTTCCAGGCCTAGGAGTTGCAGGGAGTCCCTGGGTGGTACAAATGGTTAATGCTGTCAGCTGCTAACCAAAAGGTTGGAGGTTCAGGTCCACCCAGAGGCACCTCAGAAGAAAGGCCAGGCAATCTACTTCTGAAAAATCAGCCGTTGAAAACCCCATGGAGCACAATTCTGTTCTGACACGTGGGGTCGCCATGAGCCTGAGTCAACTTGGCAGAAGTTGGTTTGGTTTTTAAGATTTGCAAAGGAGAAAATATTATGTAATGCTTGGTCTTTTTTTACTGGGGTAGGGGGTCAGAATCCTCTTTGAGCATATGTAAGGTACAGATTTCTGAAAACAAAACAAAAAAAAAAAAAACAAACCCACAAATCCGCACTCAGTCACAGCTAGGCCCATTAATTTCATGATGCAAGGACGACCCTGACCCCACTCCATGCAGTCAGGTTCCTTCATGGGTCAGTTGGTGTGTGTGGAGGGTGGGGGCGGTGGTTGGTAGTGGTGGTTTCGGAACCCTGGGGGGAAAACCATGGCTGTGGACCCATATTTAGGCGCCACGTTCCATTCTGGCTTTACCCTATTAGTTGCATGATTCTTCTTTTCCTAAGTTAGTTAACTTCTTTTTCTCGTTTTTTCATCTGTAAATGGGGATACTGATGCCTAATGCATCGGGTTTGGGGGACAGTCCAGTGAGACAATGCATGGATTGTGCTGAGCACCGGACTGGCGCGTGGCGAACTGCTCGGTACGTGTCCTAGCAGTTATGGTGGCAGTGTACTGACCGCGGTGGTGGTGTGGAACGGCACTGCTGGTAGATAGTGGTGCCGAGAGCTCAGAAAACGATTGGGGGTGAGGAGGGGGCACTTCTGTTTTCTAAGAAACATCTCCTTGAAAGAAGTCATATTGTTGAAGTATTCAGGCATTTTTTTAGCTTCAAATTGAATTTTTATTTACTTTCAGATAGTGATGTACCTGCTCTCTTGTTTGCACCTAATGGATCGTTGCTGTATAGTCCCACAGTTAAAATGAACAGTTACCATCACAGTGCAATGGAGAAAAGATTACAGGAGATGAGAGAGAAGAGGGAAAACCTGTCCCCTACATGTAAGTGATTACAGTTCAGAAATATGAAAATTATGCAAACAAGTGAATAAATTGTAACAAAGTATTTTTCTTTACCTAGATGTATTAATTTCTAACTCTAACAAATAGTGACTTATTTCATGAAGATTTAGTTATTATTTTTTTCCAGAAAATCTCATGTTTTCTTAAGATTTTTGAAGCATGTCTGTTACCTTTAAAATTTTTAATTAAGTAACATGAATGCATTTTCAGTCTGTATGATGAGCAAATAATCCAAGAAACGGGACTATATGAAGAAGAAAGTGGCATCAGGATTGGAGGAAGACTCATTAAAAACCTGCAATATGCAGATGACACAACCTTGCTTGCTGAAAGTAGAGGACTTGAAGTACATACTGATGAAGATCAGCGACTGCAGGCTGCAGTATGAATTACACCTCAACATAAACCAGAAATCCTCACAGCTGGACCAATAAGCAACCTCATGATAAACGGAAAAAAGATTGGAATTGTCAAGGATTTAATTTTACTTGGATCCACAATCAATACCCATGGAAGCAGCAGTCAAGAAATCAAAAGAGGCATTGTATTGGGCAAATCTGCTGCTAAAGACCTCTTTTAAGTGTTGAAAAGCAGAGATATCACCTTGAAGACTAAGGTGAGCCTGACCCAAACCATGGTATTTTCAGTCACCTCATATGCATGCGAAAGCTGGACAATGAATGAGGGAGACTGAACAAGAATTGACGACTTTGAATTGTGGTGTTGGCGAAGAATATTGAATATACCATGGGCTGCCAAAAGAACAAACAAATCTGTCTTGGAAGAAGTACAACCAGAACACCCTTTAGAAGGAAGGATGGCGAGATTACATCTTACATACTTTGGACGTGTTGTCAGAAGGGATCAGTCCCTGGAGAAGGACATCGTGCTGGGTAAAGTAGAGGGTCAGTCAAAAAGAGGAAGACCCTCAATGAGATGGATTGGCACAGTGGCTGCAACAGTGGGCTCGAACATAAGAAAGATTGTGAGGATGGCACAGGACCAGGCAGTGTTTTGTTCTATTATACATAGGGTCGCTGTGAGTCGGAACTGACTCAGTGGCACCTAACACCAACAGTATAAAGAAATGGATGAGGAAAGAGAGAAACACAGGTAGTTGATTTGATTTTAGTACAGCTAAGCTGCCAGCTGTTTACTGTCCATCTGATTCAGTCGTTCCCCAATTATGTATGGTTATGGGAACTAGGGAGGATAAGGATAAAATGTACATCCACTGATAATCCCCCAACCACATAGCAACGACTGTGAGGAGGGTGCAGGACCGGGCAGTATTTCCTTCTGTTACAGGGTCGCTATGAGTCGGAACCAACTTGATGGCATCTAACACCACCACCACAAAATTAGTTTGGGCTGCATATAAAAAATAAGTAAAAACCAATGGATTAATTTAGATAGAAGTACATTTTCCTGTCCTGTCCATGAAGTCCAGAAGTAAGCAGTAAAGGGTTGGTATGGCAGGTCACTAGTATCTTCAAGAATCTAGGCTCCTATCTCTCTGCTTTACCTACCTTAGTGCTTAGCTTCCATTAAAAACGGACATGTCTCCCAGAACCCTTGATGTTCCAAGCAGATCTCCAAATTGTTTCAACATATGTTTGTGTGTATACACCTACGTATGTATATAAATTAACTCCCTTAAAATTTATTGATTCCATTATTTTGCAGTGTTAATTCTGCCACTTTACTGTGTCCCAAACTGTTTAAAATTCAGTAACTGACAATTTTATTCCTGTGCTTACCTTCCTTGATTTAGTCTCACCTTCCTTATCTTGAATTATTCTCTTTTTACAATTGTTTGCTTAAGTTTACTTAGGAAAGTATCTATTTTGAATCTTTTAAATATCTTTCAGTATGAGAACAAAGCATTTATTTTGTTTCTTTTTAGTTGCATACACAGCCTTTGAAGAGAACATTTATGATCATATTTGTAAAATCAGTAATATCATGGATGTTTTCTATAACACCTCTGAGATTTCTCAGCCTTGGCACCAATAGCATTTTGGGGTGGATCCTTCTTTGTTGTGGAGGACTGCCTTGTGCATTGTAGAGTCTTTAGCTGCATTCCTGGCCTCTACCTACTGTATGTCAGTGGGACTTCCTCCCTTCACACCTTCAGAGCTGTGAAAATCACATACGTCTCCAGACATTGCCAAATGTCCCGTGGGGCAAAAATTGCCCTGATTGAGAACCACTGCTCTAGTTATGGAAGTAACTGTTAGGACCGTGCTTGGAGAAGACGCCATCATTATCAAGTGGTAAGACTGAGTGAAAGTATTGGTTTAACTTTGTTGAGCTCCTGCCTGGCGACAGGCAACTTGGCTTTTCAAGGTCCTTTCTAACTTTTATGATTCTGTGACTTTATGCTTTAAAAAAAAAAATAATATGGCTTCCTTATATAGAATATTTTTTATTATTCTCATCATCTGTAATAGCTTTGAGTGAGATTTTTTTGTGTTTGTTGTTTTGTATTGTCTGGAATAGGAAGTATAAGAAATAAGTTGATGAGTGTTTAATATGTAAGAGTAGAATTAATTATTTCCTGTTGACATCACCTACTAAAAATAGTAAAGTTGTATCTAATGAAATGTTTTAATTATGTTTTCAGCTTCCCAAGTGATTGAGAAGTCTCAAGATAGTCCGGTTAACTCTCTGTGTCTTTCACCTTTGAACGTTTCACATGACACTTCCAGTTCAGGTAAACTTACCAGTTCCCTTGTTATGATATATGTAAGCTTTGAGAATAGTATTGTTTTTTTATTTAAAATTTCATATGTACATCTCAGATGAGCACAAAAGTTGTTAAAAACTACAACTCATGAATTATGCCCCCTGGAATTAGGCATTGTGTTACAATTAGTGCGTGAGAAATTACATGACTTAAATCTCCTTTTTGGTTCCTGTGGTTTTTCTCCTAGGCATGTACTTTCCTTCCTTGGAACCAGTTGTTTATTTTTAAAAAAGTTCTTGTGATCTTATGTGAAGCAGTCTGATACAGTTTAAAGTATATAATTCTGAGAACAGTAAGAATAAAGGAAAAATTGTTTTAAGCAATGTATGATGAACATTTAGAACTTGTTATTGAATTGGGTTGGTGAAATATATCAGTAAATTTAGGAGAATAGAAGATGTCTAATTAGAAGCAGAAAGAGTGATGATCAGGATTAATAAAGGTAGAATTATATATATTTTTAAAGGTGGGGACTCTTTCACTTTTTATTTTTTTATATTTTATTGTACTTCAGGTGAAGGCTTACAGAACAAATAGTTTCTCATGAAACAGTAGTACACATGTTGTTTTATGACATTGGTTAACAACCTCACAACATATTAACCCACTAAATTCTCAACGTTTTGTATTTTTTATTTTTGGTGAAAATACACATAGCCAAAGATACACTGTTTCAAAAATATCTACATACACAGTTCAGTGACATTGACTACACTCTTCCAACTGTGCTGATATTCTCACTTAAGATGAAGGCTTAAAGAACAAAATAGTTTCACATTTAACAGTTACTACAAATGTTGCCCTATGACAATGGTTAACAATCTCCCAACACATCAACAATATCCTTACTCAACCTTGGGTTCCCTATCACCAGCTTCCTTGTCCCCTTCTGCCTTCTGGCCCTTGTCACTGGACTCCTGTACCTCGTTAGTCTCATTTGGTTTTATGGGGCTGTCCACTCCCAGGCTGAACAGTGAACCTCAGAGATAACTTCACCACTGAGCTAAAAGGGTGTCTGGGGGCCATACTCTCGGGGTATCTCCAGTCTCCTTTAGGCCAGTAAATTTGGTCTTTTTTTTGTGAGTTACAATTATGCCCTACATCCTTCTCCAGCTCTGTCCAGAACCCTCTGTTGTGATCCTGCTCAGAGCAGTCAGTGGTGGTAGCGGGGCACCATCTAGCTGTACTGGACTCAGTCCGGTGGAGGCCTTGGTAGCTGTGGACAGTTGGTCCTTTGGACTAATCTTTTCCTTGTATCCTGTTCTCTTCATTCTCCCTTGCTCCCGAAGGGGTGAGACCAGTGGAATATCTTAGATTGCTGCTCACAGGCTTTGAAGACCCCAGACACTATACTCACCAAGGTAGAATGTAGAGCATTGTCTTTAGAAGCTGTGTTATGACAATTGAGCTAGATGTTCCCCGA
Source organism: Dugong dugon (assembly GCA_030035585.1). NCBI lineage: Eukaryota > Metazoa > Chordata > Mammalia > Sirenia > Dugongidae > Dugong > Dugong dugon. Next base: position 114,534,450 of record CM057473.1, on the reverse strand, counting down.
GACCATGGTCCCCACAGCCCTCCGCCCAGCAATTCAGTCCCTAAGGGAGTTTGGATGTGTCTATGGGGCTTCCATGACCTTTCCTTGTACAAGTTGTGCTAGTTTCCCCTGTATACTGTCTCACCCTTCACCCAAAATACCACTTATCTATTGCCTATTTAGTATTTCCCCCCCACCCCTCCCATCCCTGGTAACCAACAAAGATTGTTACATTTTGCGTGTGAACTTTTTCATCGTTTTTTACAATAGAGGTCTCATACAATATTTGTCCTTTTGTGATTGACTTATTTCACTCAGCATAATGTCCTCCAGTTTCATCCATGTTATGAGATGGTTCACAGATTCATTGTTCTTTCTCGTTGCATAGTACTCCATTGTGTGTATGTACCATAGTTTGTTTATCCATTCATCTGTTGATGGGCATCTAGGTTGTTTCCATGGTTTTGCTATTGTGAACAATGCTGCCATGAACATATTGCTCTAGGATATATTCCTAGGAGTGGGATTGCTGGATCGAAAGGTATGTCTATTTCTAGCTTTCTGAGGAAGCGCCATATCATTTTCCAAAATGGTTGTATCATTTTGCATTCCCACCAGCAGTGCATAAGAGTTCCCATCTCCCCACAGCCCCTCCAACATTTGTTATTTCCAGTGTTTTTGATTCGTGCCAGTAATGCCGGGGTTAGATGGTATCTCATTGTGGTTTTAATTTGCATTTCTCTAATGGCTAGTGATCGCGAGCATTTCCTCATGTGTCTGTTGGCCATTTGAATGTCTTCTTTGGTGAAGCGTCTGTTCATTTTCTTTGCCCATTTTTTAATAGGATTATTTGTCTTTTTGTTGTAGAGGTGTTGGATTTTCTTGTAGATTATGGAGATTAGACCTTTGTCTGACTTGTACCGTCCAAAAATTTTTTCCCAGTCTGTAGGCTCTCTTTTGACTCTTTTGGTGAAGTCTTTTGAAGAGCATAGGTGTTTGATTTTTAGAAGATCCCAGTTATCTAGCTTATCTCTTGGGTTTTGTGCGTTGATGGTTATGGTTTGTATCCTGTTAATGCCATGTATTAAGGCCTGAAGTGTTGGTCCTATTTTTTCTTCTATGAACTTTATAGTTTTAGGCTTTATATTCAGGTCTTTGATCCATTTTGAAGTAGTTTTTGTATACGGTGTGAAGTATGGGTCCTGTTTCATTTTTCTGCAGACGGATATCCGGTTTTGCCGGCACCATTTGTTAAAAGGACTGTCTTTTCCCCATTTGATGGACTTTGGGTCCTTGTTGAAGATCAGGTGACCGTAGGTGGATGGATTTACATCTGGGTTCTCAATTCTGTTCCATTGGTGAATGTATTTGTCGTTGTACCAGTACCAGGCTGTTTTGACTACATTAGCTGTATAGTAGGTTCTGAAGTCAGGTAGTGTGAGTCCTCCAACTTTATTCTTCTTCTTCAGTAGTGCTTTACTTATTCGGGGCTTCTTCCCTTTCCATATAAAGTTAATAATTAGTTTTTCCATCTCTTTGAAGAATGTTGCTGGTATTTGTATCGGGATTGCATTGTATTTGTAAATTGCTTTGGGTAGAATTCCCATTTTCACAATGTTGAGTCTGCCTATCCATGAGCATGGTATGTTTTTCCATTTATGTAGATCCCTTTGGGTTTCATGCAGTAGTATTTTGTAGTTTTCTTTGTATAGGTCTTTTACATTCCTGGTCAGATTTATTCCTAAGTATTTTATCTTCTTAGGGGCTATTGAAAATGGTATTGTTTTCCTGATTTCCTTTTCATCGTTCTCCTTACTGGTGTACAGGAATCCAACTGATTTTTGAATGTTTATCTTGTATCCTGCTACTCTGCTGAATCTTTCTACTAGTTCCAGTAGATTTCTCGTGGAGTCTTTAGGGTTTTCTAGGTATAGTATCATATCATCTGCAAACAGGGACAGTTTAACTTCTTCATTACCCATTTGGATGCCCTTTATTTCTTTTTCTTGCCTTATTGCTCTAGCTAGAACTTCCAGCACAATGTTAAATAGGAGTGGTGATAAAGGGCATCCATGTCTTGTTCCTGTTTTCAAGGGGAATGTTTTCAGCCTCTCTCCATTAAGAATGATGTTGGCCTTTGGTTTTGCATAGATGCCCTTTATTATGTTGATAAATTTCCCTTCTATACCTATTTTATGGAGAGTTTTTATCAGGAATGGGTGCTGGACTTTGTTATATGCCTTTTCTGCATCAATTGAGATGATCATGTGATTCTTTTCTTTCCTTTTATTTATGAGGTGGATTACGTTGATTGATTTTCTAATGTTGAACCATCCTTGCATACCTGGTATGAATCCTACTTGGTCGTGGTGTATTATTTTTTTGATATGATGCTGAATTCTATTGGCTAGAATTTTGTTTAGAATTTTTGCATCTATATTCATGAGAGAGAATGGTCTGTAATTTTCTTTTTTTGTGATGTCTTTGCCTGGTTTTGGTATCAGCGTTATGCTGGCTTCATAGAATGAATTTGGAAGCGTTGCTTTCTCTTCTATGCTCTGAAATAGCTTGAGTAGAACTGGTACAAGCTCTTCTGTAAATGTTTTGTAGAATTCTCCAGTGAAGCCATCTGGGCCAGGGCTTTTTTTGGTTGGGAGTTTTTTTATTACCTTTTCAATCTCTTCTTTTGTTATGGGTCTGTTCAGATTTTCAACATTCCTTTGTTGTAGTTTGGGTAGGCCGTGTGTTTCTAGAAATATATCCATTTCCTCTAGGTTGTCAAATTTGTTGGAGTACAGTTTTTCATAATATTCTGCTTTAATCCTTTTTATTTCAGTTGGGTCTGTTGTAAATGTCCCCCATTTCATTTCTTATTTGGGTTATTTGTGTCCTCTCCTGTTTTTCTTTTGTCAGTCTGGCCACTGGTTTGTCGATTTTGTTGATTCTTTCAAAGAACCAACTTTTGGTTTTGTTGATTCTTTCTATTGTTTTTCCCTTCTCTATTTCATTTATTTCTGCTCTGATGTTTACTATTTCCTTTCTTCCAGTGATTGTGGGCTTTTTTTGCTGTTCTCTTTCTATTTGTTTGAGTTCTGTAGTTAATGTGTTGATTTTGTCCCTTTCTTCTTTTTTGATATGTGCATCTATTGCTATAAATTGTCCTCTGAGGACTGCCTTTGCTGTGTCCCAAAGGTTTTGGTATGATGTGCTTTCATTCTCATTTGATTCTAGGAATTTTTTGATTCCATCTGTGATTTCTTCTATTACCCACTGATGTGTAAGCAGGGTATTGTTCAGTTTCCATGTAGTTGATTTTTTTTTCCTTGCTCTTTCTATTGTTAATTTCTACCTTGATGGCATTGTGGTCAGAGAAGATACTTTGAATTATCTCAGCGTTTTGGATCTTGTTGAGGATTGCTCTGTGGCCTAAGATGTGGTCTATTCTGGAGAACATTCCATGTGCATTGGGAAAGAATGTGTACTTTGCAGCGGTTGGATGGAGTGTTCTATATATGTCTATGAGGTCAAGTTGGCTGATTGTGTCCTTTAGGTCTTCTGTATCTTTGCTGAGTTTCTTCTTAGTTGTTCTGTCCTTTACGGAGAGTGGTGTGTTGAAGTCTCCTACTGTTACTGTGGAACTGTCAGTTTCTCTTTTCAGTGTTGTTAGAATTTGTTTTATGTGTTTTGGAGCCCTGTCATTGGGTGCATGGATGTTTATTATGCTGATGTCTTCATGATGGATCCTCCCCTTAATCGTTGCATAGTGTCCTTCTTTGTCTTTTATGGTAGATTTTTTTTAAAAGTCTATTTTATCTGAGATCTGAATTGCCACTCCTGCTCTTTTTTGGTAGTTGTTAGCTTGATGTATTTTTTTTCCAACCTTTGACTTTTAATAAATTCACATCTTTGTTTCTAAGGTGTGTCTCTTGTAGACAGCATATTGATGGATCCTGTTTTCTTATCCATTCTGTCACTCTCTGTCTCTTTATGGGTACATTGAGTCCATTTAGATTCATTGTAATTATTGATAGATGTGAGTTTGTTGCTGTCATTTTGTAGTGCTTTTTTTTTGTGGTGCTGAAGTTTTCTTTGTTCTTCTTACTCCCTTGTGCTGAGTTACTTTTGTTTGTGGATTTTTTTTTTTCATTTCTATTGTTTTTGTAGGTTTTGTTTTTGCCAAGTATTTATGTTTTTCATCTTTATTTTTATGAGTATGTTTGTTAACTTTCTTTGTGGTTACCATGATTTTTACCCTTATCTTTATAAGTTTGAAGCAGTCTACCATTACTTGGTATCGCCTTGCCTTCCTCTCCATTAGATGGTTCTATACCTATGCCGTTTATTCCCTCTTTCATTGTTTTGATGTTGTTGTCATCCATCGATTAACTGCTCTGATTCCCTGTTGTGTTTCTTATTGGTTTTGGATAGTCCTCGAGGGTTCATTTCCTAGATTGGTATCTGGCTCGTACGATCCTGCATCCTAGGTTCTGCCTGTGAGCTGAAGCTGTTTGTCCTCCGATCGAAGAACTCCCTTTAATTATTCTTCTAAGTTTGGTTTGACTTTTACATATTCCCTTCATTTCTGTTTATCTGGAAATGACTTAATTTCAGCATCGTATTTGAATGACAGTTTTGCAGGATATATTATTCTTGGCTTACAGTTTTTTTCTTTCAAGATTTTATATATGTCATCCCGTTGCCTTCTTGCCTGAATGGTTTCTGCTGAATAATCTGAGCTTAGTCTTAGTGTTTCTCCTCTGTATGTGACTTCTTGTTTTTCATGAGCTGCTCTCAGGATTCTTTGTTTGTCTTTGGTTTTGGCGAGTGTGATTATGATATGCCTTGGTGATTTTCTTTTTGGGTCTCTTCTATACGGGGTTCGTTGTGGTTCTTGGATGGCCAGCTTTTCATCTTTCATGATATTGGGGAAGTTTTCTGTCAGCAGTTCCTCAGTGATCCTGTCTGTGTTTTCTGTTTTCTCCCCCTGTTCTGGAATGCTGATCACTCGTAAATTTTTGCTTTTAATTGTGTCCCACATAACTCTCAGGGTCTCTTCATTTTTCTTTGTTCTTTTTTCTGAGTTTTCCTGAAACAGAGTTGTATCCAAGTGTTTGTCTTCAGTTCCACTGATCCTGTCTTCCACAGTTTCAAATCTGCTTCTCAGCCCTTCTATGACCTCGTCCATTTCTGAAATCTTGTTGTTTATCTTTTGGATTTCTAATTGTTGTTTTTGTATAGTTTCTAGTTGTGAATTTATTTTGGCATTTTGTTCCTGCATCATCTTCCTGAATTCTTCCAATTTTTTGTCTGTATTTTCCATGAATTTGTCTATTTTTCCCTCATGTTTGTCGTCTTTTTGCCTCAGTTCTTGGATGATTCCGAGTATTAGAGATTTGCATTCCCTATCAGGTACGTCTAGTACATTTTCTTTCACAAGAGAGTCATCTGGTGTTTTAATTTGGACGCCTACTGGAACCATCCTGTCCTGTTTGTGTAAATGTTTTGATATTGTCTGCTGTTTTCGGGGCATTCAGTAGTTATTTTTCTCGTTTATTGATTGTAGATTTGTTTGTTTCGTCCCTTTTTTTAAAAAAAATTTTGACTATGTCTGAGCAGGCGGACTGTGTGTTCTTTGTTGTTTTCTCGTCTGTGCGCTCAATACTTTTCGCCTCCTTCTCCAATTGGCATAGTCAGTCACTCAGATATGGTTCGGCAGGGCAGGTGTAGCTGAATAGGAGTTACTGGGACAGGTTGTTTGTGGCACTTACTACAGCAACCAGGGCGGGTCGGTAATCAGTGCAGGGCAGGTTCCAGTAGGCCGTGCCTGTACTGCTTGGTTGTGTGATGTCAAGTGCACCTTGCAGGTGGGCAGGATGCAGCGGGGAGATGGTTATGTGTGGAGCTAAGATGGGTATTGGAGAGAGGAGAGAGGAACAGGAGCCAAAAAACATACAAAGAAACAAAAAAGAATGCTAGGGGAGCTTGCTGTTGGAATGGAGAGATGAGAAACTATGAAATGGAGAAAAACAGAAAGGGGAAGAGGAAGAAAAGAAAAGAATGACTAAATAAGAATCAGAAAAGTTAAGAACGTCAAAGTTCCCAGGGATCCCACCGATGCAGCTATGAGGTCTGGGGAAGTTGCTCTCAGGTGTCGCAGTACAGCCTGGCTAGAAGGCATAGAGGTACACAACACCAGGTATTCAGGGAACGGAAAGAGAAGGAAGATGTAGAGAGATGAGAAAGTGAGCAATGAAGAAAGACAAAAAGGGAAAAAGAGGGAAAAGAAATTAAAAAAAAAAAAAAAAAAGAACAAGAAAGCCCCCCCCCCCCCAAAAAAAAACAGAAAAAAAAAAAAAGCAATGAGAAAAGAAATGCGCTCAGGGATCCCTCTGCATGGCTGTGGAAGCTGAAGGGGAGTTCCTTGCCACACAGCTCCACCTGGCCAGAAGGGGATCCCAACTCAAGAAAAGGAAAAGAAAACAAACAATTCAAAACGAACAAAGGAACAAAAGCCCCAGGATCCCACCAGCGCGGTAGCCCAGACCAGAAAGCAGCTCCACACTCGAATGGAGCTCCGCAGCCCCTCAGGAAGAAGCAAAGATGGTGCACAGAGCAAGGCACTCGAGCGAAAGGAGGGGGAGGTGGCGAGATGCAAGCAAGAAATCCAAAGAAGCAGGGGAAAAAAAAAAAAAAAAAAAGCAGCCAACAAAAAGCACTCAGAGAGCCAGCTAGTGCGGGCTGGAGTTTCTGGACAAGAGACTGTGTCCGCGGGGAGCAGAGGAGGCTGAGTGTGGGTGAAGAAGGGTAGAGAGTGGGAAAATGTATATCACAAATTGCCGGCGCTGTGGAGCCCCTCAGGAAGAAGCAAAGATGGCGCACGGCACCAGGCACTTGAGTGAAAGGAGGGGGAGGTGGCGAGAGGCAAGTGAGAAATCAAAAGAAGCAGGAAAAAAAAAGCAACAGTAGCAGCCGGCGTTTCCCGGTCAATAGACCGTGGCCGCAGGAAGCAGAGGAGGCCGAGCTGGGCCGAAGAGGGGTGGGGTGTGGGAAAGCGCACACTGCAAATTACCGGTTGTTTTGTCTCCTGCTGGACGCTCCGTGAGGCTGCTTTCTCATAACCCCGTTTTCTGGTCTCCAATAGGAGTCCAAGGTGGTGGATCCACGCTGCGTTAGCTGCTCGCTCTCCGTTCTCTGTCAGTTTTCTCACTCCATTTGGTGCTTGGCTGAGTTCTTTATGTCTTCATTTGATGTTTTAGTGTTTCAGAATTGTTGTATTCTCTGTTTGGCTTAGTTTTTCGGATCTTTGCTGTGGAGGGACGGCGTGGTGCTTCTGTCTAGAGCGCCATTTTGCCGGAACTCCTCTTTTTCACTTTAAATGATAATTTTTTGTGGTTATAGCTTTCCTTTAGTTGAATCAAATTTTTTATAATTTCCCCACCCAGCCCACAACGGGGACTGAGTAAGTAGCAATGATCCCTAAAGACCTGTGTTCATTAGCAGAGGAAGTTATTATGGAATATCTTACGAAAACCACACCAGTGACAGACCACCCAACAGTGTCGAGATGCTGAAAGTCTGAACTAAAACTTCCTTTCTCTGCAGGGTTTATTCTTTCACTCTCTTTGGTGTGTTTAGAAATTATTTACCCATTTATCTTAAAAAGTAATCTACATCTTTTTATTTTTATACCTGATAGCAATTATTTTCTGTTAGTAAGAAACAAGTTATAATACCAAAACCAAAAAACCAAACCGTTTGCCATTGAGTCGATCCGTGATAATACTGCTAAGACTCACTGCATTTTTACTGTTCTAGGCACTGTCCAGTTTATTGCATTCTCATGTAATTCTCCCCTTAACCCTGTAGATTAGGTACTGTTACTATCCTCATTTTGCAGATGAGGAAACCAAGACAGAAAGATGTGAAACAATTTGTACAGTATCACACAGTTTGTGAGTAGCAAACCCAAGATTCAAACCTAGGCAGTCTGACATCAGCATTTATACTCCTGACATGCCACACTGCTTATCAGCTTTTAGAAAAGTGTGATAAGCTTATTCAGTTACTAAAATTAAAAGTATTATGTATTAACAGTTATTGATATAAAGACACACAAGATTCTCTAATTTGAAATAGACATGGAACCACTCTTGCACAAACAATAGATTTCCCTCTCCTTGGAGCATAGCAATTAGGGAAGAATTTTGATGGTTGCCTATGTTCTTTCTTTTTAAAATAGAACTTTAGTAATTTCGGTCAGAAAGTGCTGAGTGAATACTTAGGTTTCCTGCTGTGTTGTGTAGTACTGTAAAGGGAGGTCATTCATTAACTCAGCAAACACTGAACCCGTATTAGAGGTGCTAGCACTGGACTAGAGATTTCAGATTCCAAAATGAACAGGAAGTAATATCTGTCGTTTGGTAGCTTATAGGCTAGTGATACAGACATATACAAATATAATCATAGTATAACATGGTACATACTTTTATAAATTTAGGCAAAATACTGTGTACCAGAGGACGTGTCTAACTTGACCTGGTGAAGTCAGTGGAAGGGCCCACAGAGACATTGGCATCTGAGACAGGTTTTGAATGATGAGTGGTACTTACCCAGATTAAAGTGTTGAGGAATGGAGCCCTGGTGGCGCAATGGTTAAAGAGCTCAGCTGCTAACCAAGAGGTGGGCAGTTCAAATCCACCAGGTGCTCATTGGAAACCCTATAGGGCAGTTCTGCTCTATCCTACAGGGTCTCTGTGAGTCAGAATTGACTCGACGGCAACAGATTTTTAAGGTGTGGAGGAATCACCAGGTTTGGAAGTGTAAGATAGAATTTTCAGGAAATAGACATCAGCTTAGCATATCTTTCAAGAAATGTATGTTGCATGGGGAGATAAAACATTAAGATCCAACTACCAGACGGTTCACTTTTTAATATAAATACAATATGAGGACTTTAACAGAAGACAGGGGAGATAAAGCTGAGCTGTATTCATTGGGGAATGTTTCCTGAAGACTAAAACTTGATCTAGACCTAGAAGCAGTAATTCTGAACTTTTAGAATTATTGTCCTCCTCGAGAATTTCATCAAGGATCAGAGGTGTACGGAGGGGGGATAGGACGGCAGGGGGAGCACTTGCCTCTGGGTGCAAGTCCAAGGGGCCGCCAGATGAGGCACGGAATGACGTTCCAAGGCGCTGGACTGAGGCAGCTGGACAGGGGAGGGTGGGTGTTTCTGCTGACATGTCGCCTCTATCAACGTCTGTGCATGTTGAAATGGGAAGGGGGCACAACTTAGCGATCGCCCCCTGGCACTCGTTCCCTCACCACCCCCCTGTCAGGGACGGACAAGCTGTGGCTGCTCCTCCTGGAAAAGGGTACATGCGCACAGGAGCCTCCAGAAGTCAGCAGAAAATGTTCCTACTCCCCATTCCTCCACACACTGAAGCGCAGGCTCCCTAGTTAAACATCCTCTCCTTAATTGTGTCCTTAAGTAGAAATGAAAGAACCAGGATATGGTCAATACTCTTTTTAGGTAATAGCTATGCTTAGAAATTATTACTTTATTGGTCAACTGAAAATTATTTTTGTAATTATTGAACCTATTTTTTAAAGTTAATTTTTTATTAATATTTTCCAGATGAATCCTTTGCTGGTGTTCTACACTCATCTTTTGATATTTGTGGAAACTCAAGATGTAGAAATCAGGAAGTGAAATTGGGAGGACTCATTAATGAAATTGGAGGTGGTATTTGTATGTCCTCACCTGTATCAAAAACAAGTAGTATTCACTCATCAGCATCTTGCAGCTACCTCAACAAATTAACACCTCAAAGATCCATGAGTAATCTTTCAAAGGAAAAACTAAATTGGCAAGGAGATATTGTGGGTGAAACAGTCACCCATGACAAGAAGCAGTCTGAAGGAAGGTCTGAGGAGATGCTTGATGAGAAATACAGTTTGTCTCCTGTTTTGTCTACAACAGAAGGCCACTCTTTGGTACATTCAAGACCCAGCAGTTCCTCAGCGAAGAGAAGAACATCAGTGTACTTACATTCACCTCCAAAAGAAAAATTAAAGAAAAAAAAGTACAGCACAAAGTCTCCCTTGCCCAAATGGCAGCTGTTTAAGTTGGAAAACAGGCCACAGCTCATGACCAAATCTGTTACAGAGATTCCTGATTGTGGGGAGTCCTCATACGATGATTATTTTTCACCTGATAATCTTAAGGAAAGGAATTCAGCGAGTCTTCTTTCTGACTTTCAGTCATCATCAAACCTTGTTCAGTTCAACAGCAGAAGTCTCTCTAAGAATGAGAGAGGTAGCATATTAAAAATGTCTGATTTTTCCTTTATGGGTAAAAAATCCATACCGGTTGACATTACCGATTTAACAGCAAAAACTAGCTCCAGTCTTCAGACACCTGCAAATGATGAAGGAAATACAACTCTGAGTTTCATGACTTCTAAGGAAACATGTACAGCTGAAGAAACTCCCAGGGATTGTATACAGGCTGACCCTCAGAAAAGAGAAGGCCCATCCCCAGAAGAATATAACTTTTCTTGTATCTTTGATAAACTTGTTCATCAAAAAGAAAGTCTAGAGCAAGGACACCATGGTAATTTAACTCCTTTGAAAGGAAACACTAATGAAATGAAAAAATTGATTGCGATTAAAAGCATACAGAAAGAAGAAGGTACCACTTCTAAAATGTTGAACTCTTCTGAAAGTGAAACACAAAATAATTATAAGCTACATTTTGTAGATGATTGTAAAGTGGAAAAATCTACAGAAGAAATGAAAAACTCATCCAGAGGATATAGTAAAAGTATGTGAATCTCCTTTTCCAAGTACCTTTGTTATAAGAATATGTAATAGTGTATCCATACTTTACATTTATCATAACATTTTCATAATTTAAAATTTTTTTTGAAGCTTTTTCTTCCTTTTTTTTTTTTTAATGATATTTGTCCAGTGATAAAGCTTGTAAATTTTTTAGGGATATATGACTTACTCCACTATGGAATTTCAGGGCTCGTTGGTCAAATCTGCAATTATGAATACATTTTTCCAAGATTTTTTTCTTCTCGTACATCAAAAGAATAATTAATACCTGGTATGAGTAATTGGGAGCCCTGGTGGTGCAGTAGCTAAGAATTCGGCTGCTAACCAAAAGGTGAGCAGTTCAAATCCACCAGTCACTCCTTGGAAACCCTATGAGACAGTTCTGCTCTGTCCTGTTAGGGTTGCTGTGAGTCAGAATCCACTTGACAGCAACGGGTTGGGTTAGGTTAGGGTATGAATAATGGACTAGAATGGATGCTTTATCCTTGCTCTGTTATGGTTTCTCATTATAATGTAATTGTTGTGTAATAGAGGACTTTTTATTAATTTGTTTTTTTATCTTGGTTCATAACAATGAGGTTGTTTATTTTAGAAAGGGAATTAAAGTAGCAAAAACCATCGATTCTGTCAAGAAAATAAGATGTATAAAAAAGTAAATCTGGAAATATTAATATTTATTTTTGAAGAAACTTTGGGCAGTATTAGTTACAAAGAAATGTAGTGCAGTTAACATATTTTTGCTAAAAAGTTTATCCTAACAGGCCTTGTTTAACTTCTGCTTATTGTGTTTTAAGCATATCACTGAAGTCAGGTCTGTTCTCACCTGTCATTTCATTGTGATCACAGCAGTGAACTGTGCGTATCAACAGCACAGTGGTGAACTGTGCGATTGTAGTGAACGCAGTACAAGTGAAAAATGCACTTGAGGATTAGATGCTCTGACAGGGTCAGCAGTCAGAGTGGAGGAGGTCTTAGAGTGAACCATCTCTGCCTAGAGACTGGGTTAAAATTTGAATAAAACCAAGGCTGTTCTTTGAGCATTTTGCTCTACTTCGGGTGGTTTCAACCACCCTGAAGAAGTTCTGGGAGTTGATGTAATCCACAGATGTACTGTATATCTTTTTCTCAAGTATAAACTCCCCAAAACAGTCTCATAGAAAGAATTAAAATATTTTTGTCTATTTTAACCTACTATTTATATCTTAGCTTTTCAAACATTAAAATTGACAAAAAAAAAACTATTTTCTGTTAGACTTAGTGTGTGTTTTCAGTATATTTATTTTAAAATCATGTCAACTGTAAAGTTAAAACAGTATTCGTATAGACTTGTTTTGATAGTTAAGAATATCCTGCTCTTAAAGCTTAAACTTTCTTTTAAAATTTTATTGTGTGTATTTTTTAAGCTTTTGAAGAAAAATCAGTGACATGCAAATATAAATTAAGTTCCAAAGAGGGAATTTTCAAATGGTATGAAGTACCCTGTAATCCCAATGTTGCAAATAAAAATTTTTATAATTTTTTAACTAATTTTTATAATTATAATTTTCCTTGGAACTACCTATATTGTCCATTCTAGGACCTAACTTCCCCCTGTCTACAGCCCCTTAGGGTCTTAGGAGAAGTTAGGAGAGGAAGAGCAGCAGGCGCTAATTGACTCACTGAAGTTTAGAGGAGATCTTAAGATTTTATTGATCATATTCTGTTCACCATCACACAATTGTATATAGGTAGGATCCTGGTGTAACCAAATTTGATTCACAAAAGGAAACAAACATTTTATTTGCCCGAATATAATGACATCTTCTAGAGTCACTTACCCTATTTCATGTCATTCCGAAGAGACAGAATATTGAATTTTAGGACAAGAAAAGACTTTAGATATTGCCTAGCCTAAATCTAACCCTTTTATTTTTAGTAATAAAACCCACTGATGTTTTAAATTTCACACAGTCAGCTCAACTGGAGCTCAGGTATCCCAGTTCTTTTTGGGACTCTGTCATAGGTAAGACCACATAGCCTTCAGGTTAATTTGGAAATCATAAACGTGCTGAAATTGTGGAGCAGTAAAACTATTCTGTACATCAAGCTATACCTCCCCAAATCTTTTATGTTGAAATAAAAGTCTGGTTTCAATTTCTGTTTACTTTACTTGTTGTTATTGTTGATATCTAAGATAGTTTGCTATAAAGTTTGCAAAAACAATTTACAAAAGAGATTCAGTAATAAACATTAACAGAACATGAACTGAGGGAAGGAGTTTTAATTTTGCGTTTTGAAACAATAATCTTTGAAATCATCCAGTAACTCTTGTAAACATTTATTATTCTCTAATTTTATAAACAGTACACAAATAACATTCTCATTGTAACAGAAATTACTAAAAGGGTAAAAATGTCCTTTCCCACCCTTTCCCTTATCTCATTTTCATAATTTCTTTGGTAACAATTTATTCGCCCGTGTTCTGTGCCAGGCACGCTCTTAGTCTCTGGGATGACAGCAGAGAATAAAACAAGGTGCACTTGCCCCCCTCATCGAGGTTATGCTCCAGTAAGGAAAACCAGCTGTAAATATAGGGCATAACATTAGTGAGTGAGAAGTGATATAAAGAAGAATTGTGTTGGGCATACAAGTGAGGGCAGTTAGATAAGGTGGTCAGTGAAGGCTTCTCGGAGGAGGTGACATTTGATCACAGACCTGAGTGAAGTGAATGGAATTGTGTTTCAATCTGAGGAAGCAGCAGTTACAAATGTCCTGAAGTAGAAACATACCTGCAGGCACAGCAAGAGGGCCACCGTAGCAGCAGCTCATTGAGCTGAAGAGAGACTGGTAGGAAATGAAATCAGAAAGGCAGCCAGGAACCAGATCATCAGGTTATTCAGTCCTTGAAAAGAACTCTGAGCTGTATTTTTGTTTTTAAGTGTGTTAAGTCATTGGAGAGGTTTGAACAGGAAAGTCATAAGATCTGATGTATGTTTTAAATATGACACGGTAGTTTATAGAGAATAAACTGAGTTAGAGTAATTGCTAGAAGCAATCACTATGAATAGTTTAATATTCCCTTCTAGATGTTTTTCAGTGTCTTTGTATATACAAACATACAAATGCAAGTAGGTATTTTGAGATTTTTTGCATATATAGGATTATATTCCACTGGAGAAAGATGTGACAGTCTGCTTCCATAAAGATTTACATCCTTGGAAACCCTATGGGGCAGTTCTGCTCTGTCCTGCAGGGTCGCTATGAGTCAGAATCGACTCGACGGTAATGGATTTGGTTTTTTTGCTGTAAGATTGTATTATCCTATTGCCTTTTTTTTTTTTTACTTTATCAGAGATATTTCCATATTGGTATCAGTAAATTAATAGATTTTTTTTTTTTTTTAATATAGTTTATATTAGGAATCAGCAAAATGTATCTGTAAAGGACTAGATAAGTAAATGTTTTAGACTTTGTGGGCCAAGAGGCAAAATTGAGATATGTAGGTAATTATTTAGATACTTACATAACAAAAGAAAACAAATTTTCACAAAATATTTACTGATGAGATTCAAAATATAATAAAAATTGTGTATAAATTTCTGTAATGTAGGTTTACTAATGAGATAGAATTACTTTACTAATGAGGGGAGGAATACCACTTCACGTCACTGAGATTTAAATTGAGTGTTCTCATCATCAAAACTGTAATAATGTTTTGTGTGTTTTTTTTGTGTGTGTGTTTTGTGTATTTTGTTTTTGGAAGTGTCTTTTCATACAGGTACGGCCAAATAACTGATACCAATCCACAGCATATGGTTTTTATTATGTTCACTGCTTTGAAAGGCATTCATGGGATTCTGTTCCCTTTTAGCACGTCCCTTACATTGAAGGTTCAGACTTCCAACTGAAGGTTAGGTGGAAGCTCCTCGACTGTGCCATTAATTGGATTTTGAAATTTGGAAATTTCACTTACATCAAGGTCTAGAAATCCTTGTTGAAACTGTAGTTGGAGCTCAGAAAATAGATCCACAGCAAATTTGTGTGGAAATGGAGATTTCACTTCTTGTTTTAACGTTTGACAGCAGTGGACGTGTATAAAGCAGCTTGATATTACTTAGTTGTTGAAATGACTTCTTTTCCACCCCTGACGATGCTGACCATGACTCTTCAGAGAACCTGAAGTCATGTTTAGTTACCAAGTTTTAAAGCCTGCTGGTCATCCTGAGCTAGCACACAGCTTGGCCCCTCGCTACTGGCCACCAGCAAAGACAGAAGCATATCCATTCCATACCTTCTCAACTCTTATCCATTGCTTTAATATAGATTTTCATCTTTGATATGGGTGATGAAATTTTACATGTCAGCAGAGGCGTGTACCTTGTGCATGTGTTGTGAACTCATCTAAACAATTTCACTAAGCACAAGTGTTAGATAATTGTCACCCATTTTTAGAGATTGATGATGGTTAAGCTACTCTTCTACAAGCTCTATGTACCAGATTTAATTGAAAGCAAGTCTCAAATATACAGACATTTACTGAACAAACATTTATTGGCAGCAGATGGGAAATAGTTCACAAAACAGACCTAAATGCTGAAGTCTTCGTTCAGTTCTTTTAGTCCATACTTCATCAGAAGGGTTTACAAGAGACACACAATATTGCAGTGGTAAGTTTCTGTGAAGTTACTGTCATCATTCGGTAGCCAGATATCCTCTGACCCTAGGACTATTTAAGGATGAAGGCTTGGATATTATCCTTAGGGATACAAGCTACAGTTCCTACTGGAATTTTATGTGCTGTTCATGCATTATAATTTAATCCAGTTATCCCGAATCCATGAATTTTACCAATGAGAAACTATTTCTGACATCTGTTATGCTGATTAACAAGCTGAATATTTTACCAGCTACAGCTCTTTTCTATCGTTCGTTTGGCCAATTAGCAAAGCAACTTGGTCTGAAAAATTTACAGAAGTTGACAGTGTGGTATTGATGTTAACATGTTAGCTGACCACTTGGGGAATGTATATTCTCAATGGGGACAAACTAACACACATATTTAATACCATGTAGTCTATGCTGAAGTGTTTTAAACTACGTTACAGACATGGTGACCCAATGTTATTTTGTCTGAGTGCGTTAATCCCTGAGATAGAGGTGACAAATGAAGCCAGTGCTGACGAGCGGGTTGGTGGTCACTGCCTGGAGACCCAGGTTGGGAAGGATTATGAGGCCACATCCTGGTTTGAAAGGAGAGAGTGACATGAGTCGTTAGTAGTGTCTGATTAGAGAAATGAATAATATGGTTCCAGATGGGGTTTATTTGGATTATAATTTTATTTAATTAATGGAGAATTATAGGCAAACTTGCTATAGTAATTTTCTGTAAGACATTTTTGTACGTTTTCTTCAAATTCATAATCCCAAAACAAAGAATTAGTTTTATAATTTCAAATTTATTTTGCAGCCATGTAAGAAAGTTTGATGCTTCTAATTGCTGTATTTGATACATCTTATTAAAATCATCAGTACGTATACCATTTTTAATATTGAGTTAATTAAAAGCATTTTGTAAGTGCTTTATTAGAACAAAACCCATCCAATCATAGGCATTTGGATCATCTTATCCAATGTAGAATTTTTTTTTTTTAATAGTACTTTAGTTGAAGGTTTACAGAGCAAATAGTTTCTCATTAAACAGTACACATATTGCCCTATGACAATGGTTGACAACCCCAGAACATGTCAACACGGTCCTTACTCAACGTTGGGTTTCATATCACCAGCTTTCCTGTCCCCTCCTGCCTTCTAGTCCTTGTCCCTGGACTGCTGTGCCTCATTAGTCCTGTTTTGTTTTATGGGGCTGTCCAATCCACAGCTGAACGGTGAACCTCGGGAGTGACTTCACCACTGAGCTAACAGGGTGTTTGGGGGCCATATTCTCGGGGTTTTTCCAGTCTGTCAGGCCAGTAAATCTGGTCCTTTTTTGTGAGTTAGAATTTTATTCTCCATCCTTCTCCCGCTCTGTCCAGGACCCTCTTGTGATCCCAGTCAGAGCAGTCAGTGGTGGTAGCTGGGCACCATCTAGCTGTTCTGGACTCAGTCTGGTGGAGACCGTGGTAGCTGTGGTCCATTAGTAGAATATTTTTTTAGTCTATTTCTTAAATCAAGAGTGTGAATGACTATTTTAGCAAATAGTAGATATACATGTACATATATTCCTTAAGTATTTTAAATTGAACTGTAACTATTGCACTTTGTGGCTATTCAAATAATACACAAATGTATTAAGAAGAGTGTTCCTCTCTATTATCTTTCCCAGAACCTCCCAGTCCCACTCACTGGAGGTAAAGCAATCTTAACAGCTCAATGTGTGTCTTTAACTGGACGGCTGACATGGGTGTTGCACATCTATTGATTATTTGGCTGAGTGGTTGATTATTCCTTTATTCACTCATTTTTTATTAATCACGTTTACTCTGCATCTACTTATATAGTATCGTTGTCTTAATTCTGTGGAAGTAGGATATGCAAGAGGATAGGTGTTAACGATGGGTGCATTTCGTGTGCTTTTCCCTGGGAAGAACTGACATGGGCGAAGTTTCTCCGATGGCTTTCCAGCATCCATTTCTTCATCCTTCCCCCTTTCCTAGCAGTTAAATGTGCCCTTATGTTGCCTTAACTTGGTTCTGCCTCCAAAGTGATCGCAGTTGAGATTTCCTCACTCTTAGTATCAAAAGTTTTTCTTAATACTGCTTGTCTCTGGTGAGTAAATGAAGATTTTGATTAATTCACACTGAGAAATGAATGTGTTATCACTTTCTAACCTTCCTTGATGTATTTGTATTTTTATGATAGTTTTTACTTAAATTTCTAAACAGTGAAATTTCAGGAAGTATGGCCTAATGATTGAAATTCTGCAACTGTGGTTTTTTCCTCTGTATTTGATCAGTTTTTGGAAACTAAGATAATAAATCACTTGTGTAGTGAAATCAAAATGAATATGAGAGGGAGAGTGAGGAGTTTAGGATTTATTATTTTGATAAGTAGATGATTGGTAATATTCATCAAACTAGAGTATGTTGGAGGAGGAGTTAAGAACGAGGTGGACTATGGTCATGTTAGTTGAAATCTCTCTGAAACATTCAAATCGATGTCCAATAGGTAGTTGGATATATGGAGCCATACCTCAGCTGGGAGGTCTAGAAAAGATCCACAGAGTTAGGACTCTTCAATGTTGGATCAGTCTATGGAAGTTAAGAAATCACCCTTGGATAGTGTGAGGAGAGCTGATGACAACCCAGTGAAACAGCAGCAAACAAAATGAGTCATCCGAGAGGTGGGAGAAAACCCGGAAAGATGGCGAGTCAGCGTTTGTGTAGGGCTCCTTACCGAGCTACGGCAAGGAATAAAATCAGAACTTTCTCTACATAAATGTTTTCAGAATTGCTTTGCACTTTCAACTGTTATTAGTTTACTGATAAAATCCTCAAAGAAAACGTATTAATTAGCTGAGTTTGTGAAATATTGTTTTAACATAGCCAAATAAGAAATCATTTACTTATATCATTTTGTAAGTACATGATTTTTGAAATTGTGAAAACGTTTCATTAGCAATATCTGTTTTTCTTAGGTTTTAAAAGGTTATGAGGCATTTTACAGAGCCTTATTATGTTTACAAAATGCTTTACAACCTGTTTCTTGTTCTGGGAAAGAATTGTAACTTATAGTTTTTGTTTTCGTTTTGTTTTTACATAGACATACTAGGAAACTGAAGACTTATTCATGGTTCAATAACAAGAGAGCATTGGATCCCAAATTAAATCTTTCCTCCACTGCCTTTCTTATTTTGATATACTGTATTTTTACGCAAATAATGTGCTCCTTCTGCGTTTGTTTGCCGGCTGCACCCAACCCCCACGAGGTATTTTCATAAGCTCGCTATGCTAAAATTTTTTTATGGCAATATGTGGAAGTGGACTGGCATGGCTGAGCTTGCAAGGGCACCTCGTGGGCAGAGAGTGCCACCCACAAACACAGAAGACGTGTGTTAATTTCATAAAAATACGGTACTCTTGCTTTTAAAGTAAATATTTGTATTTAAAAAGGAGATTAAATGCACAGTGGGTACAATTAATATTAATTCTAATCTTCTAATTACTTTTAATTTTATATCTTAAGGATGAAAAACAGATTGCATCCATACCTGGCCTGGGAGTTAGGAGTACTCAACGTTTGCAAAAAATTATTGTTGAACATAGTGGAAAACAGTGTGTGTATAAATCCTTCAAAGTGAATTGAAGTGAGAAACTCAGGATAGCTAGATCTTAGAACAAAATATCAACTGAACAACACTCCTTTAAATGGCACATCAGCTCCAAGTTAGTAAGGTCTTTGTTTTGCTACTTGAGGCCATCATTGGGGTTGGACAGTCACCTGGGATGAAGTAGCCCTGGGTGAGAAGTGAAATATAAATGCAAGTCCAACATAATTAGGATGGTAAAGAAGTGAAATGTAAGTAAAGTATAAAAGATTCATGAGGAATAGTGAGTAACAGCTGGGCTCAGCATTTGATTGATCTCAATCTCCAAAGGGATCCAGTATTAGGGTTTATAGGCTGAGAGTTTTGTTTCATGGTTCAGAACCTGAATTAAACCTTTTTTAAGGCTCAGTGTGCAATTAACAACGAGTTTAAATTCAAGAAAATTCACAGTTGTTGTTTGGCATTTTTTTCTCACTTAGCTAGAACCCTGTATTTGAAAAAAGAATTAAAAGCTTTTCAAAGAGGCACCACAAACTGCCGTATTTTTATGCAGATAAGCCCCCCAACACACACAAAGTATGTGCTATGCTAATTTTTTTACAATGTTGCTGTAGAAAAAATTAGCATAGCGGCACTTACAACTAAAATAGGGGTTATATCTGGTTTCATCATAGCAGTCTATTTTATTTGAAAAGTAGTCACATCATATGATTTTAAATTTCTGATGGCACTTAAATGCCTTGTATTTATCTATGTCTACCTTGTCTGTTGGAGCCCTGGTGGGTTAACTTTTATTACCTGGTGTGGGGTGTCTAACAATCACTTGGTTGTGGCTGGGACTTAAGTGTTCCCTAGGCTATTGTAAACCCTCTGTCAAGTTTTGCATTTCCCATTGAGACTGTTATAAATGGTGGCTAGTTACTCTAGTCTTCCTTCAAAACACCAATTAAGATGTAAAGTAGACAAACTATTTTGGAGTTTAAAAAAAAAAAAAAAAAAATAAGCACCATACAAGGCATGGCAATAGGTGAGTCAACCCAAAGCAAAAATTTCATACGTAATTGCGGGTGATTTAGGGTTTCTACACCGTCTAGCGTCTAATGAAATCATGTTTAACTTGATGAATATCTTCTTTTTGGTTTGTGTGTCTGCTTGTTTAGAAGCTGGTCTAAGGTGGATAATTGGGGGGTAGGAGGTAGAACCATACACATTTATTGTTTGTAGATTGAAACCTGAAGTTTTGTACTGAAAACTTCTCTAGAAAAGTCCAAACTGATCCAAAAGCTAAGGTTACTTATTTCCTCTAATATATAACTACCTTCTTGGAGAAACTGGTTTTTATGTAAAAATCTTTGTTTTGGAGTTTAGATAATGAGGAAAGTACAGGTATATACTTTTTTGCATTATCAAAAGGACAAATATAATACTTGGAAGCTAGTGCATTGTAACCTGACAGACAACATTGTTTCAGACCATTGAGTTACATGAATTGCTTGGGATATGGGAGAGGATAAACTGAAAACTCTAAACAGGTCTCAAAGAGCACCAAGTATGCAGTATTTATTTGAAAGATCTATATTTTGTTACCATTATGTGTAAATACAATTTTTCATTTTAGTTTCGCTTAAGTTGCATTAGCATCCAGTTCACATAAAGTTCTAATGAATCTTCAACTCCCTTGGGTTTTAGGTATTAAAAATGGACAGACAAGCCATGATGTTTTACCTGGCTCATATGAAGGCTTTAAGGAACTCCTCAAACCCCATGAAGAATTAAACAAAAGAAGCGAAGTCAAAAAGGTCAGTGTACTTGTACAAAAATATTATTTTAAACTTTCAAATGCTGCAGCATCATAACATTGTACTCTGAGTTTATGAAACATGAACTAATCTGTTAAACTTGGATTTTAAAAACATTAATCATGGGCAAATGTTGGAAAACTGATAATAGAACTGAGAGGATTGGTCACATTCAGGACACAGCGTTATTACGGCTAGAACAAGCTTTCCCGGATCACTTTGCCAGTGCATTTCTGGCTTGTAGAAATGCCCACAGCGTCTCTCAGGCAGAGCATGTTTGTTGTACCAGCGTCTGCTGTAGTTTGTTTTATAATCTGAGTAAACACTCTCTAGGCAGGAGGTTAAGAACCCATCTTTCGTTGTGCACCAGTCAAGGTTTGAACTCAAGCCATTAGAGGGAAAAGTTTATGTACTAACACTCTGGGATACCCGTTCTTTTGTGGTTTCAGTTTAGAACACAGCTCTTTCTCTAAAACTGTACAACTCATTACAGTGTAGGTTTACATCAATCAAGTAAGCAGAATTTTGAATTTTGGTATTCTTGAATATCTGCTCTCTTTGCCTAAATTTAAAATTAGTCACTAAATATTATCTTGTGTCTCATTTATATGAGGCTAAGGAGGTATAATGCAGTGAGACCTGATTGCAAAGTGATAGGGGAAAACTGTATTAATAAACAAGGAACAGATGTAAAGATAACAATTGGAATAAATAGAATCTACACTGGGACATCTGACTCCTTAGATTTGTGTGTGAACAAGTGAAGGGCTGCCTTCTGCCTGAGGAAATGTGACTGCTTCATTCCTTATATTGGTAATGGTTAAAAGAAGTTTAAAATTACCCAGATTCCATGAAAGTCTGTTATAACTTGTAGAAACTTTGATTTCTTTACTGAAGTTTTCTGGTTTGTGTCAGGAAAAAAAATGGAGCAAAAAACAGAAATGAACCACATTTCACGTAGAGCAACAGATTTACAAGGTCCCATAGCATATGAGTGGTAGAAGTGACAGCAAGGCTTCTGACATTCTGTTTTATAATTTTATTGGATTATTCTTGAGTCTGTTATAGCGTTTTGCCTGGATATGTTACACCCAGGTCGTCTGCCCTTTGTAGACAGCTGATGACCTCTGTGGAGGTATATGTGTTTTATTTCCCAGTCTTTTCTAATTGCTACAAGACCACTAAACCTTTTTCTTTTTATAAAAATAAGGAGGAAAAAATAACTTTTTGAAACTTATTCAACCAATATTTATTTTATTACTACTATTTACGTGTTGCTCCTTCTTATGCATTCCATGGCAGCCTGTACACACTTCTGCTGTAGATCTTTGCACTTTATATCATTTTTTACCTGGTCTCTGCTCTCCTGTGGATGTCTTCGTAAGGAGAACATCTTCGTGGAGAAACAGTTGTACCTTTCTCATCTTTATTCAGTACTTGGTACTGTGCCTGACATAAAAAAAGTGCTTGGTTAAATAAATATTTATTATTGATTTACTTGTTACTCTCCATAAAAATGCTCCTTCCTTTTTATCAGAAAGCATGAGTTTTAACTTTATTATTTGTCCATCATTTAGGTTAATATTTTAGACATTTGAGCTTATTTATATTCCTTTTTTTAAATAATATTTTTATGTGTTTTTGGTAAAATTTGACCTTGTTTACATTCTACATTGTTATCATCATTTACCTGATGACCTTAAGGAACTCATCAAACCTCATTAGATTAGATATTTATCTTGGGTAGGAATATTTTCCCTTCTTTTATATGAAATATTTCACCTTAAATGGCACATGAAATGGGAGAATAATGCTTGGTTTGAATCTATGTCCTTGCATATTCTGCAGAGCAGGTGATAAATGCTACATAAATGCAAGGTAGTATCAGTGTCATGAATATTAATAAAAAATAAGCAGTCAAAGAGGAAAAGAAAATACAAAATAATATATACACACATACATATCTGCCTTCACCTGACATGCTCAGGAAGAAAAATGTTTTGATAAATTTAACTGATTTGCTCAAATTTGTTTTAAGTGGTTTAACATTTTTTCTAAATGTGTTAGTTTCCTTTTCTGTCCTGACAATTTAGAATAATAGAATGTTAGTGATGAAAGGGATGTATCACTTCTGGATGAAAGAAGCACCTAGAGAACTTTTTAAATATTCACACTGGCCCCACCTGAGACCCTCTGAATAAGCATATCCCCAGAGATTTTTTGTAATAGCAGTGAAGTGCTGATCAGCTTTGAATGCCACATATCTAGTGCAAGTTCCTTATTTAAGGGGGAAGAACTAAGGATCAAAGAGAAAATAGTTCACCATAGGTATCATATCTTGCTAATAGCAGAAGGAACGAGAACCTAGATTTCCTGTCTTACATGTCATTCATTCTAATCCATTTCTTAGTTCATCACACAGCTTTTTCTCTAATGAATCGGAAACTTGTAATGCCTTAGGACAGTATACCGTAAAACCTGTAAAAGCCAGAACCTGTGTAAGGCGGAAACCTGTCAGAGAAGGAAAACTCAAATATTTTCCATAAAACAAGTCCGAGAAAAGTGAAGACTGTGTCTTGTGAAAGGTGGAAAACCTGTGAGACCCAGAAAAACCATGCAGTCTCATTGACTTTGATTCTCACAGGTTTCATTGTGGTCTCCAGACTTTGCTACACATTGGAATTACAATGTATTGATTCCTGGCTCCCGCTCCCAGACATTCTGATTTAATTAATATGGGGTACACCCTGGTCATTAAGATTTTTTAAAACTCCTGAGGTATTTCTAATGTGCGGCAGACTTTGGAAACCACTGTCTTAAGGAGCCATTTGAAAAAATAGCTTATCCTGGAAGTAGTTTTGTTTGTTTCCGATCACTTGTCATGTAAACTTATTTCATTACTTATACTGTATTTTATTTTTATTTATTGTCCTTTAGGTGAAGGTTTACAGAGAAAATTAGTTTCTAATTAAACAATTAATACACATATTGTTTTGTGACATTGGTTGCCAACCCCGTGACGTGTCAACACTCTTCCCTTCTCGACCTTGTTTCCCGTTTCCATTTGTCCAGCTCTCCTGCCCCCTCCTGCCTTCTCGTCCCTGCCCCTGGTCTGGTGTGCCCATTTAGTCTCATATACGTGGTTGAGCCACATTATTATTGTTTGTTTTATAGGCCTGTCTAATCTTTGGCTGAAGGGTGAACCTCAGGAGTGACTTCAGTACTGAGTAAAAAAGGTGTCCAGGGGCCATGCTCTCATGGTTTCTCTAGTCTCTGTCAGGCCAATAAGTCTGGTCTTTTTTTGTGAGTTTGAATTTTGTTCTACATTTTTCCGCAGCTCTGTCCTGGACGCTGTATTGTGATCCCTGTCAGAGCAGTCGGTGGGCTTATACTATATTTTAAATTAAAGACAAAGATTTAAAATTCTGATTTGTTTGCTTATGGGTTAAGTAAATATTTTGGAAGTATAAATTTATATAGCAATATAGACAGATAAATTTTCATGGTTTATCTTTGTATGGGTTAGAATGAAGAATGATACGAATTTCTTAAAATGAAATTTTAAATTCTTAAGATACAACTTCCTAGCAGTTTGAGAACTTGAATGTAGGGGTGGGGAGAGGAGTTTTATATGGATGTCTTATATTGTAATGAGTAAAAAAACAAAAACAAAAAACATTAAATTTAGATGCGTTGTATGAAAAGTCTACTATGTAGTTGCAGAAGGAGTGAACTGGTGAATTGCATAGAAGTTTCTGATCTGTAATCTACAAATACAATGTTAGTCTTCAGAGTTATGATAGCACCTCATTCATTCCCCACCCCCCCCACCCCCCCCACTGAAACTGAAGTTTGACCTGTTTATTTTTGTTTCTTACTAGATTTCAAGACAATCTGTGTTAAATTGAAATTTTAGACTTTTGGACATGATCGTGTTTTTATGTATAAGTATATATTAGGGGATTTGATTCCATTAAGCACAAAAATTGTTGCTATTTCCTAACAAATATTTTGTAATTGAATTTTAATGTTGGGAAAAAAACAAGTCTACAGGAAATATTGGCGAGAGCTGTTAAGCCTGACTTATGTGTAGTATGAGGTGCAAAGTAGAAAACACAAAGGCCAGAAAGACGGGGAAGCCAAGAGCCTGCAAGTTGAGTCACACAGTCCTGTTAGAAGATACGGGCCTAGGGATGGATACTAGTATGTCCAAAAAGAAATGTGAAAGTCAGCCTAGGCAGGTTCCAGCTACAGATTTTTCCCATCTTTGGTTTTCTGTAAGTTTACTGTAGCTGATCTACCTAAGTGTGATTTTGGTTACTAGCCTGCTTGAGGTTAATAGGACTTCTTGAATCTGGGTTTCCATGTCTTCTTGTTTTGGAGAATTGTCAATATTTCTTTTGCCCCATCCTCTACTCCCCTTCTTCTGGGAATTCAATTACATTTGTTAATCCTTTGCTTCCTATATCCCACGCCTCATGACTTTACCAAATTTCTATCCTTGTGTATTTCTTTGTTTCATTTGGGATACTTTCTTTTTTTCATTTTGCTATTCACCATTTCTATGTCTGTTCTGATGCTAACCCCACATTCTGTTTTTAAGTTTGTTTTGTTGTATTTTTCAGTTCTTGTAATTCTGTTAGTTTTTTTATTATGCCCAGTTCTTTGCCAAAATTATTAGTATTGTCTTTTATTTCTTTGACCATACTAAACATATTTATTTTAAAATCTCTGCTTGCGAAGTCCATTTCTGGCTCCCCTGGAGTTTGTCTTTCTTGTCTGTTGTTTCTCTTAGTTTTCAGTCATGTCTCCTGATGTGGTTCTTGTGTGCCACTGAGTCTATTCTGACTCCTAGTGACGCCATGTGACACAGTACAACTGCCCCATAGGGTTATCTTGGCTGTAGTCATCATGGAAGCAGATTGCCAGGTCTTTCTACAGTGGAGCCACTGGGTGGGTTCGAACCACTAACTTTTTGGTTAGAGCTGAGCACTTAACCGTTGTGCCACCAGAGCATTCTTCCAATATACCTAGTTATTTTTTTATTAAAGACAGGATATTTACATTGTATATGAAAAATTTTTGGAATACTTTGAAGGCTATTATTATGTCATTACCCTGTGGGTGAGATTTACCTTTGCTTCTGGGAGGCCGATGCAAACATTAGAAAATCTGAGTCTTCTTAATCTTCCAGTCAAGAACTGAAATGATTCAAGTTGGGTTTCTGTCTTTCTGAGGCCACCTACCCCCAGGGGAACATTGGCTTTAGATGCTGGTTCACCTTTGAGTTTCCTTCTTCACCATAATTCACTGTCTTACTTGCTTAGCAATGCCTTCAAATAGCTGGGTTTGTTTGTTTGTTTGTTTCTTGCCCAGCTTTTCTGATTGTTCCCAGTGAGAGCTGGTGCTGAATTCTTAACCCACCATTACTGGAAGAAATAGGTGAATCTTTATGACGACTTTAGAAGAAAATAAAACTTTTTAAAGTAGAATTTTTGGTTTAAATGTTTCTCTGAGAAAAAAACGAGAGACCAAGTCAACACAGAAGATATTTAAGGTAAAACATTCAAGCCATTGGTTGTAAAAGACACACTGAACAACTGAAGTCACATTGATTCAGCTATACTTAAAGAATGAACACAACAGATATTTAAGGTAAACATTCAAGCCATTGGTCGCAAAAGACGCACTGAACAACTGAAGTCACATTGATTCAGCTGTACTTAAAGAGTGAACACAAATATAATTCAGTAAATAATTAGGGAATCTCAGAAATAAAACTTCCATTAGAGATTATTCGACTTAGTATCCACTTTTAGTGGGACTGGCCACTTTGTAAATCGGTGGGAAACCATCTTTTTAGATTTATTATTTTAAAATAAATGGTTATAATATATTGAGCCTTTTTTATTTTGAGGCGCCAGTTAAAATTTTCATTATCTCTGTAACTTAAGCTTATAATATACAATCCATTGGCAAGGAGAGAAAGTTATATGTCTTTTCAGATGGAGAAATGTAAAATGTTATCACATTTTCTTTTTCATTTTTGATATTATCAAACATAGACTCTGAAGAAGCTAAATGTAAGATTAATGCTTTTAATGCTGGTCTTATGGTAAAAATACATGGAAATTTTTGTTGTTCTTGTTCTGGTAGTTTAGTTTTGTTGTTCAAAATATTGCCCTCGGAGAATTTTTTTTTTTTTTTTTTTTTTTTTAAGGTAAGTCATCAACTAGACAGCTTTTCTTAAGAGTCTGTATTTCTAAATCTCATTTGGAACCATCTCTGCCAAGCAAGATTGTTCCACCAGAGGGCAAGCTGCGGGTCAGAGCACAGAAATGTTTACAGATGGCTTTCATAAGCTTGGAGGCTTAGAGGGATATGAGGGACCAAATACAGTCTACTCATTCTGACAGTGGTTTAAAAAAAAAGAAGCTACACACCAGACACAATGCTTACATTTCTGAAAGTTTCTTAAATAGAGTAGAAAACAAATGATGAAAAGCTTATATATGTTCCACTAATTGCTTGTTTTCACATATTTACTAGGATATGAGCCATTCAAGTCATAGACTGTGTGCTATTCAACTTGTAATACTCAGTGTAACATAGTACCACACATAAAATAAGTGTTCAGTAAACATATGCTGAGTAAATAAGGCATTCCTTTTGCTTTTTGAGTGAACATATTTATACCATTTATGGTGCTCTTAACCATCAGACAGGAATGTCATAATGATCATTATGTATTCTGTTTCTTTTTTAATATTCTCTCTAAACTGGTGAAATGGTCTTGTATCACTAAAGGATGTTTTCTTTTTTCCAAGGTTTGAGCATTTGTTGTTAAGAGTGTAGATTCTTGAAACAAACTTCCTGGTTTAAGTCCTGCTCCAGTGCTCACTGGTTGTATCATATTGAACAAGGTACTTCTTGCCTCTGCACTGCTATTTCCTCATGTGTCTGACATCCCCAAAGAAGGAAATTGTGGTGGAGAGAGGATAGAAGGCTACCAGTGGACTACAGGAAAGGATTCAAAAGGTTTTGTGCAGATACCATGTGTCCAGGCTGTCTGTGTGCAGATACCATGTGTCCAGGCTGTCTGTGTGCAGATACCATGTGTCTACGCTGTCTCTGTGCAGATACAATGTGTCTAGGCTGTCTCTGTGCAGATACCATGTGTCCAGGCTGTCTGTGTGCAGATACAATGTGTCTAGGCTGTCTCTGTGCAGATAGGAAGAGAGCTAGAGGGGTATAGCAGCTCTCTTGTATAAAGAAACGATGGTACCTGAGCCACTTTTCAGTTAAAAAGAGAGGTTATCTCCTCTTCTTTGAGAACAAGGTCCCTGAATGAGCCCTACAATGCTATAAGTGAGAATCTAATATTTTATGAATGTGCTTTTGCATTTTGCAATAATTCCAGGACTTTGACTTCTTGCCATAAGATAGTGTACTTGGCTAGAAGCATATAATTTTATGAGTTGTTTTATTTTTAAATTTAACTTTCAAGTTGAAATAGCAGTGACTCATCCAAATGGCAGGTGATATTTATTTATTTTTTTTCATGAAAAATCAGCATGAAAATGCTGTTATTACACCTTTAGGGGAATTGCCACACTTCCTTGAGGATGACACCCTTTATAATTAGTGTACACAGTAAGATAGGGCCCTGTCTCGTGTGTAGTCCTTCTTTAATACAGATAACTTGACAGATGAGCTTACAAAGATGGAAGGTGCCCTTGACTTCTAACACAGGTGTTTAAATGATCTGTAATTGCTTTGATAAATCATTTTTGACAAAGTGTGCCAAAGGTTGGCAGTGATGAGAATGTGCTAGTTGTAGCAGGTGCTAAGTCCACGAGCAGATGTTACTTTATGAATCCATTTAAAACCAGCTGCCTTTTGATGGCATAACAACGGCTTTAAGATCAATTAGCAGGTTATTTTTTCTTGTTATATATAAGAGAACATATTTATATAGAAAACATTAAATGAAAAAAGAGCAGGTCAAGTTTAAATAATTATATCTGTTAATTTCTAAGGTCTAACTTATTAACTATACCATTTTTGAGATGTTAGCTAAATGAAAGTAAACCATGATAACTTGGTTTAAAAATATCAAGTTAATCTGTTTGAGACATGCAGAAATCCAAACAAAGTAATAACTTGCTGAAGTAGCAAACCTAAATCCTTAAGTTTATAAAAACAGATTCTGTGGGAGTGAAAGAACTATACCTAAGTAAATGCTGCTTAATTCTGTGCTCCTTAGTAAAAAAATAACTGTTCTTTATTGAGCAACTATTTTGACAGACAACTGTTCATACGTAAGTACTAATTCCCTGTCTCCCCTTTCCATCACTGCGTGACCCTCAGTGATTATTCTAAGTCGTCATAGTAAGTCTATTTCTCTTACCAGTAATTAGTTTGGGAATATGACTCATTTCTGTCCAATAAGACATGAAAAAAGGTCTTACTGGGAGATTTCTGGAAAAAGCTTTCTGTCACTTGAGTTAGCCCTGGGAAGAGATGCTCTCTTGTTCCTCAGAGCTTTGTTGTGACTGAATGTAACTCCTGGAACTGCTACGGCCTGAGGATGGAGCCCAAAGAATGAACCAAAGAAAGGAAGGGAGGAAGGAGGGAGAGAGGGAAGCCCTGAAAATCTGATGGCTTATTTCCACTGACATTGGAGAGATGTTTTAATAGTGGACAGAATTCTTCATTTGTTATGCTCCTTATACCTATCTGCAAAGTAGGGACCTACGTTGCTATGGTTATGATATAACATATACAAAAACAAATACTTAGCTGTATGCATTTGCCAAAAGCCCTTATTTTATTTTAAATGTGGATGGTTTTCCCAAGCAGGTTTTACAATCTCTTTTCTGGAGGAACAATGATTTCCTCCCCAATCGTAAGATATTTATCACTTGGCCAGTCCTTACTTTTCAAATGTCTTTACTCTTTTCTAAAGTTATTGCTTTCCAAATAATACTTAGGAATATAAGTTATTGGATATTAATCTAGGATAATTTAGTTTCAAGAAGGAAAGAGGTTAAATAGATAAAACCACAACTCAAAATCAATGAGACATTCCTATAGACTTCGTTTATAAAATAAAATATGAGGCATTTCATATAAATTTTTGGCAGATACTTTTGTAGGTTTTGGATATGAGTTAAGGTTTAGTTAATATATCAATTGTGAGTTTTTATACAAAAATGATATACAGTATATACTGGAGCAACTTGGTATGAAACAGTTTCTTTTCTGGTCTTCATTACTGATGATTTTCAATTTTGGAAACATTTTATTTGAAGTTATATGGTTTTATTTTTCTATAGAAATGGCTTCTGCTTTTAATTTTTAAATAAATTTACTATTTAGTCCTAATCATCTAATTCTGTTCATTAAAGTAGCACTAAAATCTTTCTCAGCATTGATATGGTTGCACCTTTTTTATTTTTTGTTTTTGGTATTTTTTAATGTGTTGTTCCAAGTCCTCAGGGGAAGTTTTAACAAAAATAAGGAACAACTGATAGAGGAGTGGAATCAGAAGCAGTTTACAAGGATTGAAATTTGTGGTGTGACGCTTGAGGGAATACAAGTTTCTCAGAAGTAATAGCAATAGCCAGAACATCCCGTGAATTGTCATGTTTCCCCCCAAGCTCAGCCCACTGGTTTCCTAAGAGCCAGACTTGGTGAGTTTGGGGTTATACTTAGCCTGGCTAGTGGAAAGGAGCTTCTGCCCCACACCTGAACTTAAGCAATTTGAGCACCAAAGGATTTCAGTGAAGTTCAGAAGCCAGCCTTTTTACGTTCAACCTCTATCTCTGTTCTGGAGACAGATGGTGAAATATGTGGCTCAGGCCAGCCCTCTCCTTCTCCCACAACCTCTTCTGTAATCTGCGGATCCTCTTCTCCGTCTGCCACTAGCCTGCAGTCCTCCCGGCCTTCCAGCTTCTTCATTACATTGTGTTTCACTGCAAAAATGCCGCTGTCACCTTAGAATCCACTTACCTGACCCCACTGTTTATTTCTTTTTATCACAAACACAAATTTCAGGACAGAAGGACTGGAAGAAACAGCTGAAGAATCATCTCCCAGAAAGGAGAACAGAAAGACAAAGAGATGCAAAGTATGAAAAAGTAAAACGAGAGGATCAGTCTGGGAGCCATAACATATAAAACATGGATTACAGAATGAGAACAGAAAGTATAGGATGAGGAAACTACCTAGTGAATAATTCAAGAAATTTTCTTAGAATTAAAGGTTAAGAGTTACCACATTTAAATCCAAGAAAACCCAAACCGGTTGCCATCGAGTCGATTGTGACTCATGGTGAACCCAGTGTGTTACAGAGTAAAGACTGTGTTCCATAGGGTTTTCTTGGCTATAATCTTTATGGAAGCAGATAGCCAGGCCTTCTTTTTGCAGTGCTGCTGAGTTTGAACTATCAACTTTTCGGCTAGTAGCGGAGCACAAGCCGTTGTGCCACCCAGAGACCTTACCAGATGTGAAAGGACTAATGTAGACTCAGTATAATGGATGGAAAAAAAACCCAGACCAAGGCGTAGCATCTGGAAACTTCAGAAGATTGGAGACTAACTAAGTATCCTAGTGCTTACCAAGGAAGTATGCACGTAGAAAAGTAGTTCGGATGACAGGGATCTTCACAGTAGCAAATTCTAAAAGCTAGAAGACTGAAATTTAAAATCCTGAGAGGACATTATTTTCAATTATGGAACTATGAAATCATCAATAAAGTGGAGGGTAGAATAACGATATTTGCAGACATGTCAGATCTCAAATTACATGTCTCCCATGCACCTTTTCTCAGGAAATCACTGGACAAGTTACAAGTAAACCAAGAAAGAATACAAGGAAATGGAACCTCTGGGTATGATCATGACTGAGGAGCTAGTATCTGCTCTGCCCATTCATCATAAACATCTACAAAACCTAAGCTGACAGCAGCCAGCAGACAGCTAAGCGAGAGAAGTGAGACACACTCGGTGTGATCACATTATCCAGTCTTTCTTCTAGAATTACTTTTTTAGGTAGATTCCAAGCAGGAAGCAGCCAGTGAACTTGCTGGATTGAGAAGACAGACGTCAGAGTTGCAGACTGCCGTGATAGACGCTGGACAGGGATGGGAAAGACCCAAGGAGGGGATCCTAGACGTCTGCCTGGAAATTTCCTTTGAGTCCTTAGCCAGCTCATAGACTCTATGTGTGTAGGGTGAGACTTAAGGAGATCTGGTAGAAATCAGCAACTTGAAGGCTTCCTAGTTGTATCACTCCTTCTGTATGTGTTAGCTGGGATTCTGGTGTAAGGATGAGAGCTCCCCCCATTTGTTTATGTCATATGGGCTTGTAGATTCTTATTTTATTCGGTGGGTTCTAATTCATTATTGTCATTTTGGGGAGGAAGGAGCATGCGTAGATTGTGCCAGATTTGACCATTGACACATATAGATGAAGGGATATCATTTGTACCATCTTATTAAGAATTAGAAAAATTTATCTTCCCTTCTGTCAGCTCATACCATTCCAAAGTGATTTGGCTTATTCTTTCTCTAAAAGTCTCTTTGCAAAGGAAGCTGCTTCAGTTAAGTATTTCAGCCTCCCCCCCCCCCCATCTTTTTTAACTGTATTGCCAGTTTCTTGCCTTGTGATGAATAGAAACAAAAGATGTTCATAATCCTCTGTACTCTACCAAACATAAACAGTTCTTGAAGACTCAACACGTTCATAGCCAAAACCTTTATTTATCTTCCTCTACAAATACATGTATTCATTCTCTCACTGTCTACCACTCGCTCGCTCTCAACCTCCCCTGTTGCCATTAGGTAGAAACCTCGAAGTCTCCCTCAGCTCTCCATCAGGGTCCATTTGTTCTACCTCCTCATTATCTTAACTCCAGTGTCGTCTTTTTCTCTTTATCACCATAGCCTTGGTGCTGGCCTCCGTCCTTGTTCATCCAGGCATTTGCAATAGTTTATTAGATCTTTCATCATACCTCCAGTTGTGCTGCGAGACTTTTATAAGGTAAATCTCTTAGGTGACGTTGATGAAGCTATACCGACTACTCTCAGATTCCCAAGAGAGCCACCTTCTTTCATCTCTGCTTCTTAACAGATTTATTCGTCTGTCTGCAAAAGTCCTTCTCCTCCGTGAAGCCTTAGCCTGATCACCTTTTTGTTTTTCCTGACCATCTCCCTCCCTTCAGGCAGGTAATATCCTTTCCTTTGTACTCTCAACTATGCTTACATCTTACTATAGCTATAATTTTATTGGATTGTAATTATTGCTTAAAGTGCTTGTGACCCTGAATACCATGTACTTGGTATATTGTTGGGCTCATTAAGTATTTAATGACTAAATGAATGTTTAGTACCTGGCAATATTCTTACTTGTGGATTGAATGATTCTGTTTCCGTTAATTATTTAATAACTTCCTAATCTTTTCATCACTTATTGTTTCATTCTAACCAAAGGAGTTAAATTTGAAATTAAAATATGTTAAAAGATATTTATTCTATTAAATTTTATTATAAAGTTTCAACAAAAGATCTAATGAGCTAATTGCTTCTTGGGTAGTTTATCAAAACTCTGCTCCCACACATTTAAAACAAAAATGGAGTAGATGTGAAACACCAAATGTACTGGACGATGAAGGAGATAACTTGATTCTGCCTATTTTAAAAGGTAAAACATTAATTAGGAATGCTCAAAGAAAAGGAAGGGGACTTGGGGTCTTATAGTCAGGTGAATAAGGTAGCAAGTCTTATGGGAGTCAGGAGGAAGGATGGAGATAGTCTTACCTGAGCCATTTTGAAGGACTGTAGTGAATCTTAGCTTGGGATATGTGAAAGCAGGGTGGTACTTTGGGGTTAGCATTTTCTTGGAACACAAAAGGGGGATATCCTTAACCAACACTGTTTTCTAGGAGCACAGGGCTCAAGTTCAACCTTATCAGCCCCACCCTTTGTTCAAGATAAATCCCATTCCTCACTAAACAACTCAGGTGATCAGGATCTAAGAAAGAGTCCCTTGAGGGTTCTTCTTAGCAGAGTTCCTGTGAAACCAGTTGGACCGAGAGGTGGTAGCAAAGGTCAACTGTTCTAGGGTCCTGGAGATCAGGCATCTTGAAAGAGGTATTCCTAAAATGAAAAGAGAAATGTTAATATAAAAGGATGCATTAAAGAGCCAGGAAGTAAACCCCTAGGGTAACCAGCCTAGTGGAGTCCGAGAGGGTGGAGGAGGGAAATCTTTGGGCTCTGCAGCACTAATTGCTGAGTTTCTTGAGGCTGTCAAACTAGGATGTCAGTGTTGGTGGTGGTGGTGCCCACAGTCTGGATTACCTCTCATGTACAGGCATTTTGTTACACTCTCATAGTGGCCCAGACACTTTCTTGCCTGGTAAGAAATCCATGTCCATGCATGATCTGCTGCTATAGCAGATCCTTTGAGGTTATGTAAAGTCACTGGCCTTAAGCTTTCAAGACTACTTCAGATCCTGGGGAAAAGGTAACCTAGAATCCCAACAGGGATCTGTACAGTCAGATCATAGTTCTAGGTAACACTGAGACAGGTGGGGAAAAAATTGGAAACGTTATTTTGCAGAGTTGTAGGCAGATATTGAAGGAAACTGGAAGTAAAAATTTGGAAAGGATTGATAATTTCAGCAAGATAATAGCATCTGGTCCAATTTGCAGGTTTTTCCATATGGGGAAGAAAGTCAATTAAATTTCTACCAGACAAAATGGAGTTTTAATATCCATCAGTTGCCTACAATATACAAATCAAAAGCCAAACCTGTTGCAGGAGCAGCTGCTGGGTTCGAACCATCAACGTTTAGGTTAGCAGCTCAATGCTTTAACCACTGCACCACCAGGGCTCCTTTGCAAAAAAAAAAAAAAAAAAAAGTTACATTTGAGTCAATTCTGACTAATAGCAAACCTATAGGACATAGTAGAACTGCTCCATAGGGTTTCCAAGGAGCAGCTGGTGGATTTGAACTGCCAACCTTTTGGTTAGCAGCCACAGTGCACCGTAGCTCTTAACCACTGCACCACCAGGGCTCCACAATATAGAAAGATGTGCAAAATAACTCAGATACAATGAACAGGAATAGATTCTGATAGCCCACAAGGGTCTACTACAGACAGTGTATAGTTTCCTACTGAAAAAGAAAAAAAAAGTTTCTACATTCCCGCCCTATTGATCAAAGATAATTTCGAAGAAAGGTTATTCTTTATCACAAAATAAGACTGGTCTCATTGTTTACGTAGGTGTAACAGTAATGGTAAGGGGCCCTGGTGGCACGGTGGTTAACCTTTTGGCTGTTAACCGAGACCTCAGTGGTTCGAACCCACCCTCTGCTGCACAGGAGAGAAATATGTGGCAGTCAGCTTCCATAAAGATTATAGCCTTGGAAACCCTACGGGGCAGTTCTACTCTGTCCTGTATGATCGCTATGAATCAGAATCAACTTAAGAGCAATGCATTTGGTTTTTTTGTTTGTTTGCCAATAATGGTAATTTACCACGTAGAACTATAAGTTTCATTTGCGGAAAGTTTTCATAAGGAATCTTCAATTGCACTTTTAAAACCCTTTTGAGGTTAGGAAGTCAAGCCTAGAACATGCTGTGAGATTTCACCTGCAATATCTATAATTTTGGGTGAATTTGTTTCTTCCGAAGTTCTCAAACTATCCCAAGACTCCTGAGCCTGCGAAGAGGTGACCGTCCTTACTTACTTGTAAGACTGTTGTTGATATTTGGTGCCATCAAGTCAGTTCCAAGTCATAGTGAACCTGTGTATAATAATAGAACACTGCCAGGTCCTGCGCCATCCTCACAATCGTTGTTATGTTTGAGCCCTTTGTTGCAGCCGCTGTGTCAGTCAATCTCGTTGAGGGTCTTCCTCTTTTTCGCTAACCCTCTACCAAGTGTGATGCTTCTCCAGGGACTAGTCCCTCCTGATAACATGTCCAAAGTAAGTAAAACGAAGTCTCCCCAGCCTTGCTTCTAAGGAGCATTCTGTACTTCTTCCAAGGCAGATTTATTCATTCTTTTGGCAGTCCATAGTATATTAAATATTCTTCACCAACACCATAATTCAAATACACCAATTCTTCTTCAGCCTTCTTTATTCATTGTCTACCTTTCACATGCGTATGAGGCAGTTGAAAATACCACGGCTTGGGCCAGGAACACGTTAGTCCTCAAAGTGACATCTTTGCTTTGTAACACTTTAGTGAGGTTTTTTGTAGCAGATTTGCCCAATGCAGTGTGCCGTTTGATTTCTTACTGCTGCTTCCATGAGTGTTGATTTTGGATCCAAGTAAAATGAAATCCTTGACAACTTCAGTCTTTTCTCTATCACGTTTCTTTTTGGTCCAGTTGTGAGACTTTTTGCTTTCTTTATGTTGAGGTGTAATCCATAGTGAAGGCTGTAGTCTTTGATCTTCAGTAAATGCTTCAAGTCCTCTTCACTTTCAGCAAGCAGGGTTGAGTCATCTACATATCTCAGGTTGTTAATGAGTCTTCCTCCAATCCTGATGTTGTGTTCTTCTTCATATAGTGTAGCTTCTCAGATTATTTGCTTAAAATACAGACTGAGTAAGTATGGTGAAAGGATACAACCCTAACACATACCTTTTCAGATTTTAAACCACACAGTGTCCCCTTGTTCTGTTTGAACAACTGCCTCTTGATTGTTCCCCATGAGCACAATTAAGTGTTCTGGAATTCCCATTCTTCGTGACGTTTTCCATAATTTGTTATGATGTGCACATTTGAATGCCTTTTCATAGTCAATAAAACACAGGTAAATACCTTTCTGGTATTCTCTGCCTTCAGCCAAGATCCATCTAACGTCAGCAATGATATCTCTCATTCCATGTCCTCTTCTAAATCCAGCTTGAATTTCTGTCAGTTCCTCGTCGAGGTACTGCTGCAACCATTTTTGAATTATCTTCAGCAAAATTTTACTTACATGTGATATTAATGATATTGTTCCATAATTTCCACATTGTGTTGAATAAGCTTTCTTTGGAATGGGCACAAATATGGATCTCTTCCAGTCAGTTGGCCGGGTAGCTGTCTTCCAAAGTTTTTGACATAGACGAGTGGGTACTTCCAGCACTGCATCCATTTGTTGAAACATCTCAAATGGTATTCTGTCAATTCCTGGAGCCTTGTTTTTCACCAATGCCTTCAGTGCATCTTGGATCTCTTCCTTCAGTACCATCGGTTCTTGGTCATATGCTGTCTACTGAAATGGTTGAACGTTGACCCGTTCTTTTTGGGATAGTGACTCAGTGTATTCCTTTCATCTTCTTTTGATGCTTCCTTCGTCATTTAATATTTTGCCCATAGAAAACTTCAAAATTGCAACTCAAGCCTTGAATTTTTTCTTCGGTTTTTTCAACTTGAGAAATGCCAAGTGATTTATTCCCTTTTAGTTTTCTAACTCCAAGTCTTTGCATATTTCATTATAATACTTTGTCTTCTTGAGCTGCCCTTTGAAATCTTCTATTCAGCCTCTTCACTTCATTGTTTCTTCCCTTTGCTTTAGCTGCTCTGTGTTCAAGAGCAAGTTTCAGAGTCTCTTCTGACATCCATTTTCGTCTTTTCTTTCTTTCCTGTCCTTTCAATGAAAGCAAAAGGCTTTCTTCATGTATGATGTCCTTGATGTTATACCACAACTCATCTGGTGTTTGGTCATTACTATTCAGTGCATCAAATCTATTCTTGGGATGTTCTCTAAATTCAGGTTAAATATACTCAAGGCCGTACTTTGGCTCTCTTGGACTTGTTTTAATTTTTTCCACCTTCAACTTGAACTTGCATATGATGGTCTGTTCCAGGTCAGCCCCTGGCCTTCTTCTGACTGATAATATTGAGCTTCTCCATCATCTCTTTCCACAGATGTAGTTGATTTGATTCCTGTATATTCCATCTGGTGAGGCCCACATATATAGTGACCGTTTATGTTGTTGAGAAAAGGTATTTCCAGTGAATAGGTCATTGGTCTTGTAAAATTCTATCATGCAATCTCCAGCATCATTTCTATCCCCAAGGCTGTATTTTCCAACTACTGATCCTTCTTCTTTGCTCCTAAGTATAATGTAAACTACATATTAATTATAACTTTTACCCAAAGTAATTTCTGTTTCACAGAGAAAACTAGGAATGGATAATTGTGCACTGATTGTCAAACATCAGCACTTAGGTGCTTCTCAAAGTGAAAGAAATAAACATTTCATTACAGAACCATATAAAAAAAAACATAAATTTAAGCTTGTGTTTAATAATCAACATTTTGGTGTTCTGTCTTACTTAGAAATAATCTAGGTACCTAATGCATATCCATTAATTAACTCAATGAGCATCAGTTTAAGATTTAAATTTTTCACAAATCTTGAAAATTATCTTCAAGTTTTCATGCTGTAGTACACGATTACAGTGAAATATAG
Source organism: Dugong dugon (assembly GCA_030035585.1). NCBI lineage: Eukaryota > Metazoa > Chordata > Mammalia > Sirenia > Dugongidae > Dugong > Dugong dugon. The sequence continues at coordinate 114,496,107 of CM057473.1, read as the reverse complement.
TTTATCAGAATAATGATTCATTTTGATTAAATACAAATATACATTTTTCATGATCTTAAACACTGAGTAGAACTACTCCTAGCTGATTCAATTAGTAAACAAACCTATTTAAGTTTGGAACAACATACCTAAGTAGAATGAAAGTGTATACTTTTACACTAATAACTCAGAGAAGACATAGCTATTTTTTTAAAACCAAAAACTGTCAACTAATCTCATTTTCCAAAATTTACATAAATTACTTGAACATGGATTCTTAAAACATTTGAGTTAGTTTCTATAAGAATACTTTTTTTTTAATAGCACATTTAGAAAGTATTATTGGGAGTCAAACTTCTTTACTTTTGAGACCTTTAGAAATATTCCATTTGTAAGTGCTTTTTTATTTCTAAACCAATTAGAATAGAGCTTTTTTAAGACAGCATTATTACATACTTTCTTCCTTTCTGAATTACAGGTATAAAAACTATGTGCAGAGAGAGCTTATAGCTTCCATTCTAAAATTTTAGCCACGTATCAAGCAGAGACACAGAAAATTCACCAGTAAATGTGTATGTACTTCCTGGTACATGAAATTCTTTATTGATTTGAGCTCAAAATAGAAAAATAAACAAACAGGAAAAACTAACAAACCAGATTCTCTATCATCTTTCACCCAGCAGAGACAAGATCTCTATAATCCATCAACCATTTACAGAGATCACCAAATGGTCAGACCACGAAACCAAGGGTCAGACCAAAGAAGTTGGCACCAGAAATCAAGGAAAAGAATACTCAAAAAGAATCAAAACTCTTTCTATGCTACTGATGGACAAGAGTCTGAAACATGGAATCAGTAGCTAGACTCACCATTGGATTCACTAGTCAAGAATGGAACACAAAGGACTCTGAGTGCCCTCATTACTTGAGTGAGGAAACGGAGATCTGAAGGCAAGGCCCAATCCCATTCAAGTCATGGCACCTAAACTGTGAAAGACAAACTGCACTGGAAAATTGAAGAGATGGTTTTATTCAGACTGTTGTAATAGGAAGGACATTCATTAATGAGGAGTGTCTCAAATAAAAATAAGTTTGAGTTTTATAGAAGCAGGTAAACTAAGGATTCATTGACCAGTCTCATCCATGAGGAGGAAGATCTTACCAAAGTCATTGAGGAAGGATATTGGTTGCTTTATCTTGGATATGTGAAAGCAGGTTGTCTTTTGGGGTTAACCTTTAGTAAGAACATAAAAGGGCATGGAGATTTCTTAACCAGTACTCTATTTTCTAGAATCACAGAGATCAGGTAAAGTTCACCATTATCATAGAGCATCCTCTTTTAATTAAACAGAAATATGTATTATTGGCCAGGCAAATTCAGGTCTCAGATATAAAGGTCTGTGATATTTTAGCATTTAATATGGTTTGTCCTAATAAATGTTATTTGATCTTTTTTGGTCTTTTCCAATAATATTAAAAGAGGAGTACTATTCTCATTAGATTTGTATATTATGAATATTAATTTACTCTATTTGGAGGAAAAGGGTTAGCTTACCACCATTAAAGAGAATAAAATGGCCATGCTTTCTCAGTTTTTTATTAACCATTAGTGAAATATGACACATAAGCAAAGGTTATGAAGATAAATGTTTAAGTTAACAAATGGTTTGTATTTTCATTTAATTACATTCTGTGAAGATTATAATTTACAAAACCGTTAGCATCAATATTTACTTTCAACAGAATTATTAATTCATGTAGCTCTCTAGGATTAATTCAGCATCTCATTTCGTAGATGAGACATGTGAGATAAGGAAAAGCCAAGTTGCCAGTCAAATATAAAATCATTAACAAGTAAGCTACTGTCTTAGGCTGGGTTCTCTAGAGAAGCAAAATCAGTGAAGCATATATATATGTGTGTATGTATTTATATATATATATATAGAGAGAGAGAGAGAGAGATTTATCTCAAGGAAATGGCTCACACGATTGTAGAGGCTGGCAAATCCCATGTCCATGGGTCAGGCATCAGGCTGGAGGCTTCTCCAGACTCACGTAGCTGCAGGGGCTGACAAACCCAAGATTGACAGGTCAAATGGCAGGTCGCTGGTTCACGGGCTACAAAGGCTTGATGAATCCAAGATCCGCAGGTAAGCTGGTGGGCTGCTGGCTCACAGGCTGTGCAGGCCAGCGAATCCCAAGATAGGTAGGCAGTATGGCAGGCTATTGGCTCAAGTCCAAAGGACCAGAAGTCAGATGATGATGAGCTGGATGCAGGATCCAGAGCAAGTAAGCGAGCTTTGCTAGAACATCCGTGTATGTATATATATATATATATATATATATATGTATATATATATACATATACATATATATATGTGTGTGTGTATGTATGTATGTATATAGGATGCAGGCCACATCCCCAAAGAAATTCCCCATGTAACTGATTGTCAGATCCCATCACTTCACATCATAGAGGATGAATACATCATTACATAACTGCCAAATTGTATCATTACATACCTGCCAAGTTACATAATTACATAACCGCCTAACTACATCATTACAAAACTACCAAACCACTGAGTATGATGGCCCAGCCAAGGTGACACACAACCGTAACCATCACAGTCCACCCCTTGTCAACTTGGCACCTGTACACATCTCTTAAACCATACACAATCTCTAAATAAAGACAATTACAGAGTCATACTTGAGCCTAACAAGATACAACTAACATGCATACAACTGAAAATGCACTAGCCCCATTTACATCTTATATTTTATAAGTAAAGAAAACAAAAATATTCGATACACACATACAAGTAAGAAATACTCAACAATTACAGTCCTCGTTTCTGTAACTGGTCACATTGTTGTAACTGGTATTTAGAACTACCTTCTTCCACTACCCATTCCATATTCCCTTTACCCTCAGTAAGCACCTCAGCTAGTTGTGATTCTCTGCCTAGTGGGGTGACCCAAACCTTCATTTCAGAAGGTTCTGGGCCATTAGTAGTCATGTCGGAATTGGGTTGCTGTAGTTTTCCATTGACTTTAATCACAGGGCATGGTAGTACTAAGGGATACCCTAAGGGATCTCTTGCATTCCAGACATACCCTTTTTTTACCTCCATCATGCAACTTCAATCCTATTTCCCCTTATTAGTCAGGGTCAGTCACACCAGCCAATATGGTAACTCCTTTCTTTGCCTGTTGATCCAGAGGTACGAGGAGCCCAAAGTGGCTGGGGGCATTCTTAACTTCCAATTCAATGGAATCTGTGTTGTGTCTCCAGGTGGAAGTATTCCTCCCTTTGGATCTAAGACCTCTAGACCCACAGAGCATAAGGTCATGGGGACAGGAAGGAAAAGTTTTGCGAGTGGGTCACTATGGATAATAGTGAGTGGTGCCACTCCATTCCTACCCCTTGATTCCTAGATTCATGAATTCTGGATATGGGAGAAACAGCACCATATATTGGACACTGGTTTAGAGCATATACAGCCTCCCGGAGAACATTGCCCAACCCTGCAAAGTATCACCATCTAGTGGGCACTGTAATTGTGTCTTTAGGAGGCCATTCTATCGTTGTATCAAGATAACTGCTTCAGGATGATGAGGAACATGATAAGACCAGTGAATTCCATGAGCATGGGCCCATTGCCGCACTTCATTTGCTGCAAAGTGAGTCCCGTGATCCAAGGAATGCTGTGTGGGATACCAATGGTTAAGGCATTCTCTGAGTTCATAGACTGTAGTTTTGGCAGAAGCATTGTGTGCAGGGAAGGCAAATCCATATTCAGAGTGTCATTCTAGTAAGAACAAAATGCTGCCCTTTCCATGATGGAAGTGGTCCAGCGTAATCAACCAACTACCAGGTTGCTGGCTGATCACCTCAAGGAGTGGTGTCATATCAGGGACTCATTGTTGGTCTCTGCTGCTCGCAGATTGGGCACTCAGCAGTGGCTGTAGCCAAGTGGGCCTTGGTGAATGGAAGTCCATTTTGCTGAGCCTATGCATAACTTCCATCCCTGCCACCACGACTACTTTGTTTATGAGCCCATTGGGCAATGATGAGAGTGGCTGGGGAAAGAGGATAACTGGTTTCCACAGAACATGTTATCCTACCCATTTGATTGTTAAAATCCTCCTCTGCTGAGGTCACCGTTTGGTGAGCATACACATCAGACACAAATATCTTCACTTCTTTGGCCCTTTCAGAGATGTTATCCACATACATCCTCCCCCTAAATGCTTGTCTCCAATTTTCCAATCATGTTCCTTCTAAGTCCCTAACCATCCAGACAAACCATTGGTCACAGTGCAGGAATCGGTATACAATCAGACATCTGACCATTTCTCTTTCCAAGCAAAGAGAACAACCAGATGCAGTGCTCAAAGTTCTGTACATTGGGAGGATTTCTCTTCACCAGTGTCCTTCAGGGAAGTCCCGAAAAGGGCTGCAGCGCTACCACTGTTCACTTTCAAGTGGTGCCTGCATATCGCACGGAACCATCCGTAAACCAGGCACAAGTGTTCTCTTCCTCACTCAACTGATCATAAGGAGCTCCCCATGAGGCCATAGGTGCAGACTGGGAGAGCACAGGTAATAAGACGGGTGGAGACCATGGGCATTTGAGCCACTTCCTCATACAATTTACTCGTGTCACGTCCTGTACGGGCCCGATTTTGTATATACCACTTCCATTTAATGATGGAGTGCTGCTGTGCATGTCTAACTTTATGTGGGTCAGACAACACCCAGTTCATGAGGGGCAGCTCAGACCACATGGTGACTTGGTATCCCATGGCTAAGCGTTCAATCTCTACTAAGGCCCAGTAAGAAGCCCAAACTGTTTCTCCAAGGGAAAGTAACCTGCAGAGAATGGCAGGGCTTTGCTCCAAAATCCTAAGGGTCTGTGCTGTGATTCACCGATAGGGGCCTGCCAAAGACTCCAAACAGCATCTCTGTCTTCCACTGACACTTCAAGCACCATTGGATCAGCTGGATCATATGGCCCAAGTGGCAGAGTGTCTTGCATAGCAGCCAAAAACTGTTGCAGAGCCTTCTCTTGTTCTGGGCCTCACTCAAAACTAGCAGCTTTTCAAGTCACTTGCTAAATAGGCCAGAGTAGCACACTCTAATGAGGGACATTGCCTTCAAAATCCAAAGAGGCCCAACAGGAATTGTACCTCCTTTTTAGTTGTAGGAGAGGCCAGTTGTAACAACTTATCCTTCACTTTAGAAGGAATATCTCAACATGCCCCACACCACTGAACTCCTAGAAATTTCGCTGAGGTGGAAGGTGCCTGAATTTTTGTCTCATTAATTTCCCATTCTTCAGCACACAAATGTTGGTTACCAAGAAGTCTAGAGTCATTGACACTTCTTCCTTATTAGGTCCAATAACCATAAAGTCATCAATGAATGGACCAGTGTGACGTCTTATGGAAGAGAAAGGCTATCAAGGTCTCTGCAGACTAAATTATGACATAAGGTGGTGAATTGATATACCTTTGAGGTGGGACACTGAAGGTGTATTGCTGGCCTTGCCAGCTGAAGGAAAACTTTTTGTGTTTCTTCAAAAGCAGAATCAAGAAAAAGGCATTGGCCAGATCAATAGCTGCATACTAGGTACCAGAAGATGTATTAATTTTCTCAAGCAATGAAACCACATCTGGGACAGCAACTGCAATTGAAGACACCACCTGGTTAAGTTTACAATAATTTGCTGTCAATTTCCAAGATCCATCTGTTTTTTGCATAGGCCAAATAGGCAAGTTGTATGGGGATATGGTGGAAATCATCACCCCTGCATCCTTCAAGTTCTTGATGGTGGCAGTAATATTTGCAGTCCCTCCAGGAATGTGATACTGCTTTTGGATTACTATTTTCCTAGCTAGGGGTGGTTCTCACAGTTTATTAAGATAGGATTATGCCTACAGTGGAGCCCTGGTGGCATAGTGGTTAAGAACTCGGCTGCTAACCAAAAGGTGGGCAGTTTGAATCCACTAGCCGCTCCTTGGAAACCCTGTGGGGCAGTTCTGCTGTGTCCCATAGGATCGCTATGAGTCAGAATTGACTCGACAGCAATGGGTAGGGGCAGTTCTAATGGCCTCCACTTGGTTTTTCCTACCATAGTAGCCCTTATTCCACTTGTCAAAGATCCAATATAGGGGTTCTGCCAGATGCTGAGTGTATTTATTCCAATTATGCATTCTGGAACGGGGGAAATCACTACAGGATGGGATCAGGGACCCACTGGACTCACTGTGAGATGAACCTGAGCTAAACTCCATTAATAATCTGACTTCCATACACCCTTACTCTGACTGGTGGGCCACAGTGATGTTTTGGGTATCCTGGAATAGTGTCCATTCAGAGCTAGTATCCAGTAATCCCTGAAGTCTGACTATTTCCTTTTCCCCAATGAACAGTGACTCTAGAAAAAGGCTGTAGATCCCTTTGGGGAAGGCTGGGAGAAAGATTAACAGTATAAACTTGTGACAGCGCAGTGGGGTCCTTCCTCAAGGGGACCTGGCCTCGCCTTCATTCAAGGGTTTTACTGTAAACTGGCTCAAGTCTGAGAATTGATTGAGGGGCCATGACTCACTATTCTGGTGATTCGAGTTAGACCGCTGTTCAGTTGACTAGAATTCTTCCACTTTTACAGATCAAGTAAGTAGTAGATTTCCCATCTTTTTCACTACTGGGGACATGACTAAGTAGCCAACATCATAAGTCCATATGGTTAAGACTATTCTGATTACTGCTTTGACTCCACTGTCCCTTACAGTAGCTATGCCCACCTTGTCTGTGTTGATTGAGTACTGCCACTTGGCCCCTACCACCATGGGGGTCTGGTCAGCCCCACTGTATTTAACCCATTGCCATCGAGTCGATTCTGACTGATAGCGACCCTATAGAACAGAGTAGAACTTCCCCATAGAGTTTCCAAGAAGCTCTAGTGTCTTAATTCAGTTAGGGCCGTTCCCAGTGTCAAATCTGACTTACATAAAATAGCAATCACAGCAGTCTTCAAGGATGCTGGGGCTCCCGTAACAAATTTGTTCCTCACCATTGTGATAAAAGGTGTATCTGGTCACTCCACGTGTGGATCTGTGGGTCTAACCTGATAAATCTACTCTAACATGCCAATTTCCCTAAGTCTGTGGGTACCTTCTACAGTATACCAAGGAAGGTCTGGCAGTTCTTTTGGAATGTAGTGTACCTCCTCCTGGGTCATACTTTGTACTTCACCTTTTGGGGCTCACTGGGACTTTAGTTATAGGTCTAGAAGCAAAAATGTGTGTTGGGGGTGGGGGTGCATCCTGGGAACATTCAGCAACATCTTGTAAGGCATCTACCTTAGATGATGCCCCACGCAACACCCCAGGCAATATCTCAGGCAAAGACTCTTCAGGCATAGCTGGGTTAATGACGGGATGGAAGGGATAATGGTTTTACTGGGGAGGGTGGCTTAGCTGACAAAGATGAAGTAATCTCTTCAGATGGGAATAAGAGGGCTTTTTCTGTTAGCAGGAGTGTTTCAATGCAATTTTGGGCTCAGTGTTCCCAGCTTCCTGAAAAATCTGCCCATATGTCCCCATCTCAAGTGTCGGATCCCATTTCTTCCCATTCAATGCCCTCGCTTTAACTTTAGACACCATTTGAAGTTGGCAATTCAACTGATGTTGTAATTCAGCCACTCTTAACGATTAGACTGGGCTTAGTTTTTTGCACTGTCAGCTCTGTTACTACAAGAAATAAGACTTTCTTTCAGGGCACAACTGGCAACTTTGTTATCTTTTATGTGGCACTTGAGCAGTGACTCTGAAGCCCTGAGCTTGTCTCTTTCTTTCACTACTTTGTCTAATGAAAGTAAGACCAACCAACTAGCTTCTATACTTTTCGTTCTGACAGAATTTTAGAAAAGTATCAAACATGCAGTCACCCAGAGCCTCTCTTCTCACCAATACTTGATCTATTGGTGGTGATATTTTACATATTAATATTGCCATTTCATGCCATAGATTAGCACCACCCTCCTTATTACTGGAGGCAGAGTCATCAGCACCTTTAAGACTAGTCAGACTTGAGAACCAACTGAGAAAATTCAACCTTATGATTTTCTTTCTCTAGAACCACCCTTGGTACCAAACGTTTTGGGCCGGGCTCTCTAGAGAAGTAAAACCAGTGATGCATATGTGTATATATATATATATATATGTGTGTGTGTGTGTGTGTGTGTGTGTGTGTGTGTATGGAGAGAGAGAGAGAGAGAGATTCAGCTCAAGGAAATGGCTCACACTGTTGTAGAGGCTGGCAAGTCCCAAGTCTGTAGGTCAGGCATCTGGCTGGAGGCTTCTCCTGACTCACATAGCTGCAGGGGCTGACAAACCCAAGATCAGCAAATCAGACAGTAGGCTGCTGCCTCAAGGGCTGTGGAGGCTGACGAATCCAAGATTGGCAAGCAAGATGGTAGGCTGCTTGTTCACAGGCTGCGGAGTCTGAGAAATCCCAAGATCAGCAGGCAATAAGGCAGGCTGCTGGCTCGTGTCTCAAGAACCGGAGGTCAGATGATGACGAGCTGAATGCAGGATCTAGAGCAAGCAAGTGAGCTTTGTCAGAACATTCATTTATATATTAGATCAGGCCACACCCCTGAGGAAACTCCTCTTACAGTTGATTGGCTGATCACATCAGCTCATATCATGGAGAATCACTACATCGTTACATAACTTCCCAACTACATCATCACACAACTGCCAAACCACTGAGAATCATGGCCCAGCCAGTTGATGCACAACTTTAACCATTACAGCTACAAAAATATTTTCTGAATTACAATCTTCTTCTAGGTCTACTAGCAACTGGTTGTATTTGTTATATTCTGTTTGTATAATGGATTGTTATGTTTTGGGAATTTTCCAATGGTTGTAGCATTCTAAAAGGGTGAAAATTACATTGATTTTTATGTAAGTTAACATTATTCCTTAAAATTATTTTCCCGAATAAAAGCTTCAGTAGAGCCTCTTGAATGCCTTCTGTGCTTAAAGTGCTTTAACAGATAAATGTAGTAACTTGAATTGTATCCCCCAAAAATACATGTATCAACTTGGTTAGGCCATGATTCCCAGTATTGTGTGGTTGTCCTCCATTCTGTGATATAATTTTCCTATATATTGTAAATCCTAATCTCTGCCTGTGGTTAATGAGGCAAGATTAGATTATGTTAAAGAGGATTAGGGTGAGATATAACACCCTTACTCAGGTCACATCCCTGATCCAATCTAAAGGGAGTTTCCCTGGGGTGTGGCCTGCATCATCTTTTATATTACAAGAGATAAAAGGAAAGGGAAAAGAACAGAGAGTGGAGACTTCATACCACCAAGAAAGCAGTGCCGGGAGAAGAGCGTGTCCTTTGGACCTGGGGTTCCTGAATGGAGAAGCTCTTAGACCAGGGGAAGATTGATGACAAGGACCTTCCTCCAGAGCCGACAGAGAGAGAAAGCCTTCCCTTGGAGCTGATGCCCTGAATTTGGCCTTGTAGCCTACTAGACCTGTGAGAGAATCAGTTTCTCTTTGTTAAAGCCACCCACTTGTGGTATTTCTGTTATAGCAGCACTAGATAACTAAGACATTGACCTTTTGAGTTGTTTTTGCAGTATATGTTATACTTCTTGCCAATTAAATAAAATACACACCTGGATGATGTATCTTAAATTTTATTATAAATTTTCAAACGTAGACAACAATTGAAATAATAGTAATGCCCATATACCTACCACCTTATTAAAGAATAGTTTTTTTTTAAGAAAGTTACAGTTATGACTCTCTTACTACTATAAAGTGAATAAGTGTCAAATATTTTATTTAACTCGTTAAGTAAGGAATCAGAGAGGTATTATGTCCTAATCAGAGGAGAATCTACAGAATAGAGACATTGCTAGATCACTTGGAATGCTGAAATGACTTTGCGTAGTAGGTGTAGAACTCTTTGTCTACCGTGGGAAAAGGAAGTCAGTTGAACCTCCAGTAGGCATTTCTATGGACAAAAATTAATTCGCATTACTATTAGTTTTATCCAGAGCCCTGGTGGTACAGTGGTTAAGCACTCAGAAGCTAACCAAAAGGTTTACAGTTTGAACCCACCAGCCACTCTGTGGGAGAAAGATGTGGCAGTCTGCTTCTGTGAAGATTACAGCCTTGGAAACCCTATGGGGCAGTTCTACTCTGTCCTATAGGGTCGCTATGAGTCAGAATCAACTTGATGGCAATGGGTGGGTGATAAGTTTTATACAATTTACAGGTTTTCTACTCTTTACAGGGTGTAAATAGCTCACCCAGTAATCTTTCATTCCATTTAAAAGTATTTTTGACAATTTTTCTCTACAGTTTCCTTCTTCTGTGATCAAAATACACTCAGAGATTATTCTTCATAACATAATAAGGTTGATCTTGTTAGTTATTGCTTGAGTGTTTACATAAGGCCAGCAAGAGTGCTTTTACGCCTTCTTAACTATATTTTATAAAATCTAGAGCCATATGTTATTGTTAGCTGCTGTGGAATTGGTCCCCAACTCATGGTGACCCCATGCACAAGGGAATGAAATACTGCCCGTTCCTGCGCCATCTTCATGATGGGTTGAGGATAGGACCATTGTGATCCATAGGGTTTTTGCTGGTTGATATTTGGAAGTAGATTGCGAGGCCTTTCTTCCTAGCCTATCTTAGTCTGGAAGCTCTGCTGAAACCTGTTCAGCATCATAGCTAGATGCAATCCTTCACTGACAGATGGGCAGTGGCTGCACATGAGGTGTATTGGCTGGAAATTGAACCTGGGTCTTCTGTGTGGAAGGGCAAAAAAGGCTACCACTGAACCACCGTCTGAATATTTTCATAAGGAATTTCAGATTGAATTTTTAAACACTGTTAGTTGCTATCCTGAGGCTAAGAAACCAAACCCAACAAACTTCTTCCACCAGATTTCATCTGCAGCATTTCTGTATTTGGGTGTATTTCTCTTCTTGAGTTCCCCAAAATATCCCAAAGTTCCTAGTGTTTCAGAATGTGAACTTTTTTAGCACACGTAAGCTGGGGACTCTGTAAACTAGGTAACAGTCTAGTTTTTCCAAGAGTACTTTGTAGGCATAATCAAAACAAACCCGTTCTGGTCGAGTCAGTTCTGACTCACAGTGACCCTATAGGAGAGAGTAGAACTGCCCCATAGGGTTTCCAAGGAGCGGCTAGTGGATTCAAACTGCCCACCTTTTGGTTAGCAGCCAAGCTCTTAACCACTGTGCCACCAGGGCTCCACTATAAGCATAATCCTATCTTAATAAACTGTCTAAATTTTCTTTGGTAACTTTTGATTTTTGCCTTCTCTAAATTGGATCCTAAATACAGAAAAAATAAGGGTATCTTTTATATGTAAAATTGTCTTTGAGATAGGTAAAGTTTCATAGGAAGAATTGTGAAATCAAAAGTCCCACTAAGGATATCCTAGGTAAAAATTAAATAGATAAAATATAATAAATATAAATATTTCAGAAATTATATGCTTTTTAGAAAATCTCTAATATTGTTAATCCTTAATAGGTTTTACCTTCAGGAAAACACTGATCAAAACTCTTATGTATTCTGCTGAGTTCTCTTATATTTAGCATGTCTAGTGGTTCTTTGCTAATACCTAGACAACAACAGTACAGTGTTAGCAGCCATCATAATTTCAGTTATTATTTAAAATGTTAACTTGATCAGGGTCTAACTTGTATAATAACATTTTCTAGGCAATGGTTTTGTGGATGCACATCACACTTATCTATAAACATTTATAAAATTATAAATGTCCGGGACCTAATCCAGACTTAGAGAATCTCTTTTCTTGATGTTCTGGTATAGTCTTAGTATATGTCTGTTGCTTCTCAGGATTATTAGGCTATGTCTCAAGATTTTCCCCCTGTATAAAAATTATGTTGATCCTTTTATAAATAGATCTTTTTGTTTTTTATAAATCAGAGGTAACATTCACTGACTTTTTGAAAATAAGCTTAATCACTATCCTTAAAGAAATTTTGTCTAATTGTTGTTGGTAACGGCTTTTTTATTGCTTTCCTTGCCGCAAAACAACCAGATGTCCTTGTCAGTTGCGATATTCCTGTCCTAAACTCTTATCAGGCCTTTCACATTAGGAATTATCAGTAATAAACCAACCACAGCTGTTTTCAGTTGACAGCTAGTTCTGTTTTTTTCTGACGCTTGCCTGAATGCTCCCAGTCATCTACAGGCCAGAGTTTGTGTCCTCATCAAAGGACTAAGAAGGTACCAGGTCATTTGAACGCTTGATGCTGCAGAGAACAAACTACTGAATACAGGCTTCCAATGGCATCACTTAGACAACCTTCAGACCATACACCTTGGGGCCAAGTCAGGATTTCCAGACCATGTTTTAGTCAAAAAGCTGACAGTTTGATGAGACTGCTAACTTGAGATCCAACAGAACAAGAATTACACAGAAACAAGTAAATTGACAAAAAGCGATTTTACTGTGGTGGTGAATTTAGAGTATTGTTTTAGTGCCCTATTTTCTGAACATATAAAAAAGCCCATTCTCTTTCTTTTTAAGCTATCTGTAATTCATAACAACAAAAAACAAACCATTTTAAAATGATATCTGATTCTCAATAATTGTCTCAAAATTCAGAAACTCTTACTAAGTCCCCTTATTTTTCATGGCAATATGGTTGTTTGTATAGTTTTAGAATATGTTTCTCTTCTCACTAGGATATAGTTGGAAAATTTGGTTTTGCAATCAATGCCTTCTGTATATTTTTTCTTTCCATTTAGAGTTCCATTTTGAGTTTTGACTTTCTTTGTAAAAATAGTTTCCCTCCCTCAACCTGAGATGGGATATACTATCGAATCTTTGGTTGAATTGCAACTATCCAGTCCTTCCTTCTGAACCCTAGAAATGAATAGGGGTCCTGTTTATGTTTCTCTTTTCTTGAATGAGATTTATAGATATTAATAGATGCTAAGGCAGAGATTTATAGATATTAATAGATGCTAAGGCAATTAATGCAAGAATCCCTGACTCACTGACCATCAAATTCCATCAAAAAAATTCTAGTTCCATGAAGTTTGTTCTCACTAGATGTCTGTTTCTATTCAGAAGATGCTTTAGTCTTTACAAAATATCTAAAGATAAAATATTCAATAAATACTGGAATTTATGAATCCTGTTCAGACCCTTCATAAGCAAACATTAAATTTTGTTCTTTTTCTCTTTCTCTAAAATGCCAGTCCTATTTGATATTAAAGATGATGTTTTATATATTTAGTACATTACATATTAAAACATGCTTTTCTCTTAAAAAGAAATATTAAAGAGGACAGTATTTTACTTCAGCCCTCTTATGCTATGAATGTCTTAGCCCTCACAATCTGGTACTCTGTGTGTGTGTGCGTGTGTGTGTGTGTGTGTGTGTGTGTGTGTGTGTGTATGTTCAATAAAGGAAGAGAATAAGAGTCCTAAAGAAGTCCAGGTCAACACAGATGATCAAACTGTTAAAGCACTTTTGAGCCAGGCTTCTGGTTGCAAAAACAACATCACTGTGCTACCTCAGGTACTTATGAGTTTATTGTTAGAATTATAAATGAACTTTTGACCTTGTATTTAGGCCTCTTGGAGACCTTAATATCTTCAGGACACAACCATAAACATTTCAAGGAGTCTGAAGTTCACTCTGCTGATTAAGCAAGAATTCTAGTCGTGATCTCTTTGAAGAGTTGTCCGTTGGTCCTTGTTCTTACGCACAGCTATTAATGTAGCTTTACTTGTTTGTATGTCTTTCTACTTCTATTTGTGCTTCCAACTGTTAGCTCTCTTTTCAGACTCTCAAAGAAAAGGAATATAATCCACTTTATTCACCATTGTTCACAATAGTTAAATCTTCCATGCCAAGCCACCTCATAGGTCTATCAGCAGTTTAGAGATTGGCTGTTCAAATAAGCTATGAAAGAAAATTGATAGGGCTGTTTCCTCAGCAACCTTTGAATGAGCAGATTTCTCGAGTTTGATAGATCCTTTCTGTATAAGCATTCTTAAAGGTCCATAATCACTTCAGTGTAAATATTGACAAAATACCTAATAACTACTATAATTAATATCCCAAAAAGTTGGTGTATCTGTGTCTGTATGTGTGTATTAGCATTTGTTTTCCATTTTGCATTTATCCATTTATAATAAATATTTAACAAATATTTTTTGAGGGCTTATTGTCTACCCAGCACTGGTCTACGTGTTTCTGTAAAGCGAACAAAAATTACTGCCCTCATGGAGCTATAGTCTATATTTCAGAGAGTGGCAGAGATAGACTATAAACAGGATAAATAAAAATACATAGTGTGATAAATGCTAAGAAGAAACTTAAAAGAAGGAAATGATGATCAGGTATGTTGGCAAAGAGCTGCAGTTTTATGTAGGTGGGTAGTCTTCCTGAGAAGGTGCCTTTTGAGTAAAGACCTTGTTATAGATTGAATTGTGTCCCCCAAAAATGTGTGTCAACTTACCTAGGCCATGATTCCCTCTATTGTGTGATTGTCCACCATTTTGTCATCTGATGTGATTTTCTATGCATTGTAAATCCTACCTCCATGATGTCAATGAGGCAGAATAAGAGGCAGTTATGTTAATGAGGCAGGACTCAATCTACAAGATTAGGTTGTGTCTTGAGTCAATCTCTTGAGATATAAAAGAGAGAAGTGAGCAGAAAGACTGGGGGGACCTCATTACCACCAAGCAAGAAGAACCAGGAGCGTGACCCGGGACCCCTGCTCTGAGAAGCTCCTAGACCAGGGGAAGATTGATGACAAGGACCTTCCCCCAGAACCGACAGAGAGAGAAACCTTTCCCCTGGAGCTGGCACCCTGAATTCAGACTTCTAGCCTCCTAAACTATGAGAGAATAAATTTTTCTTTCTTAAAGCCATCCACTTGTGGTATTTCTATTATAGCAGCACTGGACAACTCAGACAGACCTAAAGGGGATTAGAGAGTGAGCCCTGTGGATATCTGGGGAAAGAACATCCCAGACAGAAGAAACAATAGACGGAAAGGCCCGGGCTGGTGGTACACTTGTCATGTTCATGGAACAGTGTAACTGGAGCATTGTGGGTGAGAGGAGCGTAGTAGTAGATGGACACCTTGTGTAGGGCCTTTTATTCAGAGTGGTGTATGAATCCACTGGAGGCTTTGAGGAGCAGAGTGAACATGATTTAACCTGTATTTTAACAGGATGACTGTGGTCTCTGTGTTAAGCATAAATTGAAGTTTCAAGGATTTTAGTGGGGAAACTACTTAAGAGGCTTTTACAGTAATCTCTGTGAGAGATAATAGGATGTTAAGAGTGGATGTGGTGAGAAGCAATCAGATGCTGTATACATTTGGAAGATTGAGTTGACAGGATAGATTGATAGTTTGGCTGTGGAGTGTGAGAAAAAAATGAAGAGTCAGTGATGACTAAAATGCTTTTAACCTGAGCAAAAATAGAATTGCCATTAACTGAGATGAAGCTGTGGAAGGGTAGGTTTGGAAAAGAACAGTGGGAGTTTAGTTTTGGACATGTTAAACTTGAGATCCTTAATAGACCTCCAAATGGAGATGTCAAATAGGCAGTAGAATATCTAGGTCTGAAAGTCAGGGAAGAGGTCTATCCTAGAGATATGAAATTGGAAATTGTCAGCATGTAGATGATATTTAAAGCCACAAGGTTACATGAGAGATCACCTACAGAGTGACTATAGGTAAAGAAGAGAAAAGATCATTGGACTAAGTCATGGAGTGACTGCAGTAATTGGAAACTGAATGTTCAATTTAAAACTTAGGCTCATAAAACAGAAACTTAGCATTGTAGAAGTCACATAGTAGTCAAGATAATTTCCTTTTCCCTTTCTCCTTTACCTCTTGGTCCTAGAAGTGGGGTACTTCCCACAGATGAAACCCCACAGGCTTCTTTTGTATTGTTCTGCAGAAAAAGTGGATGCAACAGAATGGACTCTTCTTGAGCTACTTTGGGTCTGGTCACATCACTGGGCTTGAGTAGATTTTCATTCAAGGGTGGCATCAAAGAGCAAGATTAGGTTTCATTCAGAATCTTATTTGATAATTAGAAGTCTGTCGCATAAAGGCCTTTGTCATTAGTTGCTGTTGAGTCAGTACTGATGTGTATAACAGAACAAAACATTGCCTGGAAGGGGACATTTTTTTGCTTTTCTACCTCATGTCCTGTGTTATTTTGGATTGGATTTGGCGTAGTATCTAAGTTTCTATCTCTTGGCCTGTTTTTTTTCCAGGAATATAAACCTTTTTTTAAAATATATGTATACTCATATAAATGTTTATTTTTAAGTGATGTAACTTTTCAAAAAAAAGTATTAAAGTTTATTTCTGTGGGAAAAATATTTTTTATATTTTGACTGTTTTTGTTCCTTCTCTTTTGAAATCTCTAGCCAACAAGAACATTAGTCATGACAAGCATGCCATCTGAGTAAGTATAGTTGTTTTGATAACTTTCTACTCTATGTGAAATTTTAGTCTTTTCTTTCATATACTGTAATACTGTGCTTATAGGCAATTCATAGGTCTATACTGTATCACTGTTACTTTATATAACTAATACCTGAGTTAGAAAATCATTGAAAGTAAAAAGGTGGTTAAATGTGAACAGTTTTGCACTGAAAACTTTCTGAGTTGTTTAGACAGCATTAAAATGTTTTATAGTATTTTTCCATTCCTTTTGTTGCTAAGGGCTTTGCTTGCCCACTACCTCCACCGCCTTACCCCATTAATGTTCAATAGATGGAGTGACACTGGCTGAGATATTTCTCTTAAAGCTTTCAAAGAAGCAATTTGGTAAAAAGCTACTATGTTATTAAACCACCTGTATACATATTTTGTGGAAGGGTTAATAGCTTGCTGGCTCACTCTTATCATCTTCCTTAAACATTTAACACAATAAAGACCATCCAACAAAAATGCAGTTCCATATTCTTTGTAACGTATTTTTGAGTTCCTGTGTAAAGGGGAAAACCATGTTTTTTTATATCAGTCATTATTGTTTTAGGTTTTAAGACATTCGTCAAAACATTGGGACATTTCTATGAAAAATATGCTGCAGAAAGAATACATGTTTACAACACTTTTCATAACAGGATGTTTTTCCTGCCCATGGCATGAGGTTAAAAGGATTGATAATTTAAACTCTATGCTTTATATAATGAAATTTTGAGTTTGTAAATGCATTATGAAATGTACTGAATATTCTAAATAGCCTAATACAGAAATGGATATTGAATATGGGTGCAATTTTTTAATTGTAGTAAATATATAGGTAAGAAAACATTTACCATTTCAACAATCTTCACATACATGGTTCTGTAACATTAAATATATGTTCATTATGTTGTTAAAAGTCTACTCTTTTGCCTAAATAAAAAACATTAATAACTAGTCATTTTCTCAGTCAAAAGTTTAAAAATAAAATGTTTTCTTTAGGCCACGTTCTCTTACTACTTTTTTTCCCACATATATTCCTTGTCTGAAATTAAGAACAGGACCTGAACGTTCTGGTGCTACATTGAGTAACCATGTCTTGCAAAGGCCCTTGTTACCACAGCTGCCAGGCTTGGGATGGAAAGAATCATAGATACTCAGAAGTGAAGCATTCTGGAGAACATCTAGTTTAGAGGCTTTCACTTCTTTTTGTTTTTGTTCTTCTCAAATTAAGTATTTTCCACAACTTCAATAAGTACAGATTCTCTGGTTGAAGTAGTGCTGGGGCCCAGGTTTTGGCCCATTCATCTTCTCTACTATAGGGAAGTCTAAGAATTTAAACCTGTGATGTAGGTCAACCCTTTCATTTTTCGAATAAAGAAACCGAGGTCTTAAAGTTTATATTCCTAAGATCCTGAGAGATAAAACTAAGAAACGACATAATGTAGAAAGAAGAGTCCGTGTGAGTCTGTGTAAGCATGGACAATAGCAGTCTCTTTTCTTTTGTGATATAATTTTTGGAGAGGAGAGAATTTTCCTTCTTAACTCATTGTGTGTGTCATAGAGTGGCTTAGAAAACCCCCTTATCTTTTGTATTTCATTGGGGATTTCCAAAACATGATGGGAGAGAGAGAAGCAATGTATCAGCAACTAAAGGCATTAGAAAGGTGATTGTTAAAGGAAGAGAGGAAAAAATGAGAGTTATTTGGTGAGGAAGTTGGATATGAATAATAGTAATGGTAATAGAATGTTTAAGGCATGCAGGGAATGAGAGACCAGAGATAAACAACAGTGAGCTTTCTGAAAACAAGGAGCCTCTGTCAAATTTCCCAAAAGGTTTGATCTGATGATTTTAAAAGGGCCTTCCCCCGTCCCCTGTTAGCAAAAAAAAAACTATATTTGACTCTCAGTAAATGTGATATTTTCAAAATAAAATGTATAAGTAAGTAGCTTCGTCCTGACTATGCACAAATTAGTTCAAATGGGTCTGAAATGTAAATAATTGGTATAGTGGAAAGAGAATTGGGCTGATGTCTGGTGGTCTCCGTTACTAACCTGTCCAGTGGCCACGGACCTGTTTTCTCATCCATTAAAACTGATAGTTGAGTTTGAGATCTTAAGGCTTTTTTCCCCCAAATTTCAAGTCATCAATTGTAAAGAAATTAAGACATAAGCACTGTAGCAGAAATCAATTTAAAATTCTAACTTTCTAGTGTTTTTTTGTTCGTTTGTTTTCTTCTTTTCAGTATAATCACCTTGGCATTCGTGTGCAGGAAGCATATTCATTTTGCTGATTTTTTTTTCCTATTTGACAGAAAGCAGAATGTTGTCATTCAAGTAGTGAATAAATTGAAAGGCTTTTCATTTTCACGGGAAGTGTGTGAAACTACCACCCACGTGGTCACAGGGAAGCCTCTTCGAACTCTGAATGTGCTGCTGGGAATTGCACGTGGCTGCTGGATTCTTTCTTATGAATGGGTAAGCCCTGTGTCTAACTTAGGTATTTTAGAAACAGAAGACATTTTGTAGATTTGGTCATTCTGAGGTGATGACACCGAGACCCCTGCCAATGTCTGTCTTTATTATTCTTTATTACCACATTTCCCGTGAGCACCCAATGCCACCTTTTGCTTGAACTCTTCTGCCTTTGGATTATCACCCTTTGGCCAGTACTAAACGCTTGGGGAGCAGGAGTCTGGTGAGGATGGGGAGCAAGAAAGTGAGTAGCCTTTCAGGATACAGACCTACAGACCTCTCAGCCACTGGCAGATGGAAAATGAGAGCAGAGGTGGAATGAAAATGCAAAATGAGTGTTCTCACCGTCAAGTGAACTTCCTTCCGTGTTTGACTGAGAAATGTTGTGACCTATAGTGATAGTTTAAAAAGCCAAAAGAATTCAATGATTGTTTTTACAGATGGATTTACTTAGGACAAAACATGTTCATGCAATCCCCTTTGGATATGTTTTATCTTATGCATATCTGTCTCTAGCATTATTTGCCCTTATCTCTGTGTATCAAGATAGTTTTATTTAAAATCTATAATTGTTTTCATTATTCATAAAAATAGAAATTGTCTGTTATTCTATTATTACTTTGATCCTCAACTATGGTACTCCAAAGCATTGCTGTATGATCAGGGTAGCAATCATTTGTTACTTTTGTTACTCTTTCACATCTATTAACTAGCCACCTTTCCTCCTCCCCCCAAGAATGTGTTATATTAATACTACGTTAATTAAAACTAGTAGAACTATGATATGCAGTAAATCCCAGATGTATTTTTTGCAAATGGCCTGGTCTTTCTTCTGTGCCATAGTTTATTTTTGAGGCTCGCTACTACAAGAGGTTTAAGAGATTAGTGCTTCAAGTAATAAAGTGGGAAGGTTGAAATCCCAAACAAAGCAGTGTTCACGTTAGTGGCAACTGGGAACGCTTCACTAGTTGTATGTATACAAGTGCTACTTTATTTGTACGCAGTGTACTTGATGACTCTGTGAATAAATTCCTTGTTTGGTTTTTCTCTTAATTCAAAATGTCTCCGGATCTTCATCAATCAACTCTTCGTTCCCTCATGTCTGGGGTGGGGGTGGGGGGTCATTCTTTATGCTTTATAAAGATACTTATCTATACTTGATTCTGTACTCAACCTTTTGTTCTTGAACTTTGAAAGGACCGGGGAGATTAGACATGAAAATCAGCTTTTAGTTTTGACATCCGTAAGAGACCAAAATCTTAGCTGCCTACATGCCTCTGCTCAATGTACCGCCAATATTCCCCCACTAATGATGTGTAGGAAACCCGGGTAGCGTAGTGGTTAAGAGCTACGACCGCTAACCAAAAGGTCAGCAGCTGGAATTTACCAGGCACTCCCTGGAAACTGTATGGGACAGTTCTACTTTGTCCTATAGGGTCTCTATGAGTTGAAATCGACTCAACGGCAATGTGTTTGGTTTGGGGCTGGTTTAATGATATATAAAGTAGCCCTGGTATCACAATGGTTAAGCACTCGGCTGCTAACCAAAAGGCCAGCGATTTGTAAGTTCATAAAGCGTAGGCGTACAGTGTAACAAATTGTAAAGCTAACACCGGCGTGACCGCCGTGCAGAGCAAGACAAGTCACCACCACCCGCACTCCAGAAGCCCTTTGTGCACTCCTCCCCCATTCCCTTAAAGGAAATTGTGTCGTTATTTTTTTAATAGACGGTTTGTTTGAGTCAGCAGCCTAACATCCTCTAGTACTTTTTCCACATAGCTGTAAGAGTTATTTTTTAATTATGCTGGTTATTAGTTATTTTTGATTATGTTGGTTAAACCCCTTCAATGGCTTCCCATTGCAGTTAGCCTGAATTTCTAAATCCTTAACATGGCCCAGATTATCTGGCTTCCTTATCTTTCTTGGTATTTATTCTTCATTCTCTCTCCTCCTCATTCCTTCTCAGCTACACCGGTCTTTATTCTGATTCTCCAGTGAGCCAAACACTACCCTTAGGAGGCTTTGCGTATGTATTGCTTGCCCTTCTGTCCGACTCCTGCTCACCTTTCCTCTCACCTTATGTTTCTTCTTTTGGAAAATCTTCTCTGGCCCACCCTACCCAAATAGGTCTGGCTCTATTTTGTATGTTTTCAGGTAACGTTTGTCAAAACTACAATGAAGTAATGATTTATATAATTATTTGCTTAGCTCCGCCCCCTCCCCTTTAAGACCAGAAGCTACAGGAAGTCAAGCTCTGTGTCTGTTTTGTTCACCTTCACATCCTCTTCTCCTGGTCCATAAGTGTTTGTGGAGTGAAGGAATAATGCAGATTATATAAAAAGAATTTTATTTTATGTAAGGAATACCATATTGCATCTTCGAGGACTTTTTCCCCCAATTCCTTATTTCCTTTTCAGTATGCATATGCATGTTTTTAGTTCAAGAATAGTTATCATTGTATCAATTGTTGTTGTTGCTAGGTGCTGTCGAGTTGTTTCCAGTTCATAGCGACCCCATGTACAGCACAACGAAATGTTGCTCGGTCCTTGCCACACTCATAATCGTTGCTATGTTTTAGCCCATTGTTGCAGCCACTGTGTCAATTCATCTTGCCAAGAGTCTTCCTTCTTTTTCACTGACCCTTAACTTTACCAAGCATGATGTTCTTCTCACCACTGTTAAATTATAAGTTATATGTGTTGTATCTCAGATATAAACTAAAACCAAATCCATTGCCATTGAGTCAATTCCAACTCGTAGTGATCCTATAGGACAGAGTAGAACTGCCCCATCGGGTTTCCAAGGAGCAGCTGGTAGACTCAAACTGCCAACCTTTTGGTTAGCAGCCAAGGTCTTACCACTGTGCCACCAGGGCTCCATCTGAGATACCGTATAGTGGAAAGAACATTAAAGAAAGATCCTTAATATGCTAAGTAAGTTGATGGTAGTCCCTTCTGTCTGATTGTTTCCCATCAATTTCTCTCAAGGAAACTATTATTTTAGAAAATCCACAGCATTTATATTCGTGCTACCTATGGGTTAGAGTGGATACCCTAGTGGTGCAGTGGTTAAGAGCTATGGCTGCTAACCAAAAGGTCAGCAGTTCACATCCAGAAGGAGCTCCTCGGAAACTATGGGGCAGTTCTGCTCTGTCCTATAGGGTAGTCATAGGGTCGCTATGAGTGTCTCGAATTGACTCGACAGCAACAGGTTTGGTTTTTTTGGTTTATGGGATGGAGTGGTGATGTTCTACTTATGTACAGTTAACTTACATGCTGAGCTCAAAGTCATCTTCCCCCCCAACTTGCAACTGCACTCCTCACACTGACAATAGCAAACATAGCTATTAAATAGTGTGATGACATAAGGTTGACAGTAATATGTTATGAGGTAGACACCCTTTGACAATAGGAACACTTTAGAATCCTCTGTTGTTAGTTACCATCGAGTAGATTCTGACTCATGGGTGACCCCATGTATAACAGAACGAAATGTTGCCCAGTCCTGGGTCATGTTCACGATCATTGATATGCTCAAGTCCGTTGCTTTGGCCACTGTGTATTTTGAGTGCCTTCCAACCTAGGAAGGAGCCCTGGTGGTGCAGTGGTTAAGCACTCAACTGCTATCTGAAAGGCCAGTGGTTCAAACCCACCGGCCCGCTCCACGGGAGAAAGATGTGGCAGTCTGCTTCCATAAGGATTTACAGCCTCGGAAACCCTGTGGGGCAGTTCTACTCTGTCCTATAGGGTTGCCATGAGTCGGAATTGGCTCAACAGCTATGGGTTTGGTTGTGTTTCAGTCCAACCTAGGGGGCTCATCTTCTGGCACTATATCGGACAATAATCTGTTATGATCCATAGGATCTTTACTGGCTAATTTTCTAAGTAGATTGCCAGGCCTTTCTTCCTAGTCTTAGTCTGGAAGCTCCATTGAAACCTGTCCACTGTGGGTGACCCTGCTAGTATTTGAAATAATAGTGTATAGCTTCTAGTTTCCTGACAACACACAAGCCACCACAGTATGAAAAATGAGTGATGATAGAATACTCACACTCATTTTGGGGGGAGATTTAATTTTCTTATTAGAGGAAGGATGATTTTGATTCTTAGGCATCTGCAGACTTTCTTTCTTTAGTCTCAAACCTTAGGCTATATAACAATTAATGTGCAGCATGATAAATTACACAAAACCATGTATAAATAATGTTTATGGACAATATAAGGGCTTTTCATAGAAGTTTGCTTGTAAGCAATTTTCACTTTGACTCTGACTTGAAAATTTAACCCTCTTTAATGTGGTTCTGCTGTATACATTGACAATCTTTTTTTAAGCATTGTTAATGATGATAGCCTAACGTAATTATTATTTGGTATAAAGTCAATTTTGCTCTCTGATTTGTAGGTCAGTTTGGGTATATAACCTTCTTATAAAATATTTATACTACAAAGAGTCATGAAAAACTATCCTTTTAAACCATTACAGGTATAACTGATAGCAACATGATTGCTTGTGAAATGTATAGTCTGATTCATTGTTACAATCCAAGATGAGGTCCACTTCTAGAGACACGTTGATAAGTAAAGCCGAATGAACTGAGGCTTGTATACCATGCTACCAGTGAGTACATTGGTTACTTTATAGCATTTAATATTTTGAATAATATTAGTTAGCATTGAAGGTGACTTATTTGTGTTACAATAAGCACCTGTTTATATTTTTTTGCATTAAAGAATTGTTAGATATGTCCACTATATTTATGTTGTGTTTTCGACTGGTAGGTGGTAAATGAAGAGTTCTTAGAATTACTAGAAATTATTTTGTTTTCATTTCTAAGTCTGATCTTTTTCAGTAATAAGGCAGGCAAAGCGTGTTGTTTATATTTCTAAAGGTAAATTTATTAGTCTTGTAGTAAGTGCATACGATGATATGGACACTTCAAATCTTGACTCTGAAAGACATTATTACATAGAGTTCATGCTTAAAATAATATGCCATGTTGTAGTGGGTATTAAATGGAGCATTTATCGACAGAAATTATGTATGGTGGCAACCTATTACAAAGTCATGTAAAAGCCATACTTTCAGCAGGACATAAAGGCATACAGTTCATATTATGAATTTTGAGGGGTTCCCACACAGGAGCAAACTCTTGTGTATAGTTAAAGATTCTATGTTTATATTTATTTCACACCAAAGTTGTCATTC
Source organism: Dugong dugon (assembly GCA_030035585.1). Taxonomy (NCBI): domain Eukaryota; kingdom Metazoa; phylum Chordata; class Mammalia; order Sirenia; family Dugongidae; genus Dugong; species Dugong dugon. The sequence goes on along the minus strand of CM057473.1, from coordinate 114,471,890 downwards.
TTACCAACATTTGCACTCAGCAAGAGGGACCAGATAGAATACCAGAAAATTCTGATTGACATCTACACTTTTTTTTTCTTTTTTTCTCCTTTCTTGCCTTTCCTGGTACCAGTCAGCCCTGCACTTTGATCAGGAAGCACTTCCTTGATATTGATGAGAGAGATATAAAAAACCTAAACCCATTGCCTTCGAGTCAATTCTGACTCATAGCGACCCTATAGGACAGAGTAGAACTGCCCTATAGTTTGCAAGGAGCGACTGGTGGATTCGAACTGCTGACCATTTGGTTAACAACAGACCTCTTAACCACTGTGCCACCAGGCCTCCATAGACATTTAAATTAAAGAATCACAGAATGCAGTCTGGACTGCAGAGACAGACTAGCACTGTCTGTTTTGGTACCTGGAGCCCCAGGCCCCTTTGCTTCAGAGTGAATGTAGCCTAATAAGTGAGAGAGGTAGGCAGGAATTGGGAAGCCATGGTCTACCCTCTTTCATCAAAAGTGAATGGAGAGAAAAGTTAATGAGCAGACAATTCCCAGAAGAAATACAAATAACTGATAAACCTAAAAAAAGCTATTCACCCTCACAGATAACAAAGAAATATGAATGAAAATAAATGAAGGATCTTTTTGTCTATCAGATTAAAGAGCAATAATATCTTCTCTTGACAAGCATTCTTTGTTTCATTCAATACATATTTCAGTACGCTGCTATGTTCCAGGCGTTGTTTCAGTCTCTGTGGGTTTGAAGGTGAATTAAATAAAGTTTCTGTCCTCGTGTAGCTTACCTTCTGCTGAGACAATCGACGAGTAAATTGTCGTATAGTGTCAGATGGTGATAAGTGCTCTGGATAAAAATGAAGCAAGACAATGAGGTAGAAAATGAACGGGAACGAAGGTACATCTTAGACAAGGTGGACGGAAAAAGCTTCTCTTGTAAGGTAGCCTTTAAGGAGACCCTCATAAAGTGAAAAAAATTGAGTCTTGCAAAGACTTGTGAAGCCCCAAGGCGGGAACTGGTGTATCTGAGGACTCGCAAGGAGGCTAGATCAGAGACAGCAAAGAGAAGCAGTAGGAGAAGAAGAGATGAGAGAGCCGCCAGATCATGTAGCGAACTGGCCATGGTGAAGTGTTTGGATTATTTTCCAAGGTTATGAGAAGCCATTTGAAGAGATTTTGATCAGAGCAAGTGACGTGGTCTGATTTGTGTTTTTAAAAGGACAGTCTGGCTGCTGTGGAGAACTTACTGTGGAGAAGCAAGAGTGGAATCAGAGAAACCACTTAGGCTATTGCAGTCACAGTCTATGTGAGAGAAAATAGCAGCTTGGATTCAGATGGCAGTAGAAGTAGAGATGGCAAGAGGTACTCAGATTTGGGGTACAGTGAGAAGGCAGAGTTAAGTGGACTTCCTCATGGGTAGGCTGCAGAATGTGAAGGAAATCAAAGATAATTCCTAGGTTTTTGGTTGTGCATCTGTTTAAAAGTTGGTAGGAGGATGATTTAGCAAAGATTGATAATTATTTAAAAGTGATGTGATACAGTGTGGTTCCTTTTCCTACTATGTACCAACATAAGCATCATGAAGTCTGTGGTAGATACCAGTACCAGGACAATATATGGCTTTGAAGACAAAATCCATAATGTACCAGCTACAAACAAATTATGGAAAAAGTCACCTGAACCACCTGTTGGAGGCTTACAGTTCCCTGCCTGGTTTAACACAGCGGCCTTTACTCCTGGACTGACTTCCACGGACTGAGTATTGAGTGACTGTGACCCCAGGAGCCACATGGCAGCTATGGGACCCCTGCCAAACAGTCAACAGACTCAGCCAGAGAATTCCAAGTGTCCATATTACCGTATGTTAGAGTTATCACATGGTCTTTGCAGACCTGAAGTCTACACATGAGTGTAAATGACTCGGTGCTCCTTCTTCTATCTCTGTCCCCAGTGTAATTTGGGGGATTCTTAAAATGTTCTTTTTGGCTAGCAGTATAAACTTGCCTCCAAGAAAAACATTAGTGAGAATGTTTTTATTTTAGGGCTTGAGTGGTATTCTCTGGAAATTTCTTGTAAAGGAGAGTTCCAGAAGTTCTTCAGAATTAAATGATTCTATGTGGCCCAGTTAATCGTATCTAAAAACTTAAATTATGATCTTTTTACAACAGTTCAGTTTGCATTTTTATTTAGTCTTTTTATTTTCTTTTTTGGAGAACTATGTTGGCAATTTCTACCTGTTTACAGCAGTTCATAGTTTGAGTGTTAACTCTCCTGTTTTCAGTAGAGAGAATAATTTCTGTGTGTGTGTGTGTGTGTGTTTTTTTTTTTCCTTCATGACTAAAATGTCTGGCAGGTGCATAGAAATAGAAAACCATGTCAGAAGTTGCTGTATTTCCTACTCATGGGAGACAGAAAGTAACACAACAACATATAAAGACATTGGTTTGACCAAAGTGCCCATTTAGAAGCAAGCTTTTTTGTTTTATTTTGTTCAAGGATAGTGCCATTTGAATTTGTTAGATACGCTGTGTTCTGACTCTCATTTATTTGCACTTGGATGTTTTCTCCATTCTCCTTTGACTTATCTACAGTTCTGCTTTGTGTTTGAGCCACCTTAAGTTCACTAAAAGAGAAGTGAAATATTCTTGCAGCCTACTCTTCTTCCTTTCCAGCTACCATTACATAGCCTTTCAGAGACACATCAGATGAATGAGGAATAATTTAGCCTACATGCAGGTGAAAAAACTGCTGATAAATAAGGCTTGATAAAGAGTTTTAAAGCTAAATCAGTTGTAAATGCAAATAGAGAGTTTAAAAACTAAATCAGTTCTCCAGCAGAATTTCAAGGGGTTAACTATTAACAAATAATCAAGTGTTTCATAAATCAAAAACTGATGAAGTAATGGGTTAATTTTCTTGAAATATGCAATTGAGTTTTGCTTTCTCATATGGATTTCAGTAAGCGGTGAATCGACAAAGTGTGTTTTATTGGCATGAGCATAGAGTCCAGTGATGGAATCATAATGAAACACATACGTAGTCAGTGAAATCCAGTGCCTCTCAGTTTACGTCTAAGGAAGCTACATCTGAAGAAGCAGATCTAGAATGAAGGTTTGTTTTGTTTTCACTTGTATTCTAGTACATTACAGTATCCTCCTGAGACTATACAAAAGTAATTATCTTGAAAATCATTATCTTTTTTCTCCTTAAATTCTCAGATTAATTTCTTAACACAGTGTAAAAATTGTTTTAGACAGAAATATCCTTGGACCACATTTGTCCCTAGAACTTCTGAGCTGATTTTGTAAGTTCTCTCTAGCAAGCATTCATCGGCTGCAACCATGGGCTAGCCACTGATATACCAAGCCAATGACAATCTCAGGTTTGGGTCTTTGAACTTCCATTTGCTTAATTCCAAACTTTGTTTTATTCTGCCACAGTTTATTCCTTGAAAAAGTATTTTATGCTTTACAAAGCATTTTCACATCCATTGTCTCATTAGGTCCTTACAGAAAATTTTTGCTGTAAATAAGGACCCTGTGAGATAATAAACGTTATGTTTAGTAATGGAGATGTTAGGCAAAAATAGCTTTTCTGACTTGAATGTATGCCTTTGAAGTAATCTTCTTAAAGGTACTGTTCTAAGACAATGACTATGAATTATTGTTTCAATATATACCTAATTTATAAATTTTCATTATTAAAATAATGAAGTATTTTTCTTTGATAGACATTTTAACTTGTAATAGTTCATTTGCTCCTTTTCACTGGAGGTAGTTACTGAAAAATACCCAAGCTATTTCTCTACAGAACCTCGTACACGCTGCAGTAGAACCCTCGGAATCACAGGAAACAGGTGGTTTTTTTGGAGTCTTCCACCTTCTCTTTTCCATCTTTTTGTACATCCTGGCAAGACCCCAGGTTGTGCTTTCTCCATATTGGATGCGCTGTGCACTCCCAATTCCATAATCTTATGATTGAGGACAAATATGAAAAAGTAATTCATGTGGAAAATTGAAGGCTGTAGTGTTGCCCTTCATGAGTTATTTGCATTTAAAAAGATGCGTGAAGCGGACTATGATTGTTATTGGGAATGACTAATGGTGGAGTTTAAGGGAATGGAAGTTATTTTTTAAAGTAAGAAGGCTGTGAAATCACCCTGAAAAGCCAGCATGTTTCTTTTTATTATGAATGTGTTTTGATCATCTCTCTTGAAATTCATATCTAATCTTATGGATTGAATTGTGTCCCCCAAAAATGTGTGTCAGCTTGACTAGGCCATGGTTCCCAGTGTTGTGTGATTGTCCACCGTTTTGTCATCTGATGTGATTCTCCTATGTGTTGTAAATCCTACCTCTATGATGTTAATGAGGCAGGATTAGAGGCGGTTACCTTAATGAGGCAGGACTCAATCTACAAGATTAGGTTGTATCTTGAGTCAATCACATTTGAGATATAAAAGAGAGAATTGAGCAGAGAGACAGGGGGACCTCATGCCACCAAAAATGAAGAACCAGAAGGGGAGTGTGTTCTGTGGACCTGGGTTCACTGCACTGAGAAGTTCCTAGACCAGGGAAAGATTGATGACAAGGACCTTCCCGCAGAGCCAACACAGAGAAAAAGCCTTCTCTTGGAGCTGGCACCCTGAATTCAGACTTCTAGCCTCTAGACTGTGAGAGAATAAATTTCTCTTTGTTAAAGACATACCACTTGTGGTATCTCTGTTATAGCAGCACTAGATCACTAAGACATCTGTACATTAATAATTTGCGCTTTTATGAAAGTGCTAGACAGAATCTATGTAATACACCTGGCACAGAAAAACAAGTGCAAAGTCCTAAGGCTGAAACTTTGCAAGGAAGAGAAAGACCTGAGACACTTAGAATGAGGAGGAGAGAGATAAGCATTCGGAGAGGTGGACAGGGGCCAGTCATGGCTTTGTGTATCATGCTTGCAAGTTTGGGAAACGATTGGAATATTTTAACTAGAGAGTGACAGACTTTTACCTCTCTGGCTTCTCTGAAATGGATTGAAGAAGTCAAGAACAGAAGCAGAGAGACCAGTTAGAAGAATTATAATAATCTAAGTGAGAAATTAGAGGAGCCCTGGTGCACAGTGGTTAAAGCACTCAGCCGTTAACCAAAAGATCAGCGGTTTGAACCCACTAGCCGCTCCACAGGAGAAGGATGTGGCGGTCTGCTTCCGTAACGATTAACAGCCTCGGAGACCCTATGGGGCAGTTCTACTCTGATGATACTCACAATTTTTTGTTTGTTTTAAGTCTTTCCAATATTCTGTGTGAATTTTATTATAGAAACATTGGTTTCAACTGGTAAATTATAAACAGTATTTTTGATAGTATTATTTACTTAGAGACAACCATACCCTCTTTGTCACAAAGGACTAGGGAAAACAAAGACAAAATTTAAAAAAACTGAAGCAGAAACTCTTTAGTAGACAATGATCATGTACAATTATAAGCTCTTTGAGGGCAGAGACTGTCCCTGTCTTTACCTCTGTGGGCTCAGAACCCTAGGAACTCGGTAAATATTTACTGAATGAATAAATGATCAGATGGATAACTAAACATACTTATTTCTTTTTAAAAATCTCAATTTCTTCTTGCTTCTGATGAGCTAAAAACATCATATAAACATTGTGTACCATTATAAGTTACAAAAGTATCCATGTGGTTAATGGATTTTTTTGTTAAAATTATTAAAATTTGATGACCACTGTTCTTTAAGAAAAAAAAAACTTTGTAATTCAGCTCACTGAAAGAAGAAGAACAACAAAAAAATCTTACTAGCCATAATATTTAGTTTGTTGTCTGTGATGGCAATAATAATTTCTGCTTTGTTATCATACAACAAAGTGATGTTTCTGCTATTTATTTTAGTTACATTGGAATTTGTTATATTTATTTCTTTGTTTTCATTTTGATAAGAAAAGTATGAGCTTATGTTATTTATGAAGATATTTGGACTTCATATTTAAACACAGTGGTGAAATGCTGAGTCACCTTATCATTGCATGGCAATATTTAACAAGTGACTATTACTGAGCAGTTATGTTTTAAAATCTGACAATAATCTATTTTCATTTTTGGAGGCTGGAAAAAGTTGTGTGAAATATAAGCAGATTGAGTCTAACTTAAATACCTGTGTAGGATATAGCAGAACGTTGTCGTCAGACTATTCAAGCCAACGTGCGGTGCATTTTCCCTTTCATCATGTGGTAATGTCAGCAATGTGTTTAGTCTTTATCAGTGTCTTAGTTGGGTTCTCTAGAGAAACAAAACCAGTGAGACGCATATATATAAATATGCAGAGAGAGATTTACCTTAAGGACATGGCTCATGCAGTTGTGGGGACTGGCAAGTCCTAGACCCATAGGTCAGGTGGCAGGCTGGAGACCTCTGTTGGCTCACAGGATTGTGGGGGCTGGTGAATCTAAAATCTACAGGTCAGGTTGCAAGCCAGAGACTTCTTCAGGTTTACTTCCCAAGATCCAAAGATCAGGCAACAAGAAGAGTGCAGGGTTGAGAGAGAGAGAGCAAGCTCTGCCAGAATATCTACTTATAGTCTGGAGGCAGACCACAACTCCAGGGAAATTCCTCTTTCGACTGATTGGTTGATCACCTCAGATAACGTCATGGAAAGTGATTACATTGTATTACGTTACTTTACAGCAGCCATTCCGGTATCTTCCCAAACCACCGAGAATTATAGCCTAGCCAAGCTGACACATAAGATCAACCATCGCTATCAGTTAATATCTCTGACAAAGGGAAGATAATTCTTAACTACTTATTTTTAGTACTTTATGCATATCTTCTCTGTCTTGGTTAAGTAGGTTGTGTTTTTTAGTTTTCTACCACTTTTTTATGGGACAGCTGGAGCAGTGGTTTTTAAACCTGAATAATATTTGAATCACCTGGGGATCTTATTAAAATGTAGATTCTGGTTCAGTAGGTCTGTGCCCCAAGATTCTTCATTTCCTACAAGCTACCAGGTGATGCCCACGCTGCTGGTACTGTGACCACACATTAAGTAGTGAGAAACTAGAGGACCAACTGGCAATATATGGGGTGGCAGGGGGGTTGTGGGGTACCTCAGATGATGTTACTCACTTGGAAAATTTAAAGATACGGAGCTGTTGTGTCATGTGATTTGCATATACTGTCTCAATTAGTTAATTCAATAATCCTTTGTGGAAACTGTGACTTGAAATGTTTTAATGAATTGCTTACGGTCGCAGTGTTTGAAAATGGTGAATTTTATATTTGAATTCAGCTCTCCCTCAATCCGGAACCTGTGTTCTTTCTGGCATCTGCTTCCAAAGACAGCCTAGAGAATTTATTTATCTTCTACAACTTTAAACTTTAATATATTCACTCTGTGATTGCACACCACCTTACGTATTCCTGAAAGATTCATGGATAAGAAAGTGAATTTTAGTGTAACCTTGCCACTTACTAGCTGCGTGATTTTGGGTAACACATTTAAACTCTCTCAATGTCAGTTTTCTTATCTGTCAAAAGATCGAAAGATCATTTAGGCAAAGTAGCCTATAAACTCTCAGTACACATTAGTTACTATTATCATTCAACAAGCATTTCTTGACAGCTATCATTAACCTTCACTAAAATCATAACTTGGATGAACCTTGAAAACATTATGTGAAGTGAAAGAAACCAGACACAAAGGTGACATGTTGTATGCTTCCTTTTATATGGTAAACCCAGAATAGGCAAGTTCCTAGAGACGGAAAGCTGATTAATGTTTACCAGGGGATGAGGGAAGGGAGTGATTGTGAGTAATTACTTAGTGGGTACATGATGTTTTTTTGGGATGATGCAAAATTTTGAAACTAGAGATGGTGGTTGCATGACACTGTGAACACACTAAATACTGCTGAATTGTACACTCTAAAATGATTAACTATGTTATGTGAATTTCCCCTCACAAAAAAAATCTTATATGGAAGATTGCCTCCTTAAGGCAGGCATTACATCTACTGAATAGATTTTCCTTTTTTAAGAACTTTATGGATTTATAGGAAGCATTTCTTGATGTTATGAGATGTGTTGGAAGTACAGAGGAACGGCTTATTTTGGAACAAATATTATTGCCTTGAAATTTTACCAGCTCAAGTTGATCTCTTTGGAAGACTAGACATCCTCTGTTTTCTGGCTCCAAAGTGTTCAGGACATAAAAGCCAAAAAAAACCCATTGCTGTCTAGTCAAATCCGACTCATAGTGACCCTGTGGGACAGAGTAGACCTGCCCCATAGAGTTTCCAAGGAGCAGCTAGTGGATTCGAACTGCCAACCTTTAGATTAGCAGCTGAGCTCTTAACCACTGCACCACCAGGGCTCCATTCAGGACATAAGTACTATTTTATTATTAAAAAGCATACCAACTGGCATCTTGAGTTTTTTCTCCTGAAGTTATTGTAAACTAGAAATAATTTCATTGCCACAACTGATAGAAAGGTTGACTAACTTACCTCTTGTCACAGAGCTGTGAAGAGGTGGAGATTGATTTACACCCAGTAGCCTGGTCTGTGCTCTTAACCAGTACAGTATACTAGTTGGGGAAGAATAGCAAATATGATTATTCCTCCACTGCAATATAATGTACATGGTAATAAATCCTCTTAAGGTTTTATTGTTTGAGAAAATCATTTACCCTAGTAACTGAAACAAGAATCTATACAATCTAATGAGGAAAACATTTATAATTTGATTTTTATAATTTTGTTGTTTGCCTAAAATAGTAAAATTAATCATCATTACTTCTGTTACTCTTTAAGAAAGAGATTTGCGAATGAGAATCTACCTGACAATATGTTTCTATATCTTCCATAAAGTCTTACAGTCAGATTTCATCATGGGTGGTCAGGGGAGGGGAGGGTAGTACACAGAGTGGTAAAGACAACCTCAAGCACTTCTCAGTGATTAAAGCAGAGTTAAAGTTGACTTTGAGCTTTTGGAAATTAACAAGATTCCTAAGGGTTAAATCTGTGGCATAAACTTCTGTCAGATTTGATTTTCAGCTCACTGGTGTTTTATGCAATCTGAAGTCTCTTGTACACAAATAATCTACTTTTTCCAGCTTTGTGTTTTGTTTTTTTGACTAGGCTCCTGAAAGGAGTATCAGACTGACAAAGGCTGGTGTGAGCTTAGACACATTGTTTGAATTAAAATGTGTGCTAACCAGTAGGCATCAAGTCAGCTCTGACTCATGGAGACCCCGTGTGTGTCAGAGTAATACTGTGCTTCTTAGGATTTTTAATAGCTGATCTTTTGGACATAGCTCACCAGGACTTTCTTCCAAGTCACTTCTGGGTGGACTGGAACCTGCAGCCTTTCTGTTAGCAGCCAAGCACGTTAATTGTTTGCATCTCCCAGGGACTCGGTATATGTACTACACGTGTTACAGAATATTGTTGACTTTTGCCACACAAGAAGGCCTCTTTTTTTTCGTTATTGACTAAGTTCTCACAAGTATTCTTGGCACCACAGCTGCAGATGAATTTAACAATTATATGTGGTAGGTAGCATACTCTGGCAACACGTCCAAAAACAATGAGTGATTAGGCTGGCTATTTAGAAATTAGGAGTAACTTAATACTGAACCACTAAACCAGTTGCTGTCAAGTCGAGTCTGACTCATGGTGACTCCATATGTGTCAGAGTAGAACTGTGCTCTGTAGGGTTTTCAGTGGATGATTTTTCGGAAGCAGTTCGCCAAGCCTTTCTTCAGAGTTGCCTTTTCTCTTTAAAGATATTAAATATACGTTTTTAAAAATTTTCTACTGCGTGTTGTGTTGTCTCTGCTTCCTCTGATTTTGTTAGGTTTGATCTGTGTTTTTATGTTAGCGACTTTTCTCACATAGCTATAAAAGCTGATCGAAAAGTTTGCTTGTCTGAGTGGAGTTTATTGTCTTTCTCATTGTAGGTAATGTGATGTGGACAGAGATATTTGACTGAAAGAGGACAAAATGTCAGTATTTGTAGAACCCTTTTTCCTGCTGACCTGTTTCCCGAGGGAAAAAAGGCCAGTGTCCTGCTTGAGGCTTTATGCCTGATGTAGTCCAGGGGCCAGGGGCTGTACTGGAGCACGCGGTCACTATTGCTTCTCACCTCCACTCCCAGAAGAGCTTCTCCGGCCGTACTTCTGCCTTGTCCCAGAGGGAGGTGGAGGTTTGGGAGGGTAAGAGATTTGTTCTTTTTTAACCCTGTTCTGCACAACCATCATCAGTGGTGTCTGTACCACCAATTTCTCAACCTTTTAGGAAATGGATTTCTTACTGACTTCCTTCTCTAGATACTTAAGTTTTAACTTTCTCTGCCCTTCTAAGTCAATTACCATTCATCTATCTTCTGTGCAACTTTCAAAATATTATCACATTTTATCTACGATGGACTCTTTTCCTATTCCTTTTAATTCCATCATTTGATTGAGTATCGGGCTATGGTGGAGATAACTACATACACGTTCTACTGTTTCACCCGAAGTTGGTTTCGTTTTCTTCACTTTATATGATGCTGTTCTACATTTGAGTTTAATAACAGCACCGTTTTCTGGCTCACATTGTTCAAGTGGAAGGATTAGATGTGTATAAAGTAACGAACGACCTTGTGTGCCTGGTGTGGGATGAGCTGGGCGGAGTCCTGTGTTACAGGGGGTTGTCTCACCGTAGCCACCAATCTATAATTAAGCAAGAAAATGGTTCCTATTTAAATTATTCAAAAAGGTTCTGGGTTTTATGAATGATAATTAAAGAATGTCGAAAGTATCATACTCAGTATGTAATGTATACAAGATGCTGACTTTCTGCTAACGTTGGTGCTGAAATCTCTGTTTGCCCTCGTCTTAATGGCTAGAAACATGGGATTTGATTCTCTGCATTCATGCGTCCCCATCCCTTGCATTATTTAGCTTCTCAATAATTATTGTTCTACCACATATTTTGTCGGAAATATGTCCAGTTTTGTTTTTAAGTTCACTTATACCCTTACCTGTGATCCTGCATAGATTTTCTTTACTAAGGTAAAGATAAATTTGGCTAGTGAAAGTACAAAAGCAAAAATTTTACAATGTATTTCTGATTTGATGATTTTTATTACAGTCAAGTTAGTATTTTCTGATATACCTGTACAGTATTAATTCCTGGAATATCTGTACGGATTATGTTTATTAATTTACTTACCAAAATTCTACTGTAGATGGCTTTATTTTCTTAACATTTCAGAAGGGACAAATTCATAGGGCATAAATTTTCTCCAAGAGATTTTTTTAAGTTTGGATGACGTTTTAATGTGGATTATGTTTGAACTCAAATACTGCAAACATTTTTAAGACTTCACTGGTGCATTGTGTTTCTCACTGTGCTATTCTTTTACATTGGCTCATGTCTGAAATGACCTGAGTTTGAATGTTTCTTACATTTTATTTTCTGGGCAAATTATATGAGTTTGTAGAGCACTGTACATGTTGAGAGTGTATCTCCGTAAGTGGTAGCATACATTGAGAAGAGTAAGGTAAATACTTTGTTACTGAAGTGTTTTTAACCACTCATAAGGAGTGATTTCAGTGTAGAGTTGCCTGTTTCATTATTAAGTCTTGTGGAGTTTTTTGTTTGTTGTTTTTTAATTTTGTTTTGTTTTTGTAATGTTGTTTAGGCAATACAAACTAGGAGAATACGAAAAGGTACTTAAATGACAAAATGTTCATGTACACACAGATCTATTTGAAGGTTAAATTGTTATACTGAACAGTGTCCCTGAGACCATAACTTGTTATTTTGTCTCTTTCTAATGGAGACAGATTTTCTGGCACTATATTCCATTTCCATTATATCTTCTGGGCCCCTAGGCCTCTGAGCTGTTGCTTCTCCTGTCTCATTTGGCTTGTTCTCTGATTCTCATGCCCACCACTGCCTTTGCCGTGTGATAATGTCACCGAGCAGACAGGGATAAGAACAGGATTTATTATTATACCTTACCATCTGGATTCAGCCAACCCTGTTTTCTTACCACGTCTTCCAAAGCACCCTCCACTATAGCCAAAAAGGGGAAGAAAACCTACTTATAATCCTCAGTCTATCTTTGCACATGGTATTCTTTCTGTGGTGGAATATCCTCTCCCCTTCCCAGTGTCTCTACCTTTGCCTGATTAACTTTTACCTATCACTTAAGACTGAGCTGAAAATCTCAGCTCATCTGCGGAGCCTTTCCTGATTCTCCCAGGTTCAGTTAGCTTGCTTCCTCCAATTTCTGGTTTACCTTTATATCTCTCACAAGAGGATGGACTCCTCTAGATTTGGGGTTTGTTTTGAGGTTCTTATTCATGGTAGGCGCTCAGTAAATTTTTGACAGATGAACAGGTAACGAGCAGCAAAAATTGTTGTTGAATAAATAAATGTATTCTGTTTAAAGTAAGGATCAAGCCAGTGCTAAGAATTACCATTCAGATACTATATCCTCTTCTTTTTCCTATTTATTCTACTGTCATGTACCCTTCACTTAGAAAAAGATTACTGTCTCGTGTGGAAAAAGTACTAGCTTTAATATAGAGAGAAGGAAATATTTAAGACAGATAGCCCATAGATGGTTTTGAACCATAAAAACTACCAAAATGCAATAATTAAGTCTCTTTCCTGGTAATTAGCAAAAAAGAGCTTAAAATTTATATAGCAACTATAGAAGAAAAATGGGTTTACTGAGTATGAGATAAAATTGCAGATAAAAATAAACCAAAGTTATATGATTCAGTTTGTTATTTCACCTGTAACATTTTTAGGACTATATAGAAACATACGAATCTTCAGGGAGTTTGGTCATAGAGTAGAGATGACCGCAGAATCTCAAACGTCGTTGTTGGATTAAAAAATGAAAGCATTGTTTTAATCATTGAAAAATATGTGGATTAAAATAATAATAATAATAGTTTTAAAAGCTTGTTTATGAGATGGTTTACTCTTCCAAGGTCTGGGAAGGATTTTCTCCTTTTAAATCATTAAGTAAATAATCAAATGTGCTAGAGAGAACTTCTTCGGCTTGAGTGTATTGGCCAGTGCTAAAAACAAAGTCACAAGCCAAAGGGATCGTTTTTTGAATCAAGCTTGTGATGTGTCTTTTCCTGATTTATTTGTTTATTTTAATTAGTAAATACTGGAATTTTTACTGGAGAATGTCTATAAATGACTCCATAAATTTGGAACTTGGAATGTTTTCAAAAGTATAGTATTAACGTATGTTTAGAAAAGGATTAATGTTTAAATGTTTGGTATCACTAGGATAATAACCCCTTCTCTATCACCATATTTTTTTCTTAACCAAGTATTTGTTAATATTCATAACATTTATGCAACGTGAAGATCCTGAAGGCACTTTGCTGTTCAGGAACATATCTATTTACATCTCTGGCGTGGGTAGCTGCTACTGTTCGTTATAATGAGCAACAAAATAAACTGTATTTGGTTGGAAAGTTGGTTGTTTTTTTTTTTTAATATATCATCAAAGTAACTCTTGGTTTATTACCAGCTAGAAACCTAACAATCCATACTAAGTATTGTGTTTTTTGTATCACTTGTAGGTACTGTGGTCTTTGGAAATGGGTCATTGGATTTCCGAGGAGCCTTTTGAACTTTCTAACTACTTCCCTGCAGCACCTGTAAGTCAGATACTATTTTATGATTTTAATACAACTTGTTATTCTCAGGAAATTATTTTAAGTGTATGGATATTAACAAGTTTTTATTGAGGAAGTAGAATTGTATTTTGCTTATTGCTTTAAAAAAACAATGCTTTTAATGTTTATAGAGATAGAACTAGCAGGTATAAAAGAATTATGAATTGCTAGCATTATTATATGGTCTTTATGTTTTGATGTTCTTCCTAAACTCAACTTCAACTTCACTGACTTTTGAGGATTCTAAGTGTTTAATGAATAAGTTCCAAGTTCTAGTTTTTTTAAAAGAGATTAATTAATAATTAAGTAGGTAATTTAAGATTTGATTGGAAGCAGGGTTGTACAGAAATTGGCTTTGAATTTCAGAAAAATTAACTGTTCCTTTGAGTTTGCTTTTTCAAAAGATTAATATTTGAAAGATTGTCATTGTTAGGAGCAGTTGAGTCAGTTCCGACTCATAGCGACCCTTGTACAACAGAACAAAACACTGCCCAGTCCTGCGCCATCCTCACAATTGTTGTTACGCTTGACCCCATTGTTGCAGCCACTGTGTTGATCCATCTTATTGAGGGTCTTCCTCTACTCTACCAAGCATGATGTCCTTATGCAGGGACTGGTGCCTCCTGATATCATGCCCAAAGTAGGTAAGACAAAGTCTCACCATCGTTGCTTCTAATGAGCATTCTGGCTGTACTTCTTCCAAGACAGATTTGTTCGTTCTTCTGGCAGTCTGTGTTATATTCAATATTCTTTGCCAACACCATAATTCAAAGGCATCAATTCTTCTTCAGTCTTCCTTATTCATTGTCCAGCTTTCACATGCATATGAAGCGATTGAAAACACCATGGCCTGGGTCAGGCACACCTTAGTCCTTAAAGTGACATCTTTGCTTTTTAACACTTTAAAGAGGTCTTTTGCAGCAGATTTGCCCAATGCAATGATTTCTTGACTGCTGCTTCCATGGGTGTTGATTGTGGATCCAAGTAAAATGAAATCCTTGACAACTTCAATCTTTTCTCCATATATCATGATGTGACTTGTTGGTCAGCAGTTTGAATCCACTAGCCACTCTTCAGAAACCCTATGGGGCAGTTCTGCTCTGTACTATAGGATTGCTGTGAGTCAGAATTGATTCACTGACACGGGTTTGGTTTTATATGAAAGATAAATGATGATTTTTATCTGCAAACAGTCTTCCTGCATGTTTTTAGTTGTTTGAGTAGGTAGTATGACTATAACATAGCAAGAAATTGAACCCTGCTCTCTAATCACTGTATTTAAGGTTATTTTTTTATTTTCAAGATTACTATTTTGATTTCTTTTCAGTTTTACAAATAATTTCTTAATGAGAGTAAAAACGTCTCTCACCAAGATTCTGTTTGAAATACTGTGTGAGGAAGTATAAAGTAAAAACCCAAGTTTCCCGCATTCTCTGTTATAAAGATTACAGGCCACCCTCATTATTCTCAGTTTCATCTTCACTAATTTGCCTATTTCCTTAAAATACTCACTACACTTTGACCAGCGTTCACAAACATATGTATGCACAAAACAGCTGAGGTCGAACAAGGCTGCTTTGGTATTCGCTAATCCAATACTCGTGGGGACTTTATAGAGTATAACTATGGCAAATAACAACAGATAGGCTCTATGTATAACTTTGAATAACTTAATGAAATATGTCTTTGAAATTCATTTTACTTGCCTACATTGAACATTTAGGGAATTAATATATTTTAAGTAAGTGTTTGCCAATTTTTCCTTTTATTACCATTCCACTTTCAGTTTGTGTCATTTTTTAACTCGATACAAAGCTGTGGTACCTCTGTTGAGTTTATGAAACCTTCTTAAATATAATAGGGGAGACTGTTCTCAGATGAGGAGTTTCTTTGCTCATTTAGTATACTTGTTGGGAAAGTGCAACATGGTGGAAAAAGCAAAGTGCCTGGAATCCTCCAGAGTCCATAAATTGACTCCAAGTATGTAGCAACATGTAAATTCTAAAACTAAGTCTGGTGGGAATGTAGGGATGAAATAAATTAGATGAGAAAATCGGAGTAAAGAAAAATAATGGCAGAACAGTAAAAGATGAAGACAGCTATGAGGTAAATATTGGTTGCAAATTGGGCTCTAAGCTTCCTAGCAGCTGTTTCTAAAACAAATATATGAGAAATTGCTTCTAAATTGTAAAGCTTTACAAAAGTATGAGTTATTATTAATTGAACTATGAATACTTCCAAAGGAGTTAAAACTCGGGGGGTTTAGGTTTTACAGTACTGAGCTTAAAACCATATTCTTAAAATCTTCTGTAAACATTTGAATATACCATAAATATTAGATTTTTTTTTTACTCCAAAACTTTTTTTTATTTTGTTAATTAACATAAAAAATAATCATATTAGGGCAAATTATTTTTCCTTTAATAACATTAGAGGTGAATCTAGCTTGAGAAATATAGCTTTGTGAGTATTTTAAATAGGTTTTTCTCAACCACAAATTAAACTGTAGCCTAGTTCTCTAAAATACATCTTACTAGTAGAGAAAAATCACCTCTGACTTGGAACAGGAATATAAGATAGGAAAGTCTCTGTCATATAATTTTCTTCATAATTAAAAATCAGATATTTCTTTGTCATGAGGCACAATCCAGTTGTTTCAGAACCAAGTTACAAAATTGTAAGTATTATCAAAAAAAGTAAAACATAGTCATCTCACCTAATAAGTTACATTTAATTACTAAAAATACCTTTATATTTAACAGCCAGGTAGAAAAAAAATAGTACAATCTTCATATAAAGTAAAACGACATGTTTTCTATTGATAGTTTTTGGGATCCTGGAAGTTTTCACCATATAAACTTGAAATATATATTTGGGCATTAACTTAAAACTAAGCTGTCAACACATATGTAAATATATGTTTTTCAAGATAAAAGTTTTAAGCACCTAATAGAAGTTGAAACACATTAACTATGTTTTTCCTTCTCCAAATGTTCAGCTGCTAATAACCACTTCTCAGAATATCCCTGAATATATATTTTATAGCATAGAGAATTTTAAAAATGCCTTTTTCTTCCTTTTAATTATGATAGTGATGCTGAATTCAGGACATGTGGATATTTACACAGTCTATAAACAGTGCTCAGCAGAATGCAATTCCAAGATGATCTGTACTATATTACACAAGTGTTTGGTTTTCCAGTTATTTACTGATCAACTCGCACCTTCTTGGTTGTGACAACAGGATGTGTAATTGTCAGTCTAATTCTCAACCTTAGATTTATTTTCCACACAGGTGTTCTACCACATCATGTTAGCAGGCAGGTCTTTTTGTTTTGGTTGTGCTTTCATTTGTTAAGTGATGAAGATTACCATGTTCTAATTTGGAGCACATTGATTCCTTTAGCACCCAAGTGCAGGTTGTCTGAGGTGGAAAAGGAGACAGCATGCAGCTGGTCTTTCAGTGCTTTGGGATTAAATCTTTGAAAACAGTACAATACGCCATTCGTTAGATGTGCACAAGCATTTAGAAGTTGGCTGGTCGGATCATCATAGTCGTGGCTTTGAGTGAGTAACCTGATCCTTTCCAGTAGTACCACTTAATACCATTGAATTTATTTGTGTTCTGCCTTTGTGGGTAGTACATTCCGTTCAAGTTGGAAGGTCCACACGCATCAAACCACCAGCCTGTGAAAGTAAAATAAACGCAGAAGCAATTAAGAACTAGATAATACTAACTAGCTTACCACTTGTTGTTGTAAGTTGCCATTGAGTTGATTCCGACTCATGGCAACCTCATGTGTGCAGAGTAGAACTGCTCCATAGGATTTTCAAGGCTGTGACCTTTCGCAAGCAGATTCGCAGGCCTGTCTTCCGAGGTGCCTCTGAGTGGGTTAGAACCGCCAACCTTTCAGCTAGTGGTAGAGTGCTTAACTGCTTGTGGCACCCAGGGACTCACACCCTGGAGTTAAAGATATTCAGGTAATCTTTTAGTTACATCGTATGCATTTAAAGTAGGCATATGTAAATATTGATGAATATATAATATGCCGCATTGACAGATGAGAAGTATGGCTTTCCAGCTTCACACAGATTAAATCACGGTTCCATTAGGGCAAAGGTTTTTACCAGCCCTACTTACTCTCCATCACTTGTACTGTGTATAAAGTCCAGTCTCCCCTACACATGAACAGGTAAGCCATCTTCCACAGTCCTGATTTGGTGAGCATACTGCATGATTAGGAAACCCTGGTGGCGTAGTTGTTAAGAGCTATGGCTGCTAACCAAAAGGTCAGCAGTGTGAATCCACCAGGTGCTCCTTGGAAAATATATGGGGTAGTTCTACTCCGTCCTATAGGGTCAGAATCGACTCACTGGCAATGGGTTTTTACTGCATGATTAAAAGTATGGATGAGTAAAAAAATTGAAAAATAGTTTGATGACTATCATATGGGTCAGGGCTAGTTTCTGGTTCCAGCAGCATGGTAGACTGGACTAATTCAGGCTTCCGTCTCTATACAAAAAAAAAAAAAATTCTGATTAAAATATAACCCACAATTTTAAGTACTTGGTGGAGCAAGATAAAAAGAGAAGTCTCTAAGTTCCAGAGACAAAAGGTAATTTAGAGCTAGAGTGATGAGCTCACTAAGCTAAAGCCCTGGGGTCAGAAGGGCACACAGCAGGTAAGGTGAGGGAATGCTTGCCCATATATACCTTGTTGAGGAGGCCTTGTGGTTTCAGCACCCTTAAAAGCAGGAGAATGTCAGATGCCTTGGGATTATGAGAGGAAAGAATGACTTAAATCTGCAGTATTTATCTTAATATGTCTCAGAAACATTATGTTGAAGGGAAAATGTACAGTATAATACCATTTTTAGATATATTTTAAAGAGATTGCATGTACTGATATTTATAAATGTAGCTAAAGAAACAAAGGAGATGAAAGTCGGTTCACTGGTCACCTCAGGAGACGGAAGGGGGCAGTGTTGGTAGAGCAGCTTTGGCTGTATCTGTGAAGTTTTAATTCTTTTTTAAAATTTCAAATGTAAAAAATATAGTTATTGTGTTTACACATTGCACTGTCATTGCCAATTGTTTTATCTGTTCCTAAATTCCTTCCCAATGATAACAGCTCCGCAATTTAAACTGATCTAGATTAATGTACATTGAATAAGTAGTTTGTATATGTTACTCATAGTCCTTTAAAATGTTTAAGCAATCTATGTTATAGATTTATAGACTTGTCCTTTCTGGAGCCAGTTGTTTGGCTTAATTATAGAATGACCGTCAATGCAAAAATCTAGCTGATTGTTAGGGTGGTGTATCTATGGTCCAGATCACTGGTTGGAATTTGACCTTTTTACAGTCAAGAACTCTCCATTGTCTCTCTTGGGCTGCCTTTTCTTCTTCCAAGTCTCTTTTTCACTTCCATTCTCAGACCCTAAATCTTGATTTGAGTAAATAAATATATGTTTCCTTGGCTATTAATTCAATTCTCCTGCTCTCTTGAGTAGTTCATAATGTACGGGTGGTCTGAAAACCACCACCCTCTGAAATAGACAGCTGAGTTCAGTATATGGGAATGGCAAACAGGAAAAAAATGATCAGGTATATTAGGTACCCCACCCTTTCCACCCTTTTAGTTGGCTTTGAAAAGGATTATTATGGTAGGATGAGGAAGACAAGTAGCCTTCATAAAATCAATATAATATCTTTATCTCACTGAAGTATTTATAGCTAATAGGAAAGACCTGTGTTACCAAATAGTAATTATGTTCTCTAATGAACCATATGATGGGTTTTTTTTTTAATGGAATCTAGTTCTTTCAGTATTGCTTGAAGTTAATTGAGAATTACTCAATTTTAAATTGTTTTTATATCTTCCTTTTGACTGTAAACTATTAACTGAAACGGAAATATAAGCTTTACATCTTTTACTTGCTAATTCAGTGTCTTCTATTCATAAAATATATCGACCACGGCTCGCTCTTTTGGTTTTCCTGGAATTAATTTTTGATAATATAGTTTATGGTCTCTACAAATTAAACCCTGCCAATGTACTGTTTGTCTTTGTATTCAGTTTGCAATATGGGCAGAGTTATTGTTGCTGTTTTAAATCTTCGCCGTTTTCAAGATCTCCCTTGACAGCATTTGTCAGGCGGTTTCCTTGTCTCAGTCACTACAACTCATTCCCGTTACTCAGTTTCTAAACTTTAAAAAATCAGCAGAATAAGTTTTCTAGCGGTTGGTTTCTTGCAATGAACTCTAAAATGTTTCTGAGTACCCATGTAGCCATTTCCAGTAACTGTTACAACGAGCTTTGCCTTGTGAGTCTGATTTCCATTTTCATTTTTAAAGCAATCTGATACCAAAGGTAGAAAATAAGAAAAACCTAAAAAGAAAGGCTTTAATCTAAAGTGGCTAATCACTTATTTTAATTCGATTCCCTAACAATGCAAGTTAATTAGGTCCTTTGTATTTATAAATGCTTGCTATATATGAATGAAGGAGCCCTGGTGGCACGGTGATTCAGCACTCATGCTCAGCAGGAGGAAATTGTGGTAGTCTGTTCCCATAAAGATTCGCAACCTTGGAAACCCTATGGGGCAGTTCTGCCCTGCCCTATAGGGTCACTATGAGTCAGAATCAACTGGACAGCAGTGGTTTGATTTGGTTTATATATTAATGAAATTCTTTGAAAAGTCTTTTTTTTTCCTAATGAGACAACGCAGTATTTCACGTTTGAACAAAAAATTGTTAATTGGAAATGTTTCCGTAGTAGTGAATCTAAGTCACTGTTTTGTTTGCCATTTTGATTTTTTTAAATCTTTTTAATAAAGCAAAATGAAATTAAACCATCTCTCTGACAGTTGATGTTCAACAAGCACAAATCAGGAGAGTTCTCTGAATGTCAGATGTCCCTTTTGGCCAGGGGTGGCTCCTGAAGAGCACAGCTGACCTGCTAATGGTACTAGCTCAGTGTCATTCTTGCATGAAACTTAAATCTAAAAAAGTGGAAAGCAGATTTATCTACATCAAGCTAGTATTTCTGTTTATGAAAACTTCGGGTATTATCACCAGTCACATTCTGAAATCCAAATTGCCAGTGTTTTACTCTCTGAAATCCTTCCTTACCAATACAGACAGGAAAAGTGAGAAATGCAGTCCTACCTCCTGTCAGCATTTGTGAACATTTGCAGATACATTTGTCGTTGTCTGCGTCCTTCGTGCTAAAGTCGTTCCCTGGTTGGCTTATGCTGCTTATTTTGCCGGCTGTCCCTGTAAGTCCTTTAAGGTGGATCCTGTAAGGACGCAAAGAAAACAAAATGTAATTGTCTTGGATTATTGATTTACTGTAGTGAAAAACTTTATAATGAAGAATTCCTTTCTATAGAATCTGGATTCTGTCCTGGTTAGTGTACAGATACGTACTCTGAACAAAGTATTTGCACTGGTATAAACAGGAACCAACTTATCAAATCCTTAGACAAAGAGGAATGTTTTCATAAAACTTTCAGTGCATATCACTTGTACAAGTTTCAGCAGGGACTGTAGGGCTCTGTGATTTATTTTCCTGCTGCTTTCAGATAAACAGTGGGGAAAATACAACACAGAATGATCTCTGTGAGGGGATCCTCTTTCCAGGTCTCCAATCACCATCACCTGTTAAAATGAGGGTTCTAAGAAGACTGGATAACTTCAAACATAATTATTTTTGGCTGCAGGTAGGGGAAGAAGGGAAGCACAGGGTATGGGCAACAAGGAATGATCACTGAATGTGGAGTAGTGTCTCCAGAACAGTATAGAAAATAAATCCCTACAGCTGCTTTGCCTCATTTCTGTGTTGTAGCGTAATAAGCCTGTTAGACTTGGAGAAAGGAGTAAATGTAATATTAAGTTAGACACTAGATAATATAGTATATTTTTAGAATATTGCAAAAATATGCCTTGCCTCAGGAAATGTGTGGCAAGGAGGATATTAGGAAAGGGAGGAAAAAGTATGTTTTGTTTTTAAAATTTTCCGTAACTGTGCTTGAGAGTCACTGCTTCAAAAAAATCCCATTGGCAGATTGGTACAGTACAGATCAGAGCAGCCTTTCATGTTATGGGGTATGGATGTGCAGAATGTGATGTTAATATGCTAACATGCAGAGTGGCAGACTCCTGGACCGTGGAGCACTGAATCTTCAGGTCCTGATGGTGTGGTTGCCTAAACAGAGATAAAGCAAATGAGAAGAGGGTGTGAATCCTGCAGAAAAAAGCCTACACTCTTGACAAGAGCATTGTACTTTACATCAAAAAAATGATGTGCATCTTTGTAAATCCTGCTAAAATTTGCTAACGACTACCTTGGAAGTAATGTGATCTCCAAGAACTAATGTTGCAAAGGAGGGCAGAGAGGTGTCTGCTAACCAAGCTGCGCCAGGCACTTTCACGGGTGTTATTGCACTGAATTCTCGTAACAATCCTAAGAGGCAGGCGCTGTCCCTGTTTTTATCTATAAAGTCACTGAGGTTCAGAGATACGACCTTGTCCAAAGTCAAAACTAGTAAGTGGTGGAGCTAGGATTTGTAATAGATCTAACTCCTCTGTTATGTTTCTACCCTGGTACACCCCTTAACAGAGGTGTTTGTTTACTGAGGAAGTTGTGAAAAGATGGGGGATGGGTATCAAATGGAATTCCATAAATAATTGTCAGTCCTAAGTAACTTTCGTGTTAATGACTTAGATTAAAAAAAAAAAAAAATTTAGATATAGTAGCCTAGAAACTTCATCATAACGCTTTGACTGAATTTCAGTGTCATCCAACATGCTTCCCTGTAGCCCTATCCAGTCTCTAAGTACCTGCTGCAAAATACTAATACAGTAACTTCTAATCATCTTTGATATTTGGAAACACTTTAATTTCCTTCCAACCTCTTCATTAATCATAGATAGGATTGAGATTAACCATTTCCCTTGTGTTTCCTCCTTTTAACTCTGCTGTTCCTTTTGAATGATTTCAGAACTCACGGAACTCATTAAATCTCCCGAAAGGCAGGCGAAATAAAGGGGAATACTATTATTTATTAGTCTCTGTTAGGGAGGTTTTATAATCTTAAATCCCTCTATTCTGTGGCCCAGTGTTTTAAGGTGCTTTTCAAAAATATCCGATTGTTAAGAATAGCTGCATTCTTGAGATTGCTTAAAATTGGCATCAGTTGCTTTTATACAGTGATGGGGTGAAGGAAGAGGTAATGCAGCATTTAGTAATTAAATCTTGTGTTTGTATATCACTGCCAGAATGTATGTGAAAATGGCCCATTTTATTCCTAGTTTTATTAAGAAGAATTACTGATGCATTTATCCATTTCTTACAACATACATTTTTCAGGTTTCCAACATTTAAGGGACATTTTTAAGGAAAAAAACACTTAGCTTCTACATAAAATTAGCATTCTGAAACATTTTAGTTAGTAAAAGTTTAGTCACATCAAAATTATTTTATCACATTAACATTGTGTTTTATTGGGATAATAATTTTTAACTGTCATACTTTTTTTTTATATTGCCAAGTAAATTCAACTAAGCTTTAAACCAGTGGGTTGTTTTAAGGGCATATCCCAAAATCGATTGCATTTCTGGAGGAAATACCCATTAAAAATCATCACAATTTAAAATATTTTTATAATGTCAGTGTACAAGGGTAATGACCCATTTTGCAAAATCTTCTTATACAGACATTCTAATTCTTAATTTTTGTTTCTTCTTCTATTTTTTAACTCCACTTTTGTTGATGCCTAACTGTTGCCAATTGAAAAAATATTTAACTTGGCAGTAAAAGAATGACAGACCACCTGTGTCTCAACATTCATTGAAGTTTTGATCTTTTTGGAGTAAGTTGGAACTACAGTGAGGTACAAACACCTGTCTTTTCTTTCTTCTCAGTTATTGCCTTTCCAAGAGGGCCCTGCTATTTCTAAAATGAGAATTGATAGAGTATGTTTCACTGATTTTTTTTAGTCATATCAGTGCTGCTTGTAAATTTTCTCTTTTGGATCATGCTTCTGTTTAAGATCTGTTTATAAAGTAGGACATGCTGATGTGGTATAGTTCTCAGGTAGCTGTTCAGGCTCTTTGACTTCAGCAGTTTTTCTGAGCTGTCCATTTGTGACCCTCTCCTAAGAAGCCAACTTTAGGAGCTTAAACCTATGTTTATTTTCCCAGCTATTCAGATCTTGGAATTTCTACTGAGCAGAGGGTCTGAGTTGATCATTCATGAGATTTAGATGGTATTTTAGGCCAAATGATGACAGGTTTCTGTGATGTTCCTATTGAACTTCGTTCGATTTATTTCTGACCTCACAGTGGGTATTTAATGATGTGTGCCATATGATCACCAAACATCACCAGTCTGTGCTCTGTAAACTCCTTCAAAACTATCTTGGTAACTTACCCATTCTGTCACATCTTTTCAGACCAATCCCTTTGTTGCCACCGACTCATAGTCTCCCTTCTCCCTTTGTCCCTACTATTGCATATGTGTATATGAGTAGCTATGTGTTCTTTATATTGTAGTATATATGTGTTTGGCTTTATCACACTTATCGTAACGCAGTAGATCGTGCTGGTCTTTCCATTCCTTTGCTTTTTCCTGTCTCTACTCTTATGGGGTTACACAGCCAGAAAGTAAATTCCTCGTCAAGGTTGCCCATGTTATTCTTAGAACATTCAAGCTTATCAAATGGGCGGGAACAAGGCAGATACTAAGAGTGCTGTGAATTTAGTTTACTTTCCGTAACAGAGAGCAGAGGAGTTGACTGACTAACCATCCCATCTGATTCTGCCATTTTTAAATTTAATAACTAATTCTAACCTTGGAATTGAACCCAACCAGTATGTTTAAACTGATAAAAGATAAATTCAGCTTTTACAGTTGTAAAGGAAAGAAAATAAGTCACAGTAAACTCTGTTATGATATTGACATGATGTATAGTAACAGGGAAATGTAATATTTATTTTTCTAAAAATAGTATTTAATGCCTGTTATTTCTGGGTAGGGTTCGTCCAGACTTTGAGGATACAACATCAAACCCAACAGACAAAAATCTTTGTTCTCATAAGGTTTTGTTTCTATTAATGTTTTAATGTTATAACAAAATTTAGAATTTTAAAACTAGAGAAACTTACCTAAAGACAGTAATAAGTCAAAGAAACAAATATTTTTTCATTCAAAGTATTCAAATAGTAAGTTAAGTCCTGATTAATGTAGTATGGTTTTCACTTTCTGGAATAATGACCCAGCCAATCTTTTAAATTTTTTCAGTTGCATATTACTTACTTACCTGTAATTGAATTCTTCGCTAGAGAGATAGAAGTGCTCATACAGTGAGTATGCCTCGTTCCCTTCCCAGTCTTTGAGGTGTATTTTCAGTACATAACGCTGCTGATTGGTCAGTTGGGAAACAAGCTCATTTCCTAGCCAGTACTCTCCTGAAGGGTTACCAAATCCCTGTAATCCAAGTTGTAAAATTCAGTTACTTAACTTATTTTTCCTTTGAGTATTTGAAATCAACATTCTATCAATTTAGATTGAATAACTATGAAAAGTTTCAGCAGGAATGACTTCTTATAATGTAATAATTTGAGTTCTTTCACATAGGAAAACAGATTAAAAAGGTCACTTTTAAGAAATTAAGCTGTTACTGGAAGAAAGTTAGTATTAGAGTAATGGAAACCGTCAGTAGAAATAGCTAAGTTTACAGATGTGTTAAACATTATGAAACAGTTGCCTTACCAACAATTGCTGAACATGCCTTAAAAAACAAGCAGAATACTTGCATGTCTTTGTTTTAATATATAGTTTATATTACATAGACATGGCAGTTCTTTAATAAGAAGACAAAAACACCAACTTCAAAGAACTCTTTAATAAAAAATGATGTCAAAAGTAATTGGTTAGCTTAAGGTTTGTGCTTAAGGTTCTGCAGATCTTGAAAATTCATTTTCACAAAGAAAATTATGTATTTTCAGATGATTTAAGGGATATCCATACCACTTTATATTCTTTCCAAGTCCTCTGAAAATCAACACTGCCGTCTTCACGTCGCTGAATAACTGTCCACCCACCTCCTCTTGTTTCCATGTCACAGTAAGCCTGTCAGTAGGAAGTGTGGGAAACATCGGTGTCTTAAGTCTTTGTCTTAAATAACAGAAAAAAGACGAATCTAGATACCTATAATAAGACTACTATAATAAGATAGGGTTTTCTGGAATAAGGAATGAGGGAAATTATTTGTGGTCTTCTAAGAAACAGTAGGTTTTAAATACATTGAAAAACATGAATTTAAAATGATAATAAAAAATAAACAATAATACAGTATTTAATATGACGTGCTGATGAAAACAGGACTTTCTTACATACTTCCTGGGGTCAACAGTTTCAGCATAAGACTCACCTCAACAGCTGGCCCAAAGATTGCTGTTTCTTAGAGATTCATTGAGAATGGGACATCTTGACATGTTGTTATAGTTGTTAGTTGCCATTGCCTCAGTTCCTATTTGTGGTAACACCATGTGTGTAGAGTACAGTTGTTCCACAGGGTTTTCAAGATTGTGACCTTTCAGAAGCAGATCACCAGCCTGTCTTCTGAAGTGCCACTGGGTGGGTTCAAACCGCCAACCTTTTGGCTAGTCATCGAGCACTTAACTGTTTGCGCCACCCAAGGACATCTTAACATATTAGCCCCTAACCTCACATCTTCCACCTATAGAAAACATCAACCTTCAAAACCTTTCACCAGGCTGGTCTCTATCAAGCTCTACTGGGAGCTATATAAAAGGGTGACTCTTTCATTGTACGGTCTCTAAGACTCCTGTTACGTTCTTATGCTATGGAGCTGTTTAGGATCCCTCTACTGGAATAAAAATCAGATTTCTCTGTTCATCGTTCAGTACGGGGACTTGAGATTCTGTACGCAGTATGATATGTGTGACCTAAGCCTCACCCACCAGCTTACCCTACAGATTGTGAGTTCAGGGTTCTTTGCACTTTGCTTACTGCCCACGGTATTTCTCTTCCCAGCTCTTTATTTTTGCTTTTAAACTGGCTCAGTAAGTTTAAACTTTGTTCAGAGCACAAATTTTTTCTTGGACTAAGAGTATGCATGCTCAATTTCAACTCAGCTGGAGTTTTATTATGAAATTAAAAACCCCTGAAAATAGATTACATAAATAGTTTTAAATAATGAGATTATAGTAGAGTGAAAAAGCATTCCAGAAAGTAAGATAATTTCCCTACAGCATACAAGGTACTAAATGTTAGTGTTAAGGTTCAGACCTAATTTTATATATATATATTTTTTTTTCCTTTGTTTATCTTTTTTAATGGTGTTGATTTGGAATTTTCCAAAGTCTTTTTGAGAAAAATGGAGATAATTTTGGCAGGGTAAATTTAAATGCAAACTATTCTGTATTTAATAGTTAGAAGCCTAGAGAATTAGGTCTAAAAGAGAACTAAGAGAGCACCTAACCCTATTCTTTCATTTTACATATGAGGAAACAGGAACCCAAAGAAGTTAAGCTGATTGCCTGATGTCTCCTTGCTAATAAAATTAGAGAGCTGGTGGTTAGGCCCCCCACTTCCTGGTTTCCAGTGGACTTCTCTCTACCTCTGTTCTCACACTCTCTCCATGAAGTCACTTTGACCATTTATTACTTTCTCCAGTGAGCCTTACGTTTGGAAAGATAGAGAAAATTATATTTATTAAATAATAATAAAATGGATCAGTTTAAGGTAGCCCCTTATTATCACTCTGTATTGATATTAGTGTTGTTATTAATTATCTTTGTCATCATTGCTACACACCATGCTGTTCCAAGCACTGTGCTAGGTACTTTACATATGTTATCTCTAATCTCACAGGAACTCTGCTGGGATGCTATAATTCTGCATCTTTGAGAGAAGAAAAGATTTAGTAAAGTTAGATTGATATGATCAGTCATGTAGCTATTAAGTGGTGTATATGGTTTGAACAAGATCTCTCTAATTCCAACCCGTGTCCTGTTTTTTCTACTATACCATGCTGCCAAAAACAAAGAAACTTGGCCCTTTTGTTAACAGGGCAGAAGTCCCTTAGCACAGCTTCAAACTGGAAATCAGTTCATGAATAATACTGCCTCTTATTTGCCTGTGGTCCACAAAATGGTCAATGCTGCTCACTTCTGTCACTGTGTCTTTTAAACAAATCTATTTACTAAACTAGATAAATAACCTACATTGGTTTTGGTAGGATTCATGAGTATACATAGAAGCTAGTTCTTCTGGAGCTTAAAATGATCTACCGGTAAGTTGAAAGAATCGATGTTTTTAGTGAAAGTGTTCTTGTTCCTAAGGATCCCTTGGTGGCGTAAATAGTTTGCACTTGGTTACGAACCCAAAGGTTGGTGCTTTCAAATCCACCCAGTAGTGCCATTGAAGAAAGGCCTGGTGATCTACTTCTGCAAGATGACAGCCAATGAAAATGTGATGGAGTGCAGTTCTACTCTGACACACAAGAGGTCACCATAAGTCTGATCGACTGGATGGCAACAGATTCTCCTTGTTCCAAGAATATTTCATTCTTCAATGCCAAAATCACCATTGTGAAGTTACTGATATTTAAATGCATGTCCTTACTAGGTCAGTGAGTTTATCTTGTTATGGAAATCAGAGTCGACTTTCAGATGGCTGAGTTTTGCTTTCTTCACTGCCAGTGCATAAATGCGGAGCCCTGGTGGGCACAGTGGTTAAGAGCTATGGCTGCTCTCCCAAAGGTCGGCAGTTTGAATCCACCAGCTGCTCCTTGGATACGCTATGGAGCAGTTCTACTCTGTCCTATAGGGTGAGTCAGAATCCACTTGACGGCAACGGGTTTTTTTGGTAGTGCATAAATAATCTGAACCATCCCTATTCCCTTTGATTTATTTGTGACAGTGATAAGGTTATTAGAATAGCTTTTTAATACTTTGTCCAGATTTAAAAAAGAACAGATTGATAAAAACTAAATATTATGGTCAATTGGATCATGAAACTTTCAGAGAAAGATAGTTTTCAAATAAGTTATCCACATAGCCAAGAGGTATTGAATGAAATGATGAAATAGATTATATCAGGATCAGAAAAGCAGAAGTCATCAAATAATGCGAAAGACTTCAAGCACTCCAAATACAGCAAACCTGAGGGCAGTTAATACTTTTGATTAGCACATTGTTGCATGGTTCAAGGACCTCATATCTTTCTATAAAGCTTGATGTTTTTCAACAAATAATGCTTGCTTTAAACGTTACGCTTCAACTCTGAGGCCATAGTTAAATGACTGATTAAACAGCAAACAGATAAAAATTAGGAGTCAGATATCCTGTTATATTAAGGGAAGGGAACTATTATGTCTCTAACTAGCAAAAGCATACTCTGATGCTTGTAATAAATGCCATCTGCAGTGTCTATCTTGTACAAAAACCTAATGAATTTTTTTAAATAAAGTGGAAATATTTCGGCCTTTGGGAAGAGGTCTGCCAAAGATCTATTGAGCATTCTTGTCTTGAGTTAGAAGAAACAGGGCAAAATGGAGTAAACTGCCATGAAGGGAAATTGTCTTGCAGTTTTCAGGGGCAGTCAGAATGATGATAACCACCGTTTACTGAATGCATACCAAGTACCGTGTCCTATACTTGGGGCTGTATATGCATTATCACCGCCACAAAGTAGCACTTTAAGGCTGGAGGCATTATGGTCATGGGGCAGATCGGGAAACCACGGCTCAGAAAGACTGAATGATTTGCCCAGACTCACAGATTGGCAGAGCTGGAATTTAAACCCAAGCCCATCTGACTTTCCCTCCCTAGATCAGATAGTGAATTATAGCATTTAAAATCTGGAAGGGAATTTCGAGGTAACTTAATCTAGAACGTTTATTTTAGAATGAGAAAGTTGAGGTTTTGAAAGATTATTATTCCCTGCTGTGTAAATAAATTCTTTTTACTGCAAATGTTTAAAAGGAATATAAATCCTAATGTGTCAAACCTTGAGCTGAGACTCATAATCCTAGTGTTCTATATAGTTTCACCTTTCTGCAGAACATTCCAGTTAAGCCATTGGGTTGGTATAGTTAGTATACTGGGGCGGGATCGTAGCTTTCAGAAAGACTTGTACACAACGGCGTGAGGCCAATCTGTGCTTGCTTAGTGATGCTCCTGGATTTGCTCGGTGGGATGCACATTTGACTATATCCTCTGCCCTCCCCATCTTGTGGCTACTGCTCCCCTTATCACTACACCACAGATAACAGTATAGCAAACAAAGAATTTTCATGAAAACGACGTCACAAAGGGGACGGTTGGTTGCTTTTTCACCTGTGGCAGATGCTTTTTTGTTGTGGTGGTTTTCCCTCCCCCTCCTTGACCGCTGCTGGAGCACTAGGGACATTACTTGATTTTCAAGGTTCATTTAAAGAAACGTGAGTGAATTAGAAAGATGTCTTTGGAAACCATTATCTTGAATAGCGTAGTTTTTAAACCCTTAATTCGTGTTTTTAAAATGTTTTCTCTGATGCCATGTTAAGTACTGATGATAACAGTGAGCACGAAAAACATAATACCTCTAAGGTCCTCGGACATTTCCATTTTGATACAGTACCCAGTGCCTTTACTATAGGTCTTTACTTTGATTTAATAAGCAAGCATATTTATAGACATTGACTATATACTATCATCTTTTATGGAGCCCTGGTGGCGCAGTGATTAAAAGCTCGTCTGCTAACCAAAAGGTCGACAGTTCAAATCCACCAGTGACTCCTTGGAAACCCTATGGGGCAGTTCTACTCTGTCCTATAGGGTTGCTATGAGTCGGAATCGGCTCGACGGCAACGGGAATTTTTTTGGTTTTGGTCATCCTTTATGTATTTTAACATTTCACACTGGATTTCATATTACATTGTCCTATCAAAACTATGAAGAGAAACCACACT
This sequence comes from Dugong dugon, assembly GCA_030035585.1. Taxonomy (NCBI): domain Eukaryota; kingdom Metazoa; phylum Chordata; class Mammalia; order Sirenia; family Dugongidae; genus Dugong; species Dugong dugon. Next base: position 114,441,201 of record CM057473.1, on the reverse strand, counting down.
GAAATATTCTTGGAAGAGTGTTTTTTGTTTTTGTTTTTGTTTTTTTCCCTTATCTAGAGCTCAGTGTCTCACAAAAGCAGTTTCAGGAGAAATATTCCCTGAGAAATCTAGAATAAATAAGAAAAACTGAGTTAAGCTACATCCGAGCTTCTCCTAATAAGTTCTGGTTGTGTATTCACTTTACATGCAGTGATCGACTATACACTTTGACATAAACTCCGTATCTTGAACAAGGCATTTTAAGTCTTTCAGACTATATCAGATGAGGTAGAGAATAGCCTATGCCAGCGATTTTCATAGTGTGGCCTGTAGGTTCCTGAATGTCCCTGAGGCCCTTCCATTAAGTCCACATGATCGAACTGTTTTCATGGTTGCACTGAGACGTCACTGTGCTGATGGTACAAAAGCAGAGGCGGGTAAAAGCTGCATGAATTAAGGCAGTGGTATCCAGCTGTACTAGTAGTCCTCATGTTCCTCATGTCACAGACTCACCATTTAAAAGAAAAGCCAACTTCACTTAAGGATGTCTTTGACAAAGCAAGAAAAATGACTACCTTTGTAAACCCCTATGGTTGAGTACATGGCTTTTTAATGTTCTGTGTAATGAAATGGGAAATATGTATAAATCACTTCTGCATACTAACGTACAGTGGTTGTTTCAAGGAAGAAGTCTTGTGTGATTGTTTTAGTTACAAGATGAACTAGTCATTTTTATTTTATTTTTTTCAGGAATACCATTGTTACTTAAAAGAACGATTGACAGGCAAACTAAGGTTATTGAAACTTGAGTATTTGGGAGATATTTTCTTTAAAATCCAACGGATAAGCCTGGCACTTCAAACAAAACCAACAAAATGCGAGAAGACTGTATTCCCTGTGGAAGAGAGGACAGATGTTTGTATATCATTAGTAGACAAGGCCAATATTCTGTGCACAAAGATTGAACTTAGAACCCTTGGCAAATACTTTATGTGAGGTAGACATTCATTAAAAGTTTGTTGCTTTCATTGAGTGAAGTTGGGGCAAGATCTGTGGTGTGTTAGATATACTCTGTAAGTTCCTCAGCTTCTAAAATGACCTGGTTAAAGTCAGGGGAGTTAAAAATGGGAGACAAGTGCCTTACCTTTATCTCTTCTGTGGAATTGGGAAATGTTAACGTGTAGATGCCATTAGTCGTTAGTCCTGATTTGAATGCTTCAGCACAGTCTCTGAAAATGATTTGTTCTTCTTTAGCAACAAAGGAGTTCTTAGCTGCTTGTAAAAAATAGTAAAGCATTTAAATGGTGTTCATGAAAAGATAGAAATTTGATATTTCCTGACTCAGTCATTTATTGATTTAGCCTCCTTTTATTACATTTGAATTCTTATAATAAGCAAAAGAATAAGCCAGTTTCCTAGCCTTTCCAAAAAAGTTACTTTTTAAACTTGTTTTCCTGTTAATTATCAAAGATATTACTAATCATCCATACTTCCTTTTTTACTGTCAATTAAATATAATGCAAGTACTTCACAATCAGCTATAATAAACTACTACTTTTTATAAATTTTCCATCTTGAGTAGAATTGGATAAACCTATTACAGAATAATAAAAAAAGAATGTCCTTACAAATTTCTGGAAACACACTACCTACCTAAACTAACACAATCAGAGGTATAACAACTAAATAAACCTATAACAAAAGAAGAGATTGAAAAGGTAATTAAAAAACTCCCAACAAAAAAAAGCCCTGGCTGTAACGGCTTCACTGGAGAATTCTACCAAACTTTCAGAGAAGAGTTAACACCACTACTACTAAAGGTATTTCAGAGCATAGAAAAGGATGGAATACTCCCAAACTCATTCCATGATGCCAGCATAACACCTGATACCAAAACCAGGTAAAGACACCACAAAAAAAGAAAATTACACACCAATATCCCTCATGAACATGCAGGCAAAAATCCTCAACAAAATTCTAGCCAATAGAATTCAACAACATATCAAAAAAATAATTCACCATGACCAAGTGGGATTCATACCAGGTATGCGGGGATGGTTCAACATTAGACAAACAATTAATGTAATCCATCACATAAATAAAACAAAAGACAAGAACCACATGATCTTATCAATTGATACAGAAAAGGCATTTGATAAAATCCAACACCTATTTATGATAAGAACTCTCAGCAAAATAAGAATAGGAGGGAAATTCCTCAGCATAATAAAGCTTTCCCCTTGAGAACAGGAACCAGACAAGGATGTCGTCTATCACCACTCTTATTCAACATTGTGCTGGAGGTCCTTACCAGAGCAATCAGGCTAGAAAAGAAGTAAAGGGCATCCAAATAGGTAAGGAAGAAGTCAGAGTATCTCTACTGGCATATGATATGATCTTATACACAGAAAACCTCAAAGAATGTATAAGAAAACTACTGGAACCAATAGAAGATTTCAGCAAAAGTATCAGGATACATGATAAGCATACAAAAATCAGTTGGATTCCTCTACACCAACAAAGAGAACTTCGAAGAGGAAATCACCAAATCAAGACCATTTACAATAGCCCCTAAGAAGATAAAATACTTAGGAATAAATCTAACCAGAGACATAAAAGACCTATACAATGAAAACTACAAGACACTACTGCAAGAAACCAAGAGACCTACATAAGTGGAAAAACATGCATTGCTCATGGATAGGAAGACTCAACATTGTGAAAATGTCAGTTCTACCCAAAGCGATCTACAGGTACAGTGCAATATTGATCCAAATTCCAACAACATTTTTTAATGAGATGGAGAAACAAATCACCAACTTCATATCAAGGGGAAGAGGCCCCGGATAAGTAAAGCATTATTGAGGAACAAAGTGGGAGGCCTCTCACTACTTGATTTCAGAAACTATTATACTGCCATGGTAGTCAAAACAGCCATAACAACAAGATATATAGACCAATGGAACAGAATTGAGAATCCTGACATAAATTCAACCATCTATGAGCAGCTGATATTTGACAAAGGCCCAAAGTCTATTAAAGGGGAAAAGACCATCTCTTTAACAAACAGTGCTGTCATCACTGGATATCCATCTGCAAAAAACTGAAACAAGACCCATACCTCACACCATGCACAGAAACGAACTCAAAATGGATCCAAGACCTAAATATAAAATCTAAAATGATAAAGATCATGGAAGAAAAAATAGGGACAACGGTAGGAGCCCTAATACATGGCAAAAACAGAATACAAAACATAACTAACAATGCAGAAACTCCAGAAGAGAAACTAAGTAACCCATCTGAAGCAAAGAAGAATGAAGAATACCAAAGACACAAGGAAAATATTAGTGGAAGAGACAAAAGGGGCCACAAAGACCAGAGTCTCCATCAGCCTGAGACCAGAAGAACTAGACAGTGCCCAGCTACTGCCAATGACTGCCCTGACAGGGAACACAACAGAGAGTCCTGGACTGCACAAGAGAAAAGTGGGGTGCAGAACTCAAATTGTAGTAAAAAGATGAGATTTAATGGTCTGACTGAAACTGGAGGAAACCCAGAAGACATGGCCCCCGGACTCTCTGTTAACCCAGAACTAAAACCATTCTTGAGGCCAACTCTTCAGACAAAGAATAGACTAGACTACAAAACATAAAATGATAACTCATGGAGAATGTGCTTCTTAGTTCAAGTAGATACACGAGACTAAATGGGCAGCTCCTGTCTGGAGGCGAGATTAGAAGGCAGAAAGCGATAGGAGCTGGTTGAATGGACAGGGGAAATCAAGGGTGGTAAGGAGGAATATGTGGTCACATTATAGGGAGAGCAACAAGGGTCACATAAAAATGTGTGTATGAATTTTTGTATGAGAAACTAACTGGAGCTGTAAACATTTACCTAAAGCACAATTAAAAATAAAAACTAAATAATAATAATAACATAAACTAAAAAAAAGAGAGATATTTGACTTACATCAGAACTGACTTATGACGGAGTTGTCAGAACAGAACCTGTCGTAAGTCGGAGGCTACCTGTATTAGGTTTATTGTAAAAGTTCATTTTTTAAAAAGCAACACTGTAGAATCCTTTTATAGTTTAGACACTGAGAATCTAAAGATGAGAAAAATACAATTTACCTGCAAAAAGTTCACAGAAATAAACACTGAAATGTAAAAAAACAAAAAAAGAATGTCCTTAAAAACAGTGTTACCTATAAGATGGCTGCATTGCATAGCCCTGCAGGCCATTATCATCCCTAGGTCATGGTGTGTTTTTTCTCCTTTCTTTTTGTGTATCTGAGGCCAAGTCTTTAATTTTCTGCAGAATATTGAGTGAAGACATTTAGTATTCTTTGTATTTTTAGCAACTGTATCATACAATTTGTCTTAAAGAGGAACATTGTGTGCATTTACCTGTGTCTTTGAAATTCTTCCTCTAACTCTATAAAAATTCTGTTGTTATTGTTGGTTGCTGTTGAGTTAATTCTGACTCATGGCAACCCCATGTGTTACAGAGTAAAACTGATCCATAGGGTTTTCTTGACTGTAATGTTAACAGAAGCAGATCACAAGACCTATCTTTCATGGTACTACTGGATGAATTCAAATCATCAGCCTTTAGGTCAGCAGTCTAGTGCAAACCATTTGCACCACCCAGGGACCCTAAAAATTCTAGGGCTATGAAATTCCTTGAAAGTTTTATCTTCTTCTGCATCAGTTGGTCCCAACCACCTGGAGTAAAGGAGAATGTAGAACACCAAAGACACAAGGAAAGTATTAGACCAAGAGACACAAAGGGCTACATAGACCAGAGACTTCATCAGCCTGAGAGTAGAAGAATAGATGGTACCCAGCTACCACCAATGACTGCCCTGACAGGGAACACAGCAGAGAGTCACTGATGGAGCAGGAGAAAAGTGGGGTGCAGAACTCAAATTCTAGTAAAATGACCAGACTTAATGGTCTGACTGAGACTGGAGGAACCCCAGAAAGCAAGGCTCTGGCCTCTCTGTCAACCCAGAACTAAAACAGTTCCCAAGGCCAGCTCTTCAGGCACATTAGACTGGACTATGGGACATAAAATGATACTCGTGAAGAGTGTGCTTCTTAGCTCAAATAGATAAGTGAGACTAAATGGGCAGCTTCTGTCCAGAGGTGAGATGAGAAGGCAGAGAGGGTCAGGAGCTGGTTGAATGGACATGGGAGATCAGGGGTGGAAAGGAGAAGTGTGCTGTCACAGTATGCGGAGAGCAATTAGGGTCACATAGCAATGTATGTATAAATTTTTGTATGAGAGACTAACTTGAATTGTAAACTTTCACTTAGACTACAACAATAAAAAAGAAGTTTTATCTTTTTCTCAGCATTTAGACTTCCTAATCCTTTTATGCTGCACACACACACACACACACACACACACACACACACACACACACACACACACATATAAAGCCCTGGTGACACAATGGTTAAGAGCTCAGCTGCTAACCAAATAACTTGGCACTATGAGTTGGAATATATACAAGGTCGCTATGAGTCGGGATATATGTAGGGTCGCTATGAGATGGAATCAACAAGACAGCACACAACAACAACTACATATACATTTATATATATAATTTTTTTGGAACTATTGATTTGTATTTTCTTTTAAAGACCTACCAAAGCATAGGTTTCTATGGACCAGATGGTGTGGGTGGGTATCACAGGTAGACAGAGATCACATCTTCAATCACACCCAAGGCACTTGGGGGAAGAGAAAAGTCCTATGTGCCCGTTTTTTCTGCCAGGATCTAAGCCACTTGATTTTCTCTACTTTGGCTCTTCAAAGCTGCACCTCATACTCTCTTGGCCCCACTAGACAACATCAGATGATTGTCTTTTCTTTTTCTATGGATGTAAAAAAAATATGATTTTTCTAAATTATAAACCAAAAAATCAAACCTGTTGCCGTCAGGTTGATTCCAACTCATAGTGACCCTATAGGACAGAGTAGAACTGCCCCATAGGGTTTCAGGAGTGGCTGGTGGATTTGAATTGCTGACCTTTTGGTGAGCAGCTGAGCTCTTAACCACTGCACCACCAAGGATCCTTCTAAATTATGAGAGAGTCAAATTCTAGTTAGAAGGCATATGTTGTGAACTGGCTAGTGTCTCATCTGTCACTTACCATCAAGATTGGCCTACTTTTTTTGTTTGCTTACTTGTTTTAGTAGAAACTGTGTTTTTTTATTAAAATTGAGAAAGTGAAAGGCTGAAATAACTGCATGACTTAAGACAAATGTGAAGACAGCATAGTTGTTAGGGAAGTGATGAATGTTTCCACATCATTAGTATGCAAAGTATATCTGTGTCAAAAGAATACAACTTAAAATGACATTATGAAGTAAACCATAGTTAAGAACTCGACCCAATTTGTATAAAAAAAGAACTTAAATAAAAATGCCATAACAGTTGTACATCACATCTCTAGTTCATGACTGAAAATGCATCTTTTTTTTTTTTAATATTTAAGAGAAGTTGAAAGGTAAAATAATAATAATAAAGAAGGCAAATATATTTAAGGATGTAAGGGTTGAAGATGACTAACTTTTCTTTGGTGCCAATTTTCTACAAGACACATGTAGGTATTATCTTATGGGTCTCATATTATTGTTCCCATTTAAAAAATAAACTAAGATCCCCTATGGTTTAGTGACTATCCTCAGCCTCGTGCATCCAGTGAGTGATGGAGCCAACTCAAAGTAGGCTCTTTCCTGCTTGTGAATCAGAAGTATTTTGGGGGTGTTTTGCCACATAATAGTTAACTAAAATAAATAAACGTAAACAAACATAAGTAAACAAATGCAGTTTAAATACTAGAAAATGGATATGCTCGCCAATGTTAGAAACTTCTAAGACATTGGCTTATTTTCTCTTTCTCATTTTCCCCCCCTTTTCCTCCTGTTTCTTTTTAATTGATTCTGTATTGAGACCCTGTATGCTTTTATAGTGAATATATCAAGAAAAAAGTGCCTTTTCTGAAAGATGATCAGTTTTTTAGGACTTTGAGAGTTTCACAGACCAAAGGCTGTTAAAACTGAGGAAGAAATAGGTGAACTTTACTTACAATTTGATGTCGACATCAGAGACAACAAATTATGGACTGTCTCCATCAGATCATGTTGCTGCTTTTGGAGAACGGAATTGTTCGCGGTGGCGGTCACCAGTTGTCTCTCTAGCTCTTCAATAATGGAATTTTGCTTGGATACTAACACCTGGAGCTGATCTTTCTCTTCTTTTATGGATCGTAGTTGAACTACATGCTTGTCTTCCATGTCTAGGACTTTCTTCTCCAGGAAGCTTGTAAAGGAAAATAATTGTTACTGGACGGTGTTCTGATTATCAGCAAAGCCAAGTGCTGTATAGAAATCTAATCATTTTCATAATTCTAATGAATTATTTTATTGAGTTTCTACTTCTCTGAGGCACTTTTTAAAGATGTTATGGGAGTTAGAAAGTAACAAGATGCTTCCACAGCTATAAAGAAAATCAAACTTGCTGAAAAGGTTATACATACATGTAGGTGTTTGTGTATACATTTTATACACACCAATGTACACACAAAAAAGATATCTCAGTCTGGACTATGCTAAGTGGCACATGAGTGCTGCAAACATTAGGGGCTGTAAGAGGTCAGAAAAAGGACTGATACTGTTTCAAGCTGTGGCTCACTGAGTGCTGTTTTTGAGAAGGGATGTTTGAGTTAGGCTAGACCTTTGGGTAGGAGTTTTGCTTTCTCCTAAATTATATGCATTTTAATATTAATCCTAATAATAATAACAGCTGATGTTTTAATGCTGTGTGACAGATATTCCTCTGTGAAGGAGGTAACTACTTTACCTAGGTTCAAATTCTGGCTTAGTAGCCCTGTGACTTCGACAATTTCCTTAATCATTCTGTGCATCAATTTCCCCCTCTGTAAAGTGGGGATAATAATACTACCCACTTCATGGGGTTGGTCTGAGGAGTAAATATGTTAATAAATGTGTATGTTTAGACTAGTTCCTGACACACAGTAGCACTTGGTAAAATGTTAGTTATAATTAATATCAATGTTATTTTCTCCATTTCCAGTTAGGAAATTGAAACCTAAACCCATTGCTGTCAAATAAATTCTGCTCATAGAGACCCTATAGGACAGAGTAGAACTGCCCCATAGGGTTTCCAAGGCTGTAATCTTTATGGAAGCAGACTGCCACATCTTTCTCCCTCAGACAGAGTGGTGGATTTGAACCTCTGACCTTCTGATTAGCAGTTGAGTATTTTAACCATTGCGCCACCAGGGCTCCTAATTGAAACCTAGAGACATTGAATCGCATGCCTGAAGTCACTCACAGCAGGTGGCAGAGGCAGAATTCAAACCCAGATCTTTCTGACTCTAAAATGTAACAGTTTCTTTTAATTTAGACCCCTTTCTTCTCTAACAAATTTAACCTGCATTATCACATACCTACTACTTACTACTTAAAATGTGAGCTAGCCCATTTAAAAGCTTTCTAAAAATTATATTTAATAGCTGATAAATTTACGCTGTATAATTTCTAGAAGGTTTTATTAATGGTTTTATGGGGTTTTTTTTTTTAGTTTCAATTTATAAAGATATTTTAGTATAAATACGATCAACTAAAAATGCAGTAATTTTATTTGATTCCTGTCTGCTAAGCTAGAGAAAATGTTTCCAAGTCTATGTATGTGCCAAACACTTAACAATGTTAACTGCTTCCCAGGAACACACTTAAAGACATACACAGTAAATGTACTTGGCAGACCTTTTAAAATAAGGCACAGGAGCAAAGTTGGACAGTCTGGCATTTGACAGTAACTCTTGCTTCTTTGTTTCGTCACTACATTGCTCAGCACATAAGAGGCTTTCTCTGAAAAGTCGACAGAAGAGAGCAACCAAAGTCCCTTCAAAATCTTCATTCTGTTTGTATAAGATCAGTAAATAAAACCTCCAGATGGAGAAACAAAGATAGCAAAGCAGTGAGCAAAGTATCAAATCCTCTCTCTGAAATTTTTCTTCTCGTCTATAGAGTTCAGTAGAAATGAATATTCTCCCTGTTAAATTTCACTTTAAAGGAAGAGGATGTCATAGTGCCTTTTTTGAGTCACCGATAAGTCGTTCTGTCTTCAGTAATGAGTTATAACAGTGATGGCACTTTATGTTTCAGAATTATTTTGAGGCCACTAACAAAGGAGAAAGACCTGACCATATGTTGTAAAGAATACAGCCAAGAAAGCACTATGGTGCAGTTCTACTCTGTTACGTGGGGTCGCTATGAGCCCGAATCGACTTCACAGCTCCCAACAACAACATATACCACAGCCTCTGTTAGTCTTACAGAGATTAAGAACTAGTGAAATATAACTTATAGGCCGTTAGAAGTTTTGGGGTACATCTTGAGGGCAGAGAAAATACATTCTCTCCACTTGTTTGATGAGGAAAACTCGGACTAGGCATTTAATCCTACTGAATCCCTTTGCATTTACTTTCACGTGGCACAAAAATACGTGAAATCAACATCCACATTTCACAGAACGGTGGCAACAGACTACTCAGCGTTGGGCTTGGGTCACATCTTACCTTTCTTTTATTCGTTAATGAATTCTTTTAACAGATTTATTGAACACCTACTATGTACAAAGTGATTTTTAAGATTTTTGGGAAAAATCAGAGATGAAACCATTATGAGTCATAGTCTCAAAATGGTAAAACTGCAGATGTTTTGATGGCCTTTGCACCAATAAATTAAAATTGTAAGCCTAGGAATATCTTCACCAAAAATGTTAATTCTATGACATTTTATATGATAACATCCATTGAGGAAAATATGCCCTTGTGATACCTTAAGGTTTGTAATTGAAAGTTATCACATAGAATGTATCTGAAGACCACTGTTTCACTGAAGAAGAAATGTGGGCAATAAGAATTCATTATGAGCACTGTGGTAGAGTGGAAAAAGCCTCAGAGGTTCCAGACTGGAAGTAACCTATAAAAACAATCGTTACCTATCCCCTATGATTTTTTTGTATTTTTGGTATTGAGGTTTTTCTGTGCTGTATTTAAATATTGACAAAATATTTATTATGTATTATTATTAACTTTATATTTTTATTTTATCATATATTTAAGAGTAAATGTTGTATAATGAAACTTGCTTTCAGTTATATATTACTTTACCCTGTAAGTGTATTTTACCTACCATAGATAATTTTGCATTGGAAAAAACTAAGTCCCCAAACACAAAGAAACTTGGTCAAGTTAATACTAAAATGCCTAGGCCAGTGGTCCTTTTACTTCAAGCACTAGGACTGTTTTTTAATGGAATTAACATGCATAATATTGGAGGATCCCTGTAAAAAAAATCTTTAAGGGGCCAGAAATGAAAAATAAAACGGAGGACTATATTAGAAGTTCTATGCCATTTTAATGTTTTTCCTAAATTCCCTCCATACCTTTTTGTCACAGGTTTCTAACTCTTGAACTATACATTAAGAAAGTCAGCACTTTTGGAAGCTATGCTTATAAATAATAATTATGTGAGGTAGGTTTTCAGATCTGGGAAGTGTACAGTTTTGTATTATTATTTTTTTGTACTTTTATTACCTGTTCTTATCTTGCAATTTGTTTATTTCACTGGTCTGATCCAAAATCTGTTTTTCCAATTTGTTTGTAGAAAGGGAATGTTCCAGAAGCTGAAGTTCAAGTCTTGTTGTCTGATTTAATACCTAAAAGTAACAGAATGAAATTATTTTATCAAGTTATTTTTAATTGGATATAACTTACTGTCAATTAAATTATCTGAATTATGAGAAAACATAACTAAAAAGTTATTCATTTACCTAACTATCTTATTTTGGCATGTATTACCTTTTCAGAAAAGGCTTAATGTCCTGTGTCCCATCAGAGCATATTAATTTTTTTTCACCATACTTTTATTTTGGGAAGTGTTTAATAGTCTAGACAATGATGTTTGTGTCAGATCATATGTTTGGTTTTTTTTTAGTTCTTTCATATTTTATCATTTCTTTTCACACAGTGAGGCAAATGGGAAGATAGTCATATGTAATGTCTCTGAAATTGTTCATGAATGAATAAGCATTTCCCTCTGCTCAAAACAAATGCTGTTCTCATATTTGTTTGTCAGTAAATTAAAACAAAGAGATTAGAATACACATGCTTCTATTGTATACAAATATAACTCAATTTTTTTCTGCCTTAGCCTGATGTTTCCTAGTTTCGTTTGACTTGTTTAGCCTTTCATTTTTCTTTTCTACTTTTCTTTTTCCTAGTTTAAAAACCATATCAATTAGGAAACAATAAAATGTCAACATAAAGGGGAAGGTGAGTTTTGCTTTGTATACCTTTCTGATATATAACATTTTCAGGATCACTTTTCCCATTGTATTCAAACACCTTTAAAGACTAGTTCTTTTGAGTGTGGCCGCCTTTTGGCAGGAAGAATTGATTACTCACATCCTTTATGTTAATGGTTATTCAGGATGTGATACCACATTTAAGTGTAAGTCAGAATTGTTGCCAAAGAATACGTGTCCTTGAAAGAATCATTGTTTTCTTGCTGTCTTTATGTCATTAATGAATGCCCTGGCCTGGTCACACAGAGACAGTGATTTGGCTGGCATATTAATTAGACCCAAACAGTTTATGTTGGTTATTTCTGAAAGGAAGTGGATATCTGGGTGGTGCAAATGGTTAAGGTCCTCGGCTGCTAACCAAAATGTTGGCAGTTCAAGTCCACCCAGAGACAACTTTGAAGAAAGGCCTGGTGATCTACTTCCAAAAAATCAGCATTGAAAACGCTACGGAGCACAGTTCTGCAACGACGTACACGGCTTTGCCATGAGTCAGAATCGACTCGACAGTAACTGGTATATTTTAATTAAGTAACTATTTTATTAAGTAATTATACAGCACAGTTTAGTGCTAGTCTTTGGCCGGCTGAACCATTATACGTTTTATATTTCATTACTTACTTGTGCTTCAACATCAGTTAATTTCCGAGTCTGCTCAGCCGTTTGATTCAATAGGTTTGTTCCTATTTCTATCATTACAGCAGTCTGGTTCTGTACTGCGTTCTGCTGCATCTCTACCATTTCTTTTTTCATGTTGTCCTGGATATAATTCTCAAGCTGGAAAAGAAGTGTTAAAAAAGCCAGTCATTAGTCAAATGATCAGAAACTTTATTCCTAAATATTTGTCATCTTTTCCTCATCTTTGAAAAAATCTATTTGAAGATCTTTGTCTTGCTGTAGTTTTAAAATCTTGCTATTTCCTTTTTTTCACTAGCAGTAAAATGTCGTTTTCTCTTATGTTAACCCAAAGTCTGGCAATTTGTTAACATCGTGTGTAGGAGAGAGAGAAAAACTGCTCGTTGTTTTTTGCGTAGCTATAGAAGTCCACACTGTGGCAAGGAGATAGATAAGCCAAAACTTAGCGATAGGAAGGTGGTGGTGGGATGCAGCAGGAAGGACCCCTGGGGATTTTACTGTGTTGTGTCCGTTCCACCAACTTCAACTCTGTCCGTGTTGTACAGGAAATGAATATTTAGTGCTAAGAATTTTATCTATTTCTGCTACCTTCTAGATTTTTCATTTCTCAATATACAGAGAGTCTCTGTTAGACTCCCCAAAATAGAGTATAAGGAAAAGAGCACCTTTTCCAAAACTAACAGTATCACCATCAGTTCCACATTTGGCTCCCCTGCCCCGTGTCCCTCTTACTGAGGTTTATCACACATTAGACCTATCAAGTTTTTCTTGACATATATGCATTTTTCACAATTTCATCGTTTTCTATATCAGGCATAGCAAACTTTTAATCAATTCATCCATCAATTTCCTCGTATATGAAATAGGGTTACTAATTGGAGAGAGAAGTGTTTTAAGAACTAATTAAAACATGCTTTTAAAGTCATTGTATGTGCATAGCTTTAGGTGCTTAAAACTTTAATTACCTTTCTTCTTTGTTTTTCATAAGGATCTAATTATGATTCCATTCATTGTTCTAAATTGTAAGCTCATATGGACAGAAACCATGTTTTTATTCCTTTTCCACATAGCGTAACTCAAAAAAAATTTATTAAATAATTAAAAGTTTGTTGTAAAACTGCTTACAGTAACTTTCTTTAAAACTTGTAATTCTCTACAGAGAAACCATTCAACTTCAGTTGTCAAACATAATTCTTCCTAAAATGTTAACCGTTAAGTAATTCTGCACTAGTTCTTAAAGAGTGAAAAAACAGAATGGGATGGGTGGAGTTTCTCCCTTAAAGTTCAGGTGCTTCTTTGCTGATGCAGTTCACAAACTGTGTCTTGTGATTGGTTGTACATGGTCTTGACATTAGTACTGGAACTCTAAGATAACTGCTCTCTCCCCCTGCCTCTGTCTGCTTCCCGTCTCCCTCCTCACTAGTTGGCTTGGTATTTAATGGTCACTCCCTGCTGACTGTTCTCTCTTGATGACTGAACTGATCAACTTGAAACATTATAATTACTAAAGCACTGATAATGTATAAAAATCTTATCATTAAAGCTTTTACTTCTCCAGTATTCAAAATAAAACAACAACAACAAAATACTATTAGTTGAAAGTCCAATAAACGTCTCTAGTAAACCCTTCATAAAATTTGAAGAATCTGATACCCTTATTAATCATTTATCAGAGCTAGTGTTAACTCCCGGTTGCCATCAAGTCAGTTTCTATTCATGACAACCCCTGTGTGTCCGAATAGAACTGTGCTCCGTAGGGTTTTCGATGGCTGAGTTTTCAGCGGTAGATCACCAGGCCTTTCTTCTGAGGTGCCTCTAGGTGGACTCAAACCATCAACTTTCAGTTAGCAGTCAAGAGCTTAACTGTTGATGCCACCCAGAAACTCCAGTGCTTGCTTAGCTCAAGCCTTTGTAGTTGCTGTGTTCTTTCCTTTTTAATTTATTTTTTCCTTACTCCTCCCTGCCTTTTCTTTTTAAGATGTAACTTTTACAATGGACATACACTGTTTTAAGGAATCCATAGATAGCAGTTTGTAATTTCTTCCCTTCTCTTCCTCCCTCTGTCTCCCCCTCTCTCTCATCACCATGGGAGTAATAGAATTTTTGAGGTTAAAGTTACAGCTGGATCAGCCATCTAGAGGAGTTGTCTTAGCTCTTCTTAACACCCAGCAAAGATAATATTTAGAAAGATTTATTCTGGAAAGTTTGGAACTATAAAGATATACTCAGACTGGAGTTTGGTTTAACTCCATACTCTGAAATAATAATTTGTAAACCACTACAAATAATAAGTCTTAATCCTCCTATTGATTTCAGTGCTTAAGAGCTAAATAAAAATTAATCCATCTTTCATCACTATAAATCATATAGCTGGAGAAAAATGAATCCTTTCTTTGTTTGCCTTTTTAGAGCGTTATTGGGTCAAATGTAGTTAAACCACCAAGAGATAGACACGAGAGGAATGTTTATAATTTGAACTTTTAAAAGTCAGTTTCCAATTTAAAATTAAAACAAGAACTTTAGAAGACATAAAAGACCCAGTTTTTTAAAAATAGAACTTTTTAACTTTGTTGCCATATTTTTTTCTAATTTTGAAAACAATAGAATGCAAAATGCTTTTTAAGTCACTACTTTTCATCTTTTCAGGATGACAAAATATATGTATATTGGCTGTGTGTGTGTGTGTGTGTGTCGGTGTGTATGTTGTTAATCTTAAGTTGAAGAAAATTATATATGTGGTGTGTGTGTATATACATATACACATATATATAATATAACATTTATACATGTGTTGTATGCTTTGGAATATATGTATATGTGTACAATATACACAGTTTGGAAGGCATATATCATTTAAATAAAGCAAAACTCTGATACTGACTCAATTGCTAACTAATTAAAGTTTTTGTGAGGAAAATGGAACAGAAACAGAAATATGAAGTACTAGATAGTTTGTGTTGATTTAAAAAAAGATTTGTATTCTTATACTTAAAGCAGTGAAATTAAGGTTTAAAGAGAAATGTGTAATATGGTAATTTGGTACTCTTCCAGCCATCATCCATCTGTCACTGGAGGCTTGTGTGTTGCTGTGATGCTGAACAGGTTTCAGCAGAGCTTCTAGACTAAGACAGACTAGGAAGAAAGGCCTGGCAATCTATTTCCAAAAATCAGCCAATGAAAACCCTATGAATCAACCAAGGTCTGATCCATAACCAATCGTGGCAATGGCACAGGACCAGGCAGTTTCTTTCTGTTGCGCATGGGGTTGCTGTGTTGGAGGGCAACTCAATGATATCTAACAGCAACAGCAAGAACAAAGAATAACATGTTTAGCACCAGAAACAACAGGAACAGTAATGATAGTTACTGTTTATTGGTTACAATGTCTCAACTACTATGCTAATCACTTTATATTGATTCTAGGTGCCTAATGTTAGAACAGACATAGACATTGGCTGATGGCTGGCATACCTGTAAGCAAATTGATAGTTCAACCCAGAGGCCACTCCACAGTTTGCCTGCCTTTTAACACCCTGCAGTGACATATCTCAAAATGGGCTCTAGTGTGCCCTGTAGTTTCTGAGGCCGACAATGCCTTAGAAAACAACAGGCTTCCTACCACTCAGTTGAAAACAGGAGGGGAGTGCGTTTTTACCCACAGAAAAGCCTAGAATTAGCGAGCATCGGTGCTGGTTTTATCTCCCAGGAGCATCGTGACAAAAGAATCCGTTTTTTCCTCCAAAGATAAGTTGTCATTTTTAGAGACAGGAAGACTCCGGACATTCATAATGTAATGAACATCTCAAAATGAAAGTCTCCCATTTAATGTATCCTTTTAGTACTTCACTACTTATCAAGCCACATAAGACCAACATGAAACCCATTTGGCTGATCCACATTGATGGATGTACCTTGAAATTTCCTCGTCTCTTGACCTTGATGAATTAGGGTTTTTTTTCTGGTTTATTGCCCTGGAATGCCTTTCTGTTCAGTATCTCTTTTTTCATATTTTTACTGTCTGTGACTGAAACCCAGAAATAAAGAAATTTTCCCAATGAACCAGTGCTGTCCCTCCCATCTGCAGCTTCATACTCTGCTCTCCTTTGACAGATGTTCCCATCCGTGTCACTGGCACTTGCTGCTTTTATCAAAACAGTTCCCAGATACTTGAACCTCCCAGGAGAGGGGACACTGTCTTTGTAATTTCTCAAGTGTGGCTGCACATATTCATGTTTACAGAAAAGTTTGACATTGCCTTTATATCTGAAGGTAACTTTGCAGAGAGTGATTGTGATTCGTGGGTGCAAGTGCCTCTGAAAAGATCCTCACGCACAAGTTTGAAAGGGCAAGTGTGCGTTAATGCTCTCCTCTTCTTAGGTTAGTGGTTTAGGCACTCTTTATTTAGTGAACTGTTTCTCTGTTCCTAGAGTTCAAATGAATTAATAAATTTAATTAACACTGTAAGGCTACGCTCAGTATTGTTATGATTTGCTTAAAAAAAAAAGTTATACACTGACAGTCTTTAAAACTTGGCAACGTATTGAAGCGCGAGGTAACCAGAATAAAATGTTTGAACATTGTATATTATATGCATACACACACACACACACACACACACACACACACACACATATATATGAGCCCTGGTGGTGCAGTGGTTAAGCGCTCAGCTGCTAACTGAAAGTTCAGTGGTTAGAACCTACCAGAGATGCTTCGAAAGAA
This sequence comes from Dugong dugon, assembly GCA_030035585.1. Classification (NCBI taxonomy): domain Eukaryota; kingdom Metazoa; phylum Chordata; class Mammalia; order Sirenia; family Dugongidae; genus Dugong; species Dugong dugon. The sequence goes on along the minus strand of CM057473.1, from coordinate 114,424,451 downwards.
AGGCCTGGCAATCTACTTCTGAAAAAGCCTTTAAAGACCCTATGGATCTCAGTTCTACTCTGACACATGAGGTCACCATGGGTACTCGATGGCAACTGGTTTGGTTGGTTCATCCCTCCTGACTCCACCCCTCCTTCCCACTCAGCTTTAACAGTTCTCTCTTCTGGAGCATCAGACTGCTCCTAACTGCTCTCCCACCATCCCACCTTCAGAATCATGATTTTTAAATGCACATTTGATCACTCTGCAGCTCACATTATTCGCTTGTCCCTTTGTCTGTAAGATAAAGTCCAGATCGCTTATCTTGGCAACATGCATACCTTTATAACCTGTGATCTCGTTAACCTCATACCCTTTGTGAACCTGCCTCCTAGCCATGTAAGACCCCTTGTGCTACTTCCTGTGTGTGCACCTTTGTCTGTTCTTCCTTTTGCACTGAGTTCTTCCACCTTCTGGGATCTCAGAGGTAAAGCGTTGTTCAGGTTCAAATGTATTTTGCTTGGGAGGGGTGGGGGGTTCCTTTTGAACTGCATGAAGCTCAGCAGACCAGAGTTGGAGACTCATTGCTGTGTAGATTGAGTATTCCATTAGATGACGCTTCCTGGAGATGTTAGTTTTGTAAACTTTTGCTTTTTTTTTCTTTCTTTATTTCTGTGTGATAAGGCTTGCAAGCATAATCGTGGCTTTCCTGTGTGAGAGTTAGGGACCCCTGATGGGTTTGTTTTGGTTTTCTGTGTCATATTTGGAAAACCAGAGGTTCCCCAAGTAACCTAATGGAAAGGCACCGGCAGTAAATTATCTACCTAATTCTCATTGGCACACTGTCATGCCACAGATGGGTGACACCAAAGTGCCACTCACCTCATTGGCAGATTGTATTGCCAGATCATATTTCTCAAAATCCATATTACCAACCAAAAATTTAAACACACTCAATTAGTAAGCATGCATTCCAATACTAACTATGTAGAACCCTCCTGGCATAGCATCTTTCAAGCACCTTCTGTAACTAATTTGTTCTTAGCTGTCTGTCTTAGTCATCTAGTGCTACAGTAACAGAAATACCACAAGTGGATGGCTTTAACAGACTGAAATTTATTCTCTCACAGTTTAGGAGGGTAGAAGTCTGAATTCAAGGTGCCAACTCCAGGGGAAGGCTTTCCCTCTCTGTCAGTTCTGGGAGAAAGTCCTTGTCATCAATCTTCTCATCCAGAGTTTCTCAGCACAGGGACCCTGGGTCCAAAGTATGTGCTCCATTCCTGGCTCTTCTTCCTTGGTGGTAGGAGGTCCCTCTCCTCTGCTTACTTTAGATCTCAAAAGAGATTGACTCAAAATACAACCTAATGCTGTAGGGTGTGTCCTACCTCATTAACATAACTGCCTCTAATCCTGCCTCATTAACATCATAGAGGTTAGGATTTATAACAGGTAGGATGATCACATCATATCACAAAATGGAGGACAACCACACAATACTGGGAATTATGGCCTAGCCAAGTTGACACACAAATTTTGGGGGGACCCAATTCAATCCATGACACTGTCCTTTTCACTTTTTTTCCTATTAATAATTGTGAGTGACTTTCTGTTATCTGATACTATGTGTAGATAACCCCTTTCCTGTCTTCACTAGTTTAAAGAGACTAAAAGTGTACTTGTTGACCACTGTAAACTTGATGTGATAAGCAATAGTTTCAGGCATCAGTTGATAGCATATTAAAATTAATAGTTTGTCTTCTTGTGAAAAATAAAATTTAAAATAATTTGAGCATATAAGTGTATCTGTACCCCATAAAATCATATCTTCTTTGCTTTTAGTTGTGAGTATAACTACACCTGCTTCCCACTTATTGACTGTCTCATTATCTGACATTTTGCATTTACGACGGTGGTGAAAAATCTACTATCCAACTATTTTGGGCATTAATGGTGTACATCTGGCAATAACGAATGCCAAGATGCCAGGCAGGAGTGATGGTTAAGGTTATGTGTCAGCTTAGCTGGGCCATGATTCTCAGTGGTTTGGTGGTTGTGTAATGATGTAACTTGCAGTTATGTAAGTATGTAATTTGGAAGTTATGTAATGATGTAGTCATCCTCTGTTTTGGGATCTGATGTGATCATCCTGCATTTTTGCCTAACAGCTATTTGTGCATAATGACCTGGTCTTTTGAATGTAACCATGTCGATAAGTGAGGAGTGGGTGTATATATTACTTTTCATTATCTAATTAAGGGATGTTTATCATATATATCCACTTGTTCTTTTTATATATATCCCTTACCATCACTTGAAAATCTAAGAAGGAAATGTATTTTTCCCCTCAAAATGTTTCCATCATTTACTACTGAAAAAATGGCTTTTTTTAATTAATAGCAGCCATTTAAAATATATGGAGTTTTAATGAAACTGGATTAGTAACATCCTATAAATTTATTTGCATTTTATATGGCAAAATATGTCACATTTTACACATTCATGTCTTTTAGAGGACTCTTAAAGTACGTATATATTTACGCAATATATTTACGCAATTTAGCACTCTGGCTCACGACACTTTAGGATGACCTGTATAGTTATCTGTAAGTCAAGGAGCAAAGAAACTGCATCAAATGTCGTAAGGTCGTGTGCATATATGTGCATATGAGAATCAAATGAGATTTAAAAAAAAAAAACCTATAGCAAATATAGTAATAGCAGTTTACACCTGTAAAAGGCTTTACCATTTTTTTAAAAATCTCATTTGTTTCTCACACTGCCTTAGCTTGGATTTCCCCAAAAGCAGAGCCTGAGACAAAGGCATGCATGCAGGAAGTTTATTTAGGAAGCGATCCCAGAGAGCAGCAGTGGGAGACAAGGTGAGTGAAACAAGGAAGGAGGGAAAGGCAATTCAAAGATGTGGCCACCACTATGGCAATTTGTAAAGATTCCCCCAAGACCTTTTCAGGAGCCTATGGATTATATCTCAGAACTGTCCTCCTGGGGCAAGAAAGAGAATGCTCCCATCCATCCCTGGGCAAGGGTATTTCCATGGGCATTAACTCTCCCATACTTCTGGGTTGTGCTTGTGAGGGTGATAAATAGGTTGCTGCTGGTGTCACAGCCAGTTTGGAGTCAGAGGAGTTCCTGGGCAGGGAGCAAGGGGCATCAGGACTGCCCAAGGCAAGGTCCATCAGGTTGCACAGCTAATTGTTGAAGCCTGTTGGGAACTGGTCTCTGTGGAGACGGCGAGGATGAGAGGTGGTGCCAGAAGGATGTGAAGCAGCCCACAGAGGTGTTCCCTGAGACAGCAGGGTAATACTGTAAAGCATATTTTGTAAGTGAGAAAACTGAAGGTCGGAGAACTTACACACCTGACCCAAAGTCAAGTGGACCAGAGTTTGCCAGTCTGACAGAAGAGCAGGCTAAGGTGGAGTGGGGTTGAGTACCACATGTCGAATGAGGTCTTATTTTAAAGCTTTAAAACCCATGGTCAGAAAGTTGGTGCAATGGGAAACTATTTGCTGCTGGGTGTGTCGGAGAGGAATGCTATCGTAACAGCAACCATTTTGAAGATGATAATCTTTCTAATGGATTGGGATAAAGAAAAGGCTAGAGATAAGAAACCAAGACTCAAATTGCCTTACAAGCAAAATAAAAGCTGAACAAGACTTTAGCAGCAATAACATCTGAGAGTATGTTACCCTTTTTTTGATTTTATTTATTTTCTTGTTGTTGAGAATATACACAGCAAGATACATACCAATTCAACAGTTTCTGCATGTACAATTTAGTGACATTGATTATATTCCTCAAGTTGTGCAATTATTCTCACCCGCCTTTTCTGAGTTGTTCCTCCCCCATTAACATAAACTCGCTGCCCCTGAAGTTTCCTATCTAATCTTTCGAGTTGCTGTTGTCAATTGGATCCCATATAGATAGATAGTTCTTAAAAGAGCATAATGCTCAAGGCAGACCTTTTTCACTAGTTAATCTATTGTTTGGTTTTAAGGAGACTTTAGGGGATATTTTTGGTTTAAGGTTTAAAGATTATCTCAGGTCACGGCAATAGTTTCAGGGGATCATCCAGCCTCTATGGCTCCAGAAAATCTGGAGTCCATAAGATTTTGAAATACTATTCAGAATTTTACCCCTTTTGGTCAGTATTCTTCTATGGAATCTTTGATCAAAATGTGCAGTAATGGTAGCCGGGCACCATCCAGTTCTTCTGTTCTCATGACAAAGGAGGCAGTTGTTCACGGAGGCAGTTAGTTGCACATTCCATATCCTCCTCCTGTTCCTGATTCTCCTTCTTCCTCTGTTGCTCCAGGTGAATAGAGACCAGTCATTATGCCTTGGATGGCCGCTTGCTAGCTTTTAAGACGGCACAAAACAACAAACTAGGATGTAGAACAGAAGCTCTAAACATGTTATTTGTCCAGTTATCTGGGATGTCCCATGAAACCGTGACCCTAAATCTCCAAACCAAAGAACCAAATCCCATGAGGTGTTTGGTTGTACATAAGCAGCCTCAGCAGCTACTCTTTTTTTTTGGTCACTGTTGTAAATATATCTATCACACAACTTTTGCCAGTTCAACTTTTTACATGTGTACAACTTACTGACAGCAATTAAAATAATTGGCTGTGCAACCCTACCCTTAATCGGTATAAATTTTGCATCACCATTAACCCCCCTTTCCCCCCTCCCTCCCACCCCTGGTGACCACTAATAAACTTTGGTCTCTATACATTTGCCTTTTCTTATCTTGTTATATAAGTGAGGCCATACAGTATTCGTCCTTTTGTGATTGGTTAATTTTGCTCAGCATAATGTCTTCCAGCTCCATCCATATTGTAGCAGGTATCAAGACTTCATTTCTCCTACTGGCTGAGTAGTATTCCATTGTATGTATGTACCACATTTTGTTTATCCATTCATCTGTTGATGGGCGTTTGGGTTGTTTCCACCTTTTGGCTAGTGTGAATAGAGCTTCAATGAACATTGGTTTATTAGTCTCTTTTTGAGTCTTTGCTTTTAAGCTTTGGCTATATTCCTGGGAGTAGAATTACTGGGTCATATGGTAGTTACATTTTAAGTTTTTTGAGGAACTGCCACACTGTTTTCCACAATGGCTGTACCATGTTACATTCCTACCAGCAGTTGATACGGTTTCCAATTTCCCCACATCCTCACCAACATTTGTTATTTTCTGTCTTGTTTTAATTTCGCGTTAGGCAAAAGTTCACAGAGAAAATTAGTTTGTTCATAAAGTGTTTCATGGCCTTGGTTTCATTCCCCACAATGTGTCAGCACACTCCCCATTTCCACCCTAGGTTCCCCATTTTCTTTCGTCCTGATTTTCTACCCCTCCTGCCTTCTCCATTTTACTTGGATCCACAATCAACACCCATGGAAGCAGCAGTCAAGAAATCAAATGATGCGTTGCATTGGGCATATCTGCTGCAGGCCTCTTTAAAGTGTTAAAAAGCAAAGATGTCACCTTGAAGATTAAGGTATGCCTGACCCAAGCCATGGTGTTTTCAGTCACCTCATATGCGTGCAAAAGCTGGACGATGAATAAGGAAGACTGAAGAATTAGTGCCTTTGAATTGTGGTGTTGGCAAGAAGTACTGAATACACCATGGACTGCCAAAAGAATGAACAAATCTGTCTTGGAAGAAGTACAACCAGAATGCTTCTTAGAAGCAAGGATGGCGAGACTATGTCTCACATACTTTGGACATGTTATCAGTAGGAACCAGTCCCTGGAGAAGGACATCACACTTGGTAAAGTAGAGGGTCAGTGAAAAAGAGGAAGACCCTCAATGAGATGGATTGACACAACAGCTGCAACAATGGGCTCAAACATAACAACGATTGTGAGGACAGCTTAGGACTGGGCATCGTTTCAATCTGTTGTACACAGGGTCACTATGAGTCAGAACCGACTCAATGGCACCTAACAGCAACACCACCCTGCTTTCTCATCTTTGCTTTTGGACAGATAATGCCCTTTTGATGTCGTATAATTCATTGTTCTAAGGAATGTGTTCCTCTCGGGTGATATTGTTTATATTATGTGCTTGTCTGTTGTTTGGCTGAGATGTGGTCTCCAGGAATGCCTTCAGTTCCAGATCAGAAGGGTGTCTTAGGGCCATAGTCTCAGGGGTTCTTCCAGTCTCTGTCAGACCAATAAATCTGGTCTTTTTTGTGAATTTGATTTTTTGTGGAACAACTTTCTCCCACTCCATCCAGGACCCTTTGTTGTGATACCAGTCAGAGCGGTTGGTAGTGGTAGCTAGGCACCATCTAGTACTTCTTGTCTCGGGGTCATGTAGGCTGTGGTTCATGTGGTCCATTGATCTTTTGAACTAATTGCTCCCTTGAGTCTTTTAGTTTTCTTCACTCTCCTTTGCTCTGGACAGGAAGAGACCAATCATTGTATCTTAGACAGCCACTCGCAAGCTTTTAAGACCCCAGATGCTGCTCACCAGAATAGGATGCAGAACGTTGTCTGTGTACTATGTCGTGCCAATTGACATAGATGTCCCCCGAGTTTACAGTACTTTGTCTTCTAGCCTAGGAACTTCACCATGCAAGGTATTTGATTATACCCCTTGGGTGCTCTATATGAGCCGCACCTACCATCATGTAGGTAGAAATATCCACCACCAAACCCGAATCTGCCGATGAGTGTGTTCTCTTACATCCTCTCACACCTCTGGGAGTATCTGTCTACCTGTTTGTCCGTTTGTAAATTATTGTTTGTTAATACAGAAATTCACTTTTAACTTCAAATACCTATTAAGTTCTTAGCTTAGGATATAATAGTGATGTTACCAACAGAGGTAGAAAGGAAATATAACACTATTTTCCTTTTTTTTAATAAACTAACTTATAAATTGTTACAAATAGAAGCATTTTAAATTCAGCTCTGGCATTGAGATGGATGAATTTGGGATAAAATATACTGGGGATTTCTTTTTTAATGAAACTGAAATGGTCTTGCCTGTTCTGAATTTAAGGTGCATTGAGAGGAGAAATAAAGGGAGCATGTTTTAGTTGTCTTTCTATGCCAGATAGACTCTTCGAAACATACGTATATTTATAGACATACATGCGTGCATGCATACATCCGTACATGTATGCGTACATATGCCTGTTTAAAAAAAACCAAACCAGTTGCTGTCAAGTCAGTTCTTACTCATGCCAACCCCGTATGTGCAGAGTAGAACCATTCCATAGAGTTTTTAAGGCTGTGAACTTTAGTAAGCAGATCTCCAGGCTTTTTATCTGAGGTGCTTTGGGTAGGTTCAAACCACCAACCTTTTAGTTAGTAGCCCGGGACTTAACCATTTGTGCCACTTAGTACTCCTTACATATGCTTATACATGTGTTTAATCATATGTATCTATGTATCATTTTCATTTCTTTGTGGGATGATAGGCCGTGAGAAGCCAGTAAAAAGGCCTTAGAAAAGAATGATATTGCTGAACGTCCTCATTTTGTGAATGAGGAAGGTGAGGGCCTGGATCACAATGCTGGCTGGCAGCAGGGTGTAAATTAGGACCCTGATCCCCTTGCCTAGGCCGGCACGCCTAGCACTGTACTGACATACCTGTGCTCGCTTAAATAAACGTGCTACCAAAGTGTTCACATTTCACTTTTGTGATGAGGTATTCAGATAGCAGAGGTCGATTATATCTCTGATACAACCTGTTTCTGCTATGTCTCTTTCTGTTTTGTGTATCTGCTAAAATCCTCGGTAGATTTTTGTGGACAAAGTGTGTAGTATCTTTGAAGCTTTTTTTTTTTATTTTAATGTAATATTTTAGTTTTAACACATAGTCACAATTACTGTGCTAGCTATCTAGGAAAGAAAAAAGCTAAAAAGAAATTAGATGATTTTTGTCTTGAAGATAGTTTCAGACTAGTTTGCTGTCCTTTATACAAACAGCAGGAAGCTTATGTTGTTTCTTTTTAAAAAAATGTTAGGGGTGTGGGGGGCACAGGAATGCAGATGAGAATGCCTGAGGAAGCAGAGTCAGCCTTTGGGGGCCCTGCTGAGTGCTGCTGCCTCAGAACGGACCTCCAGCCATGTTTTTCTGCTTATTTATCTTCTTTTTCTGCTAGCAAACCAAAAGGTGGAAAAAATTCCAATGGTTAGAATTTTTGAGATGACGTTAGAGGATGCTCAGAGTACACAGGATTCGTTCACCTGAAAGCTTAGCAATAAGTCATCTTTTTGCACACTTATTATGCCATCTTTTTGCACACTTATTATGTCATCTTTTTGCACACTTATTATGTCATCTTTTGCACACTTATGTCATCTTTTGCACACTTATTATGTCATCTTTTGCACACTTATTATGTCATCTTTTGCACACAAGGATGTAGTACTGACCTGCCTTCAGCAAAATATGTATTTAAAGTTATATTCTCAATATGACTGATAGCTCTGTTCCAAACTGTGCATAGTCTCTTACCTGAACACGATTCTGTCTCCTTTACCCTGGATTAGAATAAACGTAGACAAACATATGTTTATATACTCTCCTGAATTGAGATTTCTGTCAACAAAATGTACTGGTGCATTGTGTATGGTGGAGAGAAAGCTCTATAAACTCCGTTTAGCTGCATGCGCTAATCAGTTAAATAAAGCCACCCAAACCATAAATAATAGTTATTATACAATAAGGCTGGGAAATTTTTAGGCAAATGTGTTCTTTTGATTTTGATTTTCATGATCATGAAACTATAGCTGCAAGTTTTTATTTAATGATTTTGTAACAGCGAAACTTCATGCTGAGCTGAATCATTCACGAGGGGGGCCCTACCTCTTACACTGTATTAGATTATCTCTAGTTTGACCTCTGGTTCAGTTCCTGTACTTGGAAGTGTTTAAAACTTCAAGTTTGTCATATTTTCATATTTATTTACCTAATTTCAGTCCTTTTCTGTGCACATACTTTAAGGAATTAAAAGCATATCTGCCTGTACTTTGCAGAAGCTATAAGTGATCCATCTTTATAACTCACATTGGAAATATAAATTATCTAATTAGAATATGTTTTGCACATTATTTTTTAAAACTATATTTTTAAGCATTTTAAGAAAACTTTTTAAAAATTTCATCAACAATAGAATTATTTTTTAATCAGAAGCAATGCAGCGAAAGCAAACAATATTCATTGCCCAAGTTATGTGGCTTTTTTTACTAATTATATCTCTTATTTTTATTTCTTGATCTGAAATTTGATAAGAAGTATGTTAACTGTATATCTAAGTATTTACTGTTCTGTCCATGATTCTTCTGTAGTCCATCAAAAATGTTCTGAAAACTGCACGCACCGTGTTCTGTGGATTATTACAGTTGCCTCCACTGAGAAGGGAGACTTGGCCGAAACCACACGTAGTGATTCTGACTTCGGGCACATCCTTTAGCTTCTAATTATGTCTTCCAAGACCCCATGACCCTAAATGAGAGAGTATCTTATTATAAAGTATATGTTGTATCAGATTTCTCTTTACAAATAGCAGTTCTAGGGGTGATGGTGTTTCTGACTCATTTTCAAAGGGAGTTTATTTGAACTTTTGTTTCAAAATGTTATTCATGTATTGGGGGAGTGACTTTCTTTCCTGTGGTCAAGTGGGAATCACCACCAGTTACCTCTGAGCCAGTTCTGACTCATGGTGACCCCTGTGTGTCCGAGTAGAACTGTGAGCCATAGGGTTGTCAGTGACTGATTTTTTCAGGAGTAGATCACCAGGCCTTTCTTCTGAGGTACCTCTGCATGTCTATTCCATAACAATTACTCCTGAGTAGGAATTGATGTGCACAATCTGGCCATAAAATGAAAGTTTCACTGCTCTGTGTGGAGTTTAAACACACATTATTTTATTTCCATGGGATTACTACTACTTATCCGAAAGTAATTTTTGCATAAAATTTGACTGTAAGATGGAATTCATTTAAATAAACGTATAGATTGGTATATAGAGTTGTAACTTGCCATAAAAGAACCTTTCTTACCTATTAACTTGCTATGTATAAAATGTATTGAACTATCCAAGTCATGATGATTCAAAAACATTTTGTGGCTAATTATGTAATGCCAGATTGAAACTGACAAGTATTATTCTTTGGTGGGCACTTCTCGCTAGTTCTTTTGTCACAATAGCATTATTATTTTTATTTGTGAGTCTTGCTCAGTGAAGACTGATATTATGTGTCCATGCACTGCAGCTCAGTAGGTTGATGTTAAAGTAAATACTGTCACAGACATTATGCTGAGCAAAAGAAGCCACACACAGAAGAATACTTGGTATATGATTCTGTTTACGTGAAGTTCAAGAATAGATAAAACTTATCAATGGTGATGGAAGTCAGAATAATGATTTCCTGCGGGTGGAGGTAAGAAAGCGCAGAGGTGGGGGAAAGAGAGATTATTAACTGAAAAGTGGTGTGAGGGGACCTGATGAAAATGTTTTATATCTTTATCTGGGTGCTGTTCACATGAGTGAATTCATCTTTTAAAAGTGCACCCATCTGTAAAATCAAGTAAACTTTATATACTTTTATACCTTGTCATAGATTGAATTGTGTCCCCCAAAGTTGTGTGTCAACCTAGCTAGGCCGTGATTCCCAATATTGGGTGGTTGACCTCCATTTTGTGATCTGATGTAATTATCCTATGTGTTGTAAATCCTAGCCTCAGTGCCTGTGGTTATGATCCTGTTTGGGAGTAAGCTGTCCATTGTATTAATAAGGCAGGACACAACCTACAGGAGTAGGTTGTATCTTGAGTCAATCTCTTTTGAGATATAAAAGAGAGAAACGAGTAGAGAGGAGAGGGACCTCATACTACTAAGAAAGAAGAGCCAGAAGCGGAATGTGTCCTTTGGACCCAGGTTCCCTGTGCTGAGAAACTCCTAGACCCAGGGGAAGACTGATGACAAGGATCTTCCCCCAGAGCCAACAGAGAGAGAAAGCCTTCCCCTGAAGCTGGTGCCCTGAATTCAGAGTTCTAGCTTTCTAAACTATGAGAGAGTAAATTTCTGTTTGTTAAAGCCACCTACTTGTGGTATTTCTGTTATAGCAGCACTAGATAACTAAAACATACCTCAATAAAAAGATTTTAAAAAGAAATATATAACAAATGTTTGACAAAGTTTGATGTGACACTATGATCACAGTTACTGTGAGTGATTTTATTTACCTGTCTGCAGATTTCAGCTGGGAGTAGCTAAAATCCTGTCTAAATAAATTAATTTTGGAAAAGTGATTTTAAAGTGACTACAGAGAGCTATGGATTAAATCATCCCAGCCTCCTGAAGTGAGTTAAAAGTATTCAGTAAGGTAAACTAGTAATCTAACATTCTGAAACACTATTTTTTCTGGATCAAGCATAAAAAGCATTTGCTCTTGGAAGACCAAGAAAAAAATTCATCAAGTTCCCATTAGTCTAAAAATAAATAATAAATAAATAAATGTCTGAGTCATGTATTACATCTTGTTGGAGCTCGGTGACTTTAAGTCTAGGAAGAAAATAATTTATGCTATGAATAGTTGTTCTACCCATTTCTATTGGCATAAATACAGAATTACTCTGAGAAAAGTAAAATTCAGGCAGTCCCGGGGTACGAATGAACTCCCTTCCTAAGTGTTTCTTTAGGTCGAATATGGAGATAAGTCGGAACAGGTGCGTACAGATCCTATTTAGCCTTACTTTAGTGCAAGGAAAAGCTCGAAATCTTTTTGATGATTTAAAAGCTGCACGTTCAGCAAGTGAAGGTGATTGTGATGAAGAATTTGTTGCAAGTAGAGGTTGGTTCAATCCTTTCAAAGTCAGGGCAGATTTACATAACATTGAAGGGCAAGTATGAGTTGTCTGGTAAGTCAGATGTTCGTAACCCGGGAACTTACTGTAAATAAATTTGTCTATTGGATATAATTATATTTTGAGTTGCTTCAAGTATTTTTTGCTTTTGAGCAACATGATAGAAACTTTAATGTGGAAATTAAATAGAATAAACTAGCATAGTTCCCAAACTGAACCGAGGCGCCAAGGATCACTGCACCAAACTCATTGAAGCACTGTACGATACTTTAGATGTTCAGGGGACCCAAAACCCAGCAATACTCAGTCTCTGTGAGACACAGTAAGAATTAATAGTTCAAGGTACTTCACAGTGTCAGCATTATTAGATCGTGCCACAGTGCAAAGCTGGGCTTTTGGTAGTTCCGATGATAAATAGTACTGCACGAAAATCAACGTGGAACTTGAAATGAGCGTGGCAGTGTCCAGTCTAATCCCAAGATTTGAGAAGCTGTGCAGTGCCTGACATTCCATTTGTAAGTAATTGTGTTTATTTAAGAAAAAATTAAAATATTTTTTATTTTATGTATATTTTTGTTTTCAGATGGTGACTAAATTATCATAACTACTTAAAATGTTTGATGCTAATTACTTACTAAACACGTTTGTTGAGTGCTTTTCTTTCTTTTATTTTTCAGCCTAGGGGTACTGTGAAAAATTACTGAGACACTAAGGGTGCAGGAGCTGAGAACATTTGCATAGAACTTTGCATTTAGTAGGATGTAAATTCAGTCTACTCTCTTTCTTCCCTTCCCCCAATCCAGATATGGTCTTTAGCTATAATTTCTATGGCTTCATATGTTTATTGGAAAACTAGTAAATCAAAAAGAACTAGTAAATTGTGTAAGATCTTCAGTACTTGAATATTTTCCTAACAAATGTTAAAATCATTAGGAAAAATAACCATGTTCCTTGCAAGCTAAGTTCCCTAGGGGCGCAAACAGTTTGTGCTCAACTAAACCCACCCAGGGGTATAATGGAAGAAAGTCCTGGCAGTCTGCTTCCATAAAGATTAAAAAAAAAAAAAAAAAACCCATTGCCATTGAGTTGATTCTGACTCATAGTGTCCCTATAGGACAGAGTAGACGTGCCCCACAGGGTTTCCAAGGAGCAGCTGGTGGATTCAAACTGGCAACCTTTTGATTAGCAGCCTAGCTCTTAACCACTGTGTCACCAGGGGTCCAGAAAACCCTCCGGAGCTCAGTTCTACTCTAAAATATGAGTTCGCCATAAGTTGGAATGGACTCAATGGCAACAGGGTCAGGTACTTACAAGCTAGTTGGTTGGTACTGTGTTACCAACAACTAACAACTTTCTTTTAAATTTTTTCCCATACAAAAATTTATACATACATTGTTATGTGACTCTAATTGCTCTCCCCCTACTGTGACAGCACACTCCTCCTTTCTATCCCTGATTCCCCATGTCCATTCAACCAGCTCTTAACCCTCTCTGCCTTCCCATCTCACCTCCGGACAGAAGCTGCCCATTTAATTTCTTGTATCTACTTGAGCTAAGAGGCACACTCCTCACGAGTATCACTTTATGTACCACAGTCCAGTCCAATCCCTGTTTGAAGAGTTGGCCTCGGAAATTGTTTTAGTTCTGGGCTGATAGAGAATCCAGGGGCCATGCTTTCTGGGGTTCCTCCAGTCTCAGTCAGACCATTACGTCTGGTCTTTTTACTAGAATTTGAGTTCTGCACCCCACCTTTCTCCTGCTCCATCCGGGACTCTCTGTTGTGTTCCCTGTCAGGGCGGTCATTGGTGGTAGCCGGGCACCATCTAGTTCTTCTGGTTTCAGGCTGATGAAGTCTCTGGTTTATGTGGTCCTTTCTGTCTCTTGGGCTACTACTTTCCTTGTGTCTTTGGTGTTCTTCATTCTCCTTACTCCAGGTGGTTGGGACCAACTGATGCATCTTAGATGGCTGCTTGCAAGCTTTTAAGACCCCGCACGCCACTCACCAAAGTAGCATGCAGAACATTTTCTTAATAAGCTTTGTTATGCCAATTGACCTAGATGTCCCCTGAAAGCATGGTCCCCAGGCCCCTACCCCTGCTACTCTGTCCCTCAAAGTGTTTGATTCTATTCAGGAAACTTCTTAGCTTTAGTTTAGTCCAGTTGTGCTGACTTCCCCTGTAGTGTGTGCTGTCTTTCCCTTCACCTAAGATAATTCTCATTTACTATCTAGTTAGTAAATAACACTCACCCTCCCTCCCCACCCTCATAACCATCAAAGAATGTTTTCTTCTGTGTTTAAACCTTTTCTTGAGTTCTTATAATCATGGTCTTATACAATATTTGTCCTTCTGTGACTGACTAAATTCGCTCAGCATAATGAACTCCAGCTTCCTCCATGTTATAAGACGTTTCACGGCTTCATCGTTGTTCTTTATCGTTGCATAGTATTCCATTGTGTGGATATACCATAATTTGTTTATCCATTCGTCCGTTGATGGACACCTAGGTTGTTTCCATCTTTTTGCTATTGTAAACAGTGCTGCAATGAACATGGGTGTGCATATGTCTATTCGTGTGACGGCTCTTATTTCTTTAGGATATATTCCAAGGAGCGGGATAGCTGGATCATATGGTACTTCTATTTCTAGCTTTTTAAGGAAGCGCCAAATCGATTTTCACAGTGGTTCTACCATTTTACATTCCGACCAACAGTGTATAAGTGTTCCAGTCTCTCCACAACCTCTCCAGCATTTATTATTTTGTGTTTTTTTGGGTTAATGCTAGCCTTGTTGGAGGTGAGATGATATCTCATTGTAGTTTTGATCTGCATTTCTCTAATGGCTAATGATCATGAGCATTTCTTCATGTGTCTGTTAGCTGCCTGAATGTCTTTTTTGGTGAAGTGCCTGTTGGTATTCTTTGCCCATTTTTTAATTGGGTTATTTGTCTTTTTGTTGTTGATATTTTGCAGTATCTTATAGATTTTAGACATTAGATGCTGATTGGATTTCTTGTAGCCAAAAAGTTTTTCCCCGTTTGTAGGTTGTCTTTTTACTCTTTTGGTGAAGTCCTTTGATGAGTGTAAGTGTTTGATTTTTAGGAGCTCCTGTTTATCTAGTCTCTCTTCTGGTGCTTGTGCATTGTTACTTATGGTTCATATTGTGTTTATGCCATGTGTTAGGGCTCCTAGTGCAACTAACAACTTTTATAAGCATAGTGTAGTTCATGAGAAACATTCTCAGAGAAAACGCATGTATTTTGTGGAATATCATGGCTGCCTCCAGGCTGATGCATTTTGGTCGTGTAGTGGAAGTACAGAACAGAGGTTGCTATTTTCACAAAAGTAACGTGGTCCATTTCTGCCTGCAATTTATAGTGTGCATACTTAATTTCCTCATTTATTCTCAGTTAAACTAGTCGTATAACATTGCCGTATACAGAAAAGCTGAATTTACTTGCACACCAAAGCCATTTGGGAAGTAAACTTTCAATGTGATTCTCCAAATGCTTGTGGTAAAAGTACGAGGGAGTTGAATCATTTTCCCATAATTAGTTGCAGTTCTGGAGGTCTGCCCTTTCTCCCTAACCCTACTGCCTTGCATGCATGTCTATTCCAATGGAAGCTAGTGGAAAATTCCTATCCCCTTTCACTCCACTGCCATGAGTTATAAAAAGCATGTCATTCAGAATTGACTTTTTCTGCTACATGCTTGAAATTTTACTCACAACTTGAAGGAAACAAACATTTCAAGGAATATTTCTCTATCAATGGGGTGAGGGGCACAGCATCACCAGAGAACGACTAACCCGGTTTGCTTCTTTAGGGGATCACATATTTGTATTAACTAGTGCTCTCTAAGCGACAGTGTGCCATAATATGCCCCCCCGCCCCCCATACCTCTTTTTCAGAACAACAATGACGCTCAGTCACACAAGTCCCTTCAGGCTCCCATCTTAACTGACTCATTCAGTGGGAACAGAAAGCTCACTTGCCAGTGGGAAGAAGGGGTGAGGGTGAGCACAGGGAGGATGGAGCAGTCGGAGGCTTTCCTATTGTTAGGATTTTTTTTTTTTCCTCAATCAAAATATGAGTCATCTTACCCCATTTTTTTAACCGAAAATCGCTGTGGTTACTGCTATGATTTTGGTCTTGAATCCTACAAGCCAGTTTAATTTTATCAGTGGTAATGAATTCTTGAAAGCTTCCCTCAGTTGTAGAAATTTGGTTTTAAGTTAAAATGGTCTAACTACCAGCTTAAATGCTGTGGCTTACCATCTTAGTTTAATCTCCTTGGCGGAAGGACCAACACGGGGGCTTTGGCTGTTCTTTGGGATTCAAATTATGAGTCGTTTGGTTCCACTGGAATCTTGGCCCTATCCTGAAGTTACCTGAGGGGTACTTTAGCTTTAGGGGGCCAACGTTAGAAAGTAAGTGAAGCTTTTGTCCAAAATACCTCTGCTACATTCCGACGTTTGCCAAGAGATATATGTAGGTCTAATGGCGCTCTCTTACTTGTTCCTGCACTCCCAAGCCATTACTCCCTTCAACAAAAAGGCCATGCTAACCTAGATATTTCCCTGCAGATGACAATGGTAAACTCAGAATTGTGATCTGAATCCTTCTTAACCGTTATCCCCATATCCACTAGCTGTCTTCCTCTGCCCAACTTCACTGAAGCAGCTTTTGATTTTTCATAGCACTTTGATAGTGCATCTCAATAGGCCCAACAACGGCTCAAGAAGCAAGACCAGGCAACTTGATATTGAGAGAGGTGCTGATATGAGCTATGGTATACAAAGTACACATAATGGATTTTCCTAATGATGGTTATACATAATACTGCTTAGAAAGATTTGAAAAGAGAAAGAAAAATCCTAGTGCTGCTCACAGAAGCTAGCTATAATTCTGGAAAACTGCCGTGTGTAACCAACACCTCTCTCTGACAATGCTGGGAAGTGAAGGGCTGTCAAGAGAACGCATGTCTTGTGATGCCCAAGGCTGGCAGCTCTCATTTGTCCTTTAACCGAAGTCACAGTCGTATGGGGGGGTAAGTCATCTAGGTTTTACCATTCTACTTACCAGTCCAGCTTCTAGTCATGAGAGTGAAAACGTAAAGCTTCGGTGCTCTGGCTGCGCAGTAGTTAAGACCTTGGCTGCTAACAAAAGATTGGCAGTTTGAATCCACCAGCCGCTCCTTGGAAAGCCTGTGGGTCACTATGAGTCGGAATCAACTTGATGGCAACAGGTTTGGTTTTTGTTTTTTTTTTTTTTGAGAGGAAGAGGAACACAGCCATCAATTGCAGGGCTTTGAAATAAGACATATCTGGGTTGAAATCCCTGCTCTTACAATGACCTGGCCAGTTACTTAATATCTCAGAGTTAATTTTCTCAGGAGTACAGTAATATCTGCCAGAAGTGTTCTTCTCACTGTGTCCCATATTTGTTTTGCTCATGGTGACAAACATTCTTTGGGTGGGCCAGTTTTGTGTGTAGTGTTGGAATGGCAGGTGTTGGGGGACTGTTGTACAGTCATTTAACTCTCCTAATCCACACAGAAGGATGTCTGGATTTTTGCTTAAATCTTTTGAAAGTCTGTTTTAGTGTAAGAAGCAGTCAAGTGATGAAACTTGATGGTAGTTTTGCTAGCTGTGTACCTTCTGATCACTTATTTAACCCTCTGAGCTTGAGTTCCTTCACCTACATTGTTGTTGTTGTTACATGTTGTCTAGTTGATTTTGACTCATAGCGACCCCAGGTGACAGAGTAGAATGGCCCCCGTAGGGTTTTCTAGGCTGTAATCTTTACGGGAGCAGATTGCCAGGTCTTTCTCTCGCAGAGCTGCTGGGTGGGTTCGAACCACCAACCCTTTGGTTAGCAGCCAAGCGCTTAACCGTTGCACAACCAGGGATCCTTTTCTTCATCTATAGGTTATGGATGAAGAAAATAATATCTACCTTAACTGGGCTGTCATGAGAACTAAATGAGATAATGCGGCCAGTGGTATACACCTGATAAATGTCAGCTGCTATCATGGTGATCATCATCATTGCCAATGACATTTTGCAGTTGCAACGCCATATATCCAAATGGGAGAAAGTGCCTTTGTCTGTTTTACCTCCAGTGACTGCTATCATAATTTTCTCTGTGCAAGAATCTGGTAGACTTGTTAAGTATCTATGTCATCTAGTGCTGCTATGACAGAAATACCACAAGTGGATGGCTTTAACAAAGAGAAATTTATTCTCTCACAGTTTAGGAAGCTAGACATCAGAATTCAGGGTGCCAGCTCCAGGGGAAGGCTTTCTCTCTCTGTCTGCTCTGGAGGAAGTTCTTTGTCATCAATCTTCCCTGGTCAAGAGCTCTCAGCACAGGGACCCTGGGTCCAAAGGATGCGCTATGCTCCCAGCTTTGCTTTCTTGGTGATAGGAGGTCCCCATGTCTTTCTACTTGCTTTTCTCTTTTTTATCTCAAAAGAGATTGACTTAATGTAAGCTCTCCCTCCTGTGCCAGGAAACCACTGATTGGCTTTCTATTGCTTTAGGTGAATTTATATTTTCTAGAATTTCATATAAATGGAATCATATTTTTTTTAAAAAGGGGATTGATTTAAGACACAACCTGATCTTGTAGATTGAGTCCTGCCTCATTAACATAACTGCTGCTAATCCTGCCTCATTAACAACATACAGGTAGAATGTACAACACATAGGAAAATCACATCAGATGACAAAATGGTGGACAATCACACAATACTGGGAATGGTGGCCTAGCCAAGTTGACAACATAGTTTTGGGGGGCACACTTCAATCCATAGTAACAGTAAGCAACAAGCAGAGGATGCTGGCTTCACAGTAATGAGCTAAAAGCCCACTTGTTTTTGACAAGGTGGATGGGTGATGCTCGTAAAATGTTTTCTTTTGCCATTATCTGTCCTGGCTTCAGCGACTGCTGACTCTTTGTTGGCCTTTGTTGCTGACATAGGATTTTGAATCACTTAAAACTGAAATGGGTCAAGAATGTGTCCCAATTAAGTAGAGGCAGTTGTTTATTTATCAGGTTTTTTTTTTTTTTTTTTCATTTCTTTTTCCTTTTCATCCAGAGACAGTTTATTTTAATGTTAGTAGTATTTTGGGGTGAAAAGGGGGAAATGAAAAGCAGTATACCCTTAATTCTACACATGGCAGCTGTTAGATTTTGTATATAACTAGTTATATAACAATCAGTAAATTATGTGTATTTTTTAAAAATGTCCAATTAAGGGAAAAGGCATATATGGATTTATGATGTTTGATACCACTTAGAAGGGAAATATATTTGAAAATATGGGCAATTGATTACATATCATAAAATGATCAATTGTTATTTGAAGTAATGGTGTTCTGATTAGTCTTGATTTTTTAACTTGTAATATAATTATCCCATCACCATCATTTCACTGTTACAGTAACTTAAAAACAATTATGGTCAGGAATTCCTGTCATTAACACTTTATTAAGTTAAAGTCTGATGAATCTTTTTTTTTTTTTTTTTTTTTTTAAGGAAATCTAAGAATCCTTTCGTTAGTGGTTAAAACAATAAAGAATTTCATAGACACACCAAATGTTAATCTTGTGTTCTGAATTTCATGGGTTTATGTTATTCAACAAAATATAATAATATGTTCTTTCTGGCAGCATTTTTGCTCCAAAATTCCTCATTAAGACCAGTTTGTTTAGGGGATTTTTAAGGTACATCCATATGGATTAATAAAACTTTGATTAATTGGATGTTAGACATCCTAGATGATACTCTCAGGAGCCCTGGTGGCGCAGTAGTTAAACACTCGGCTGCTAACCGAAAGGTCAATAATTCGAACCCACCAGCCACTCAGTGGGAGAAAGATGTTAGAGTCTGCTTGCATAAAGATTACAGCCTTGGAAACCCTATGGGACAGTTCCACTCTGTCTTCTAGGGCTGCTATGAGTCAGAACTGGAATCCACTGGACTGCAGTGGGTTTGGGCTTTTGGTTTTTATATGGAATAATTTTTTAAGACTGCAAAGACCAGATGGTAGTTAGTAAAACTCCAAGAAATACTTCAATTATCTTCAGACTAATGTCTTTAATTATTCAGCAGATAACCAAGAGTTGATAGTATCTGTTGATTCCAAAAACCTAATGGCAGAGAAAATTCTTTCAGGAACCCAGAGAAAAATCAGAGGAAATGTTGCCTTAATAATTCTAAATCTTTTCTGCCAAGATCTGCATGCTAACTGGTTAACCCCAGATGCCTGCTCAGAGGTGGTTTTGGGCTCTTTTTAGTGCTCCTTTGGTTCCTGCCTTCTTCTGCTGTTAACACAGAATATGCAGAAGAGCAGCATTGCTTATAACTCACTGAACCCTGAAGTGATAAAAATAAATTTAGTAATAAAATATGAGTATTTTAGTGGACTCACTGTTACATATGAGCATGGTGGCACGCACTCAGGTCCCTTTAGAAGATGTCATGGAAGTGACAGTTCTGGAGCACATGTTTCTAGAGAGGCCCTGTGCCATGTAACATACAGAACAAAAGCATTTTATATGGCACTTATGATTGTCCTTTTCACTTTTGAAAGGAAATTCATTATCTTACAGAGTGGAGATGTACTTTGAGGTGCATGACTTTGAGAAACCAATTAACTCCCAGATACTGTGGGACAATAGATGTACCTTTTTTCAAGGAAATGTGTGTTACCACCAGATTATTCTAGTCACGCTATTTAACCTGATTAGAGTGAGTGGAATTATAATCTTTAATAATGAGATATATGTTACAGATCCTGACTGATAAGTGTGTTTCTGCTGTGATTATCAGAAGTGATCTTCATCATAGCTCTTGCCGTTGTTAGCATCTCACAGTTCCCAAAGCACTCGGCACCCTTCATCTTATCTGACGATCAGAATAACCGTACGAAGTCACCGGTGTAAGACAACGTATGTAGTTTCTGAACATAAACGTATGTAGTTTCTGGTAGTTTCAGCAAGTTAACTTAGCTGAATAAGGCAAGGAATCATTAAAACAAATATTTTACAGTTATTTCTGATTAAGAAAATTATTTACTACATATAAAGAGGAGCAAATAAAACACAACAAAAATTTTTTTAAAGTAGCTTCAGATTGTACCAGTAAACCTAGCCAGCTCTCACCAAGGCCTTCTGACAGTTATATAGTTAATTGAACATGCAGATACCAACACCCAGGAAAATAACTTCAAAGACATGTTTGTCTAATAATAACAGGATCAACTTCATATGTAAACAGGATTTATTTTATATTTGATTTCTTTGAAGCTGATCAGTTGTGTCTAGGATATCTCTCAGTATAGAATGCCTTTATTTAAAATAAAGCAGAACATGAATTCATCATCCTCCTTTGCTCTAATTTGGCTAACTTTCTGAGGCTTGCTTGGTCTCACTTTTTCATCTCTTCCTTTTTCCCTCAGGGTAATGGCCTTAGAGTCTCCTCCAAATGTAATGGGTAGCTTTCTCGCAGTTTCCTCTTCACTACGTGTAGGAACAGAAAAACTGTCAGACTAACCTTCCTTATAAAATTGCACGTGACTAAGCCACTTATGTCAAGGAGTATGGCATCCTTGCTATGAGTTCATGAAATAAGACAGTTTTCATTACATGTGCGTCCCCTTTGCTGTAGAACGTGACCACCGAGATGTGCCTTTGGCAGCCTCAGTAGAATTCTTCAGTGTATTACGTGTTGGTAATAAATGTTAATTAGTGACATTCAGAGGTGAAGCCACAATTCAGGTTTAACCTTCATCTCTGGAATTTGGTGGAACAATCATCCTGAAGGTGTTAATAGGTCCCCTGGAATACTGAGGACTTGAGACAGGGAGGTATAGGTGGTAGGTCTTGTGCTGTCAACCAGATTTCAGTCACCCTGATTGAATAGCTCGTCTCCTATCAAAAAGAGTGTTAATACATGAGCAAGTGTTAATCTGAGCCCGGTTGGTTTAGAGGAGATGTGACAGAATTGAAAAGTGGAGAGATTGGATGCTTCCTTCCTTTTAACAATGTATTAATATTCTCTGTCTAAAAGATCAATAACTATTATGAATATTCAGCACATAAAATGCTAAATCTCTAGGAGACTGTGTAAACATGATAAAATAATGTTTTTCCCAAGACCTCTATATTTTAGTATCTCTTAAAATCTCATTTTCCATGAAAAATTATAAAATTATATATTTAAGAAAATGACAGGTTCTATTTTTAAAGTAAATCGTTGATTTTTTTTATGTTGATATTAAATATTAATACTTCGTAATGTTAAGTTATTGGGTTAATGTAAACATTCAAAAAGTAATTCACAGAAATGTGAAAGGTTGTCAAAAAGCAAAACAAAGCTGATTTTGGAGCAAAGCAATTACCATCCCAGGAGCCCTCAAGGGTGGGTGTTAGAGAGGTTTTAATTAGGTTCTAGTTTAATTGCAAAGATAATGGTTTTAGCTGGTTGAAGGAATGATCATGTTAAGAGGATTAGGTCTGCTTCTCAGGAAATTTTTAATAGATTTCACATCTTTTGTTAGCTGGTGCAAGCCAGGATTAGGAAAAGGAAGAAAGGTGATTTCATGGGGAAATATCTAATTAAAATGAAATATTAATTTAAAGACAGACAGCTAGCAAACCTGACTTATACTGCAGGGGTGAGGGAGAGAGTCCATTCTTTTATTTTCAAACCACGTGTAAAATAGTCACTTCAATCCCAAGAGGCTGTTGAAACTTTTATTCTAAAACATTATACATGAAAAACCTTTTCACTATTTTTAGTTACATCAAATCATTCCGGTTTACATCATTTTCTCATTTTAAACATTAATATACTGCTGATGTCAAGTCATTTTTGGTTATACCTATCTGTAGAATGCTAGATGGAAGATGCATGCGTGTAGTTTTTTAAATCAAGCAGTGGAAATGGAAGGTCCCACATTACTTCACTGGGGCTGAGTTTTATTTGCCCAGACTTCCAGATCAGTACTCTGAAATTCAGGATTTCACCCTAAGTCGATTTCCAGAAAAGAGTTGTTACTATATGTATGGTCTGTGTGAATTTCCACTTGTACTTTCTTTTAGTTATCATATAATTTATTTTCACTCTTCTAAACTGCAGTCAATGTCATGTGATTACTTTACACACAAGACATTCCCAATAGTTGTTTTTCTTAACCGCTTTGTCACCACTTCTGCGTAGAAAGAGTTTAATACCAAAGTTGTCCACTCAATAGCCATCATATGCAAAGACGGCGGAAAATATGGTCCCGGGTGCTAAAGTCTGTTTCCATCACTGGAAGCAGTAATATAGGTGGTTGCTGACATTACTGGAAGAAGTAATTGCTTCCGTTACTGACTTGTGATGTTGACCAATTTATTTAACTTCTCCGACTTACTTCTTTTTTTAAAATAAAGGGATATAAATTATCAGATAGGCAGTCTGCTTCCAGAAGGTCATTGCCTAAAGACCTCATGGAGCGCAGTTTTCCTCTGCAACACATGGAGTCGGAATCAACTCAATGACAGCTGCTTTTGTTTGTTTTTGGTATTAGAGTGTGTGTTGTTAGGTGCCGTTGAGTCGATTCCAACTGACAGTGACCCCCTGTGACAGAGCAGAATTGCCCCATGGGGTTTTCTAGGCTGTAATCTTTATGCAAGCAGGTCTTTCTCCCACGGATTTGCTGGGTAGGTTCAAATCACCAGCCTTTTGGTTAGCAACCTACACTTAACCATTGTGCCACCAGGGCTCCAGTTATATGTATGTAGGTATACATATATGCATTAAATATTAAGAATACTTATTTTATAACGATGGAATTGTACATATCTCTTTTTTATGCTTTTTAAAAGTATTCTCTAGTTTTTTTTACAATAACCATGTATAGCTTTAGTAATTAGGAAAAATAGCTATTTGAAAATAATTTTAATTGATTTTTTTTAAATATAAAAAAGGTTTAAATGTACTGACCAAACTGTTTAACAAAGCTTTCCCCATCCCCACTCTCTAATATTCTTGATCCCCTTCACTCTATTTTTTTCTTTCTTTTATTTACTTTTCTTTTTCTGACGTACTATATACTCTGACTGGCATGTAATGGTATCATATAATATGTCCCCACAAGGGCAAGAGTCTTAGCTCCACACACACACACACACACACACACACACACACACACACACACACACACACACACACACACACACACACTGATTTATCCCAAACACCTAGAGCACTGCCTTGAAAAATGTATGTCCTTCATAAATATTGGTTGAATAAATAAATGAACTTCAATGACTCCTGCCCTGAACCATAAACCCCCATAAAGGGATAGGAGCGGTAGAATGGTATCCACTCATTTACTTTAATAAACTAAGAAATGAAATAACGTTATCCTTCAGAACATATCTATATTAATTACAATTCTCTCAACAATTTTCTATAATTTTCCATGGAAAATTTTCTATAATTTCCTCATGGAAAATTCTGCTTTTTGTCGGAGGAGGGGACAGATGTGTTTTTCCTCCCTAGATAATGCATACAAGATCTCTAAGCTGTAGGGTACTTTGATATTATCATGACCTATCTTTATTAGTGGTAAAGAAAGAAATAGATGGGTTGTATCAACTATACCTGTGTTGTAGAGATATTCTTGGGACAAAAGGAGGTAAGGTATGCAAAGTGCTTTAGCTTTAAAGGCATTAAGTGCTACTCAATTGCTATCCCTATTATTACATTAGGAGCCCTGGTAGCACCATGGTTACAGGGTAAGCGCTCGGCTGCTAACCTAAAAGTTGGTGATTCTAACCCACCAGCGAATCCATGGGAGAAAGATGTGGCAATCTGCTTCCATAAAGATTTACAGCCTTGGAAACCCTGTGGGGCAGTTCTGCTCTGTCCTATAGCGTGACTATGAGTTGGATTCAACTCCACGGCAATGGGTTTTTGGTTTTATTATTGTATTACTATTATTAAATGATAAAATTTTGACTGAAAAGTTGAGTGGCTCTCTTTATGTCAGAAGAATTCATATGGATATGAATTATTCTATATGGGGAAAGAGAGTTTGCCCATCAAGTTGTCATTATTATAAGTGACGCAGCTATTCTGTAAATTCTGAGCCCTTGATTTGCAAACAATCTGTGCATCTAATGATTCATTATATATACTCTCTTGATCTGCACTCAGGAAATACACAAAGCTGCCCAGGCCCCTGGTGTCATTTGGTTGCCAGAATATGGAACTATGTAAACAGTATTTTTCCCATCAAAACAATCATGCCATGTATCATGCCCGTTTTCCTTATTCTGATTGATTGCATCTGAGGTAATCAATCTCTCTCTTTCCCTGTCTGTCTCTCACACACACCCCTATCTTTAATCTATATTCTCCTTTAATTCAGTCTTCCCAATTTTGCTCTTGTTCCTAAAATAAAATCTCTTTCTACCAACCTCTTTTCATGCAATTTGTGGACCAAAAATATATTGATTGGGGTATAATGCCACTGTACATGTTTTCAGAAGAAGGAAAGCCATCTGTTTTGGTATTAAATTTGTCCCAGTGAAGGAGTACTATAAATCTTTAAGTGCCAATCTCAAGGAAACATTAAAGAGAAGGAGAATTTACTTCCTATTTTCTACCTTTTTAATTGTTTGACTTTTTTTAACTTTGCCCATATGTTATTTTGATAATATTTTTCTTTATTTTTAAAATTATCTATATGGTGATAGGATTTATTTCAACTGGTTTTTTATTAAAGTCGACAGGTATTTAAATTTCAGTAATGAGACTATATGGATTATCTAGTGTCCAAACAGGGAATTATGGAAGTGGTATGTGCAAGTTCATTTCCTAGTTCTAGACTAATTGGTAAAGAATCATCTTCCCATAGTATGAAGCCTAAATAGTTAATCCAATGTAAGAGTTAATCTAATATAAAATGTCAGATAATCCATTTTAATAAGCGGTGGCTGCTTGACTATAGAAAGCAAATATATGTGTATATATATGTATATACATATGTATAGTAAACATGGAGCCCTGGTGGCACAGTGGTTAAGAGCTCTGCTGCTAACCAAAAGGTTGGCAGTTCAAATCCACCAGTCACTCCTTGAAAACCCTATGGGGCAGTTCTACTTTGTCCTGTCAGGTTGCTATGAGTCTGAATCGACTCGATGGCAATGGGTTATTGTTGTTGTTATAGTCAACACATACTTTATATATTGTATACACTAATTGCATTTTGTACTGTATATTGATATATATATAGAGAGAGATGCACATACCAGTAGCCCTTGAGTTTATGCTAACTCATGGCGACCCCATGTGTGTTAGAGTGGAACTGTGCTTCATAGGGTTTTCAATGGCTGAGTTTTTGCAAGTAGATCACCAGGCATTTTTTCTGAGGTGCTTCTGGGTGGACTCGAGCAGGCAACCTTTTGATTAGTAGCAGAGTCCTTAACTGTTTGTGCCACCCAGGGACTCCATAATATATATAGTGAACATTATATTATATTTGCACTTTCCAAATTTTACTATATTGTCTTTCCCCTGTCATTATCAAACTTTGATAATCTCTTCATCCCTTTCTATAATGCTATTAATATGTAATTAATATAATAATAGTAATAGTTTTTCTGCAATCTTAAATAGAGGGTGTAATCAGCTTATCTGAATGCACAAAATTTGCTTCTAATAGTGAACATGATCATATCTCATGATTTGGATACAATGAATGGAGTATAGGGATGGTTTTTCTACTCTGACACTGCAGTAAACCATTGGCTATGTATATGCTGAGATTTTTTTCTGTACTTCAATGAACTAGCCTTTATTTCTCTGGATATACACCTAAGGAGTGTTTTGCAAACACACTTGATAAAATGCACGCACAAACCAAACCCCCGGCAGAGATGGGAGGAGCTGGTGGGCTGAGTGCATCTCTGAGCCCCTCAGCATCATTTCCCCATTTACAGCGGTTGTTTTTTAGGAGCGTAGCTGCGTTGTTCCCTGTATGTCAGCTGATGAGCAGTAGTTCTCATAGCTTATTCAAAGGATATGGATTAGTTTTTTTTTTAAAGAAAGAAAAGGGTAGAGATGCAAGTCTACTGTTCCCAGCCTGTACTTGTGGCATTAAAAAAAAAAAAGTAAGGTGTCAGAGGAAATTTTTGCATTAATTTAAGAGGCATTAGTTTTGTTTTTCAAATCATTTTGTTTTAAAGTAACAATTGAGTTTGCAGTTATTTATAAAATATAAGTTATTCATCAGTGCGAAATAGCTGTTTATTTCCTTTCCTTATTTACTCTTACCTAAAAAAAAAAAAAAATACATTTGGTCTCCTAGCAAAATACAATCCATTTGCTAAGTTATTTGTCAGTTTCTATAAAATATGTTTAATGCCACTGGGACAGAGGTTTAGAATAGTTGCAGGATTAGCAAGGGTGATGTGACATATAGTGCTTTTTTAAGCCATGGTGTGTTTGGTGTACTAACGATCATGAATTTATCTTACCCTTGTTTAACTACTAAGCAGAAAATGAACCTTCTCCCGTATTGTTCCATTCATATTCCTCTGCACTCATTTAGAAGTCTGACACTTCCTTTGGCTGACAGACTAAAGGGCCAGTGTGGGATCTTTTGATGATGTACAAAACAGCTTTCTTAGTCTAAGCTCCTTAGGCTATGGTGGCCACTCGGAAGCTGAAGTACCGTTCATTTACCCTAAAATTAACCAGAAACTTGGTCTTATGTTTCTTCCTGACAAGGTTAACAGGAACTTAATAGTTTAAAGGTTTTTTTTTTTCTTCTGTTATTTTTTAATGTTGATAAAGGAAATATGCAAACATGAAAAATAAACAGCCCTAAAGAAAAGGAAATGTGTAAAACATAATGAAAAACACAGAATTGTGCTTTTTCTTTCTGGGATAACCTATCAATCAATGTGTTAGATTGCGATGTTGATCATTTAATTTTGTGGCTTATCTAGCATTCCATTACAGTATATATTATTTCCTCCCTTATGAGAAAAACAGTGTTTATTATCACAGGTGACAAAACACAGAAGGGAAAAACAAGCAGAAAGATTACGTTTAATCACGTTAAGCGGGTTCATTTTTGCTTTTTTGCCTTCATTCCCACACCAGAAGCCAGTCGGCCAAGTGGGAGAGTACAATTAACTTTCTCAGGTGCTCATCTCAGATCTCACCGAGAGGCCAGAGGGAACAGGTGCTGAGCAGATGAAAAGATAAACATCCCGTCATTCTTAGTGATATTTAGCTAGAGAGCTGAAGAAGGCATTTTGAAACACCGTTGTATTGCTGTTCAAATGTTTACTAATTGAACCTGGGAAGGAAGAAATTTTGTCCACCTAATGTAGAATTCCTTGTCCCTTTTCTTCTTTAAACACAGTCTCAAAGACCCACGAGAAGATGGTAGTTTAAGAAAGAAATATGAGCCTTGATTATGGAGTTTCAGGTATGCTTGATGTGGGCTTAATTAAGCAGACACAATATAGAAGTCTTGCATGTGGCAAAACATTCTTTTATGTTACTTGACTGTTTGTTTAGGAAATGACTAACCAGCTGGGTAGATTAGAGTGTTTACTACTAGATTTCTTTCATCCCTCACTGAGGCTCTGTTACCACTGGCGGTTAACCACGCCACAGTAAACGCAGGGAGGTTAGTAAGCACGAGCACAGCCATTTAAAGAGAGACAGAAAGAATTAAGCAGGTATTTAGGACCCAGTCTGTCTTTCAAATATTTGAACCTGTGTTGCTGCATCCTTTTTAGGTTTAGTATTATTATTTGCACATCTTTGAAGTTCAGAAGATTTTAAAAAGAACCTTCTGCGCTGATCTTCCCATGAAAGGAGAAGTACTTACTAGAAATTACTCAGAAGGGATAGTACTTATAAAGATGTTACCAACATCTTTCATTTTACATGATGTGTATTTGACAGGTCTTTTTAATAAGTTATAAGTTTTTTGTTGTTGTTTTCTTTTCTTTGATTTTGAAGAGACTGCTGTGATTGTGATGACCCGGGGTGCTGAGAGCACTCATTCATTTAGGCTTACAGCTCGAGTTATAAATGAGTTGTTTCCTCTCTGGAGGCAGGGAGTTAATGAGAAACACAGATTAGGATCCAAGATCTATTCTCAGGTTAAGATAAGGTGTCCTAACAGAAAGCTTATGGTGAAATGAAAGATTGAGAGGATAATTATACTTTTCTTTTAAGTTTTTATGTGGCTATAAATAGTCACATTTCTCTACTCCAGAAACACTGTAATGTAATGTCATCATTATAATATTTAGTGATTAATCTATTCACACATTTGTTTAAACTTCCTTGAAAATATATATATATATGTAGTCCATATAAAGAAAAATTGCAGGGTGATTTTGTTTTTATTTTTATAGTTACTGGGTTTACATGTGAAAATGATGGTTTGTGAAAGAAAAACAGAGCTTTCAATATCCTACTTTGGTTAAACTCTCTATAAAAAGCCTGTGGAACAGTGGAACAATCATAGCCCCAAGAACAAACCATCAGACCGTCTTGTTGTGGTGTAAATTCAGCGTAGCTGGTCCTGGGCACCAGTCCCACGTGGGTATATTTTCAAAGCCAGTTGCTGGAACTGAAATGTGGCTGCAGTGCTTGAATCCCTTTGGGACACTTGGAAAACTTACCGCCGTTTACAAATGACAAACCCTTAGGGTAAAGCACTGAGATTCTGAGAAACATAAGCTCTGTTTTATTTAATTTCCTCTCATTTACCAAGAGTTGTAATGTAATCTATTTTAGTAAATAAATTCAGGAAATTGGTAAAGCACTTTACTCCATCCGTTATTTATCAGTAATTAACATGATTGTCACGTTTTTCCTGGCTCTGGCGCTGCTGTATTGCTTACAGCTTCCCTCACATGCCTGCGACCAGTTTATAATGTCTCTGGTAATGGGTGTTTCTGAGTTTAAACTACTTAAATAAACAAAACAGCCTAGATATTTTTGCAGAGAAATGCACTTCCTCTCCTTAACTTTAATAGATAAAGATTTCTAACTTTAGAGGTTTTCTCTGTTGAGTCTGATATTCTTTTCAAATCATCCTTTTCACCCATGACTACTTTACACTGGGATAGAATAAAAGAAATGATAATTCATTCAACGATATCAGTAGTCATCTCTCTCCTGCTTTAATCCTCTTTTTTTTTTTAAGTTGTTAAAATACACGTACTAGCTCCAGTGTTTCATAAAGTAAAACCCATTTTTCTCCTACCTTCATTAGCCACTGAGTGTTGTTTTCCATGATGTTTTCCAGTACTTGCAGTCTCTGCACCGAGTCGTCATAATCTAGCGGTGCGTCCCTCTGTACGGCGTTCGATACGTAGGAGCTGGACGAGGAGCGGCAGCTGCCCGTCTCTGGGAGGAGGAACGTGTAGCTGCACGAGCCGTGCTGAACCTGATACTCCTGTTTCCCTGCGCTGTCCGTGCTTTTCCGAAAGTTGTTGTAGGCTGCCGCTAAGACGAGATCGCAGCTCAGAGTAAAGAAAACAATCTGCCACATTCTTCCTTTTGGTGATAAACCACCAACTTAGCAAACCTGAAGGCACACAGAGTCCGGAATACTCAGCCGCCTCTAAAATGCAGGGCTATGCTGCCATGGCTTAAGGTTGATCAACGAGAGTCTTCTTTTTTCCCCTTGTCAAGTAGCAACCTTGATTTTTAATGCTGTCTTGTCTCCAGTCATCCAGCAAACTGAATCCAGTAGGAAGAATAATCCTGCTCACTGTGTGAGCTTTACAGATCAGCTTTGTTTCTCTGGTCCCGGATTCTACAGTGTCAGTATCTGAATCAATCACTTTCCTTCCCTTATATGATAAGTTGATAAGAACAGCCAGACATGTGTAGCTGGCTGCTCCGCCCTCTGGCTTCTCTGTTATCTTCCTGCCGGGGGGGTTACTAGCCAGGCAACAGGAAAAATCGGAGCATAATGCTTGCTGTCCAACCAGGACTATACACTGCAGAAACCCTTTGGGAAAAACTGATCAGTTACAGGACCCCTGGGTATTTCATAGGCACCACCCTAATTAAGTATTTCCTAGAGAGAGCTGTCGGTCTCTTTTGTCTGAAACTGATTTCACGGTATTAAGCTGGTAAAATATCTGAGGTAATTACTTTAACTTTAAAGTACAATGAAAGTTCCTGTTTTTTCCTTTAGAAAAAAACTACTACAAATATGTCAGGACTTTGGTTTATTTTTGTAATTAAAAATAAAGAGGAAGAAGTTTTGCTCTTACAAACTCTGTACCTTTTCATGAGGAAAAGAGTTTTATTGGTAGTAGTTGATTTTTGAACTGTTAGCTAAGTATGCAAAATTTTTATTTTAAAAGTTTGTTAGGAAGACTTGCTTTATCATAATATATATGTTATTTACCATGATACATTGTTTGTCATGTTAGAAAGATCAATTTTTTAGCTCTGACATTATTTTAAAGAAATTAGCCACTTTAGTATTTGAAATAAACTTCAAATATGCTAGATGGATGAATAGTTCATTAAATCACAATAGACGGAAATCAGAATTCGAATAGAGTGTTAAGAATACAAATAGAGGGATACGTAAACTTCTCCTTTATTATATCAGGATTTGCTCAAAGCCCGTCATTTTGTAACATATTATCTGAGATCAATGAAATTAGTCCCACTAGGTGTTTGACTTAGGCAATCACTTCCCCATTCTAACAAAGCTCTAATGTTCTTATCTGTAAAACGCAGGGGTGGAACTAATATCCAAGATTTTTCTGTTTCAATTCTATGGCTCTGTAAATCCTACAGGTTACTCCCTTTAATAACTGAAATTTAATACTTCAAAGATTAACAGTATGCTAACTCACCAAAGTGTGTGCGTTTGTATATATAGATACATAGCCTTAGCAATGACCTGTTATTTCTCAGTGTACAGTAAGTAGTAGACTATCAGGTACACTGACTTAATGGTCCACATTTAACCATGGAAGCCAAATATCAGTCTACAGCATTCAAGATAAATTTTCAGAGGATTAAAGAATTTTGCTCTTATTTCTTAGGTGAAAGTGGAATTTGTATAGTGAATTTTGTATTCTCGCAATCTGTTTTCAAGAGACCTAACTAGACCTTTTAAAAAAAAATCCATTCTGTTTAATAGGCTGACTTCCAGGTCTTCTAGAGAAGAGGTTTTTAACTTGAGGTCCAGAAAAGGAAGGAATTCATAGGGCCCATGAACTGGGCAAGGAAGAAAAAAATATCTTTATTTTTCACTAAGCTCAAACCAAAATTTAGCCTTTCCTTCTGGAACGCTGGTGGTGCATTGGCTAAGAGCTCAGCAGCTAACCAAAAGGTCAGCTGTTTAATGAGAAACTATTTGTTCTGTAAACCTTCATCTAAGGTACAAAAAAAAAAAAAACAAAGAATTATCTATGTGAGATCAAATTAACAACAACAACTCGAAAGGCTTGATGGGAAGCCTAGGGGCCAGTGAGTTGAAGATAATGGTGACGGAATAATTTGGAAAAGAATAGTGAGAATAGCAGCACAACTGGAAGAATGTAATCGATGTCACTGAATTGTACGTGTAGGAACTTTTGAAATGGTCTAACTTTGGCTATGTATATTTTCACCAAAAAAAAAAAAAAAAGGTCCTCCAATATCAAGAAGGGATAGTGTTGACATGTCTTGGGGTTGTTAACCAATGTCATAAAACAATATGTGTACTGCTGTTTAATGAGAAACTATTTGTTCTGTAAACCTTCATCTAAGGTACAAAAAAAAAAAAAAAGGTTGGCAGTTTAAATCCACCAGCCACTCCTTGGAAACCCTAAGAGGCAATTCTACTCTGTCCTATAGGGTCGTGATGAGTCAGGATCGACTCAATGGCAGTGGGTTTGGTTTTTTGTTCGTTTTTGGTTTAATTATGAATAGGCAACAAACAACAGTGGTATTAGGAGTTCTGTGACCTTTCATTAAGAGAAGTCATAGGTATTTTTATACCAGATATCTCAAGCTCTCACTTATACTCAGCACACATTGTTACTAGACCCAATTCTAGATCTTGCTTAATATCTGAATAAAGTGGCACAAATCATTTTTTTGAGAAGGGATTTGTAGGCTTCACCAGACTACCAGAGGGTTCTATATCACAAAAAAATTAGAACTCCCATGCTAAAAGGGTTGCATTAGTAGAAGAGGTAGTTTGAGTGCACCAAAACTGTGGTATATGGTTGTCACTAAGGGAACAAGTTGAAGGGAAGTATACTCATTGAGACAATGAAATGAAGAGGGAAGTATACAGATTCTGAAGATAAGATCTGTGTTAGAACCCTGATTCTGTGTGACCTTGAGTGTAGCTTAACTTATCTAACCCTCAGTTCCCTGCTTAAAAAATGGAGATCATTCTCTCTCTCTGTATTGCTGTCAGGATTAAAATAATATGTAATAGTAAATCTAATACAGGAATATTCTTTTTCCCTGTGGGCACTTTCCATTAAATAGAAATCAGTTCTTCTACCATCAAATCTTATAAATGTGTCATTCTCTGATTGAATGTGGTAGTGACCTAGGGTGCAAGCTTTTTCCTTCTGGTAAGTTTATTCCCTGTGTGAAAAAGTGTATTACAAGGTATTAATATTGAACATGTGCTTTTAAAAAACATTCATCTGTCTTCAAGGCAAATAGGGTGGTTTAAAAAAGAAGAAATAAGTAAAGAGTATTCCATAAGTACTTAGTGTCTGTCAGTTTTGTATCAGACACTCTGCTAGGAACTAGGGACCTAGAGATGAATACGACTGGGTTTGAGATCTAAAGAAGCTAATATAGTGAGGAAGAGAGGCCCACACGCAGAATGGCTATGAGACGTGAAAGGTCTGTGAGTGCTCTTAGGAAGAAGAACGAGAATGTTGCTTCCAGGGAGACACTGTTCTTATGTAGTTGTCATAGACACTGTCCTCTGTCTAGTCCTATCAAGAGCAGAACATGGAACAAGTAGTGCTTTGTCAATTCCTAAATGTAAATTATTGGAACCAGAGAGTCGGGAAGCTCCAGCTAGACCAGAGATTAGTGAACTTTTTCTGTAAAGAGTTAGATAGTAAATATTTTAGGCTTGCTAGCCATATAGTCTCTGTCACAACTACTCAACTTTTCATGAGTAAAGGAGCAAGAAAGCAGCCATTTACAATACATGAACAAATGAGTGTGACTGTGTTCCAATAAAACTTTATTTATGGATGCTTAAATTTGAATACCATGTAATTTTCACATGTCACAAAATATTGTTCTTTGGGGTTTTTTTCAACCAGTTAAAAGTATAAAAACCATTCTTAGCTTACAAGCTATTCAAAAACAGGCAGTGGGCTGTAGTTTGCTGACCCCTGAGTTAGACCATAGGGAAGTCCGCCAGTGGGGAATATGAAGTGGTCACTAAAGCCACATTAAAATGCACAGCCAGTATAAACAGTGAAATCTCTGATCCCACAGATCATAGCATGACTTCTTAAAGAACTGTGAAGCATGAGACATACCAGGGAAAGGGGGTATACAAAGGGGTAAGAACAGTTGCCCAAAGAGAAAGTGCAGCTTTGGAGCTGGATATAAAATGCAACACAAGGGAGAAGTACTGGGAAAAATGACTCCAGGGTCACGCAAAACATCACACATGCTCAGGGGCCAACCTCAGGGAGCACAACACAAGAGGCAGAAACAGCAGAGGCATTCTTGGTAGTCAGAGTTACAAACTTGGATGTAACAACTGGTCACTGGGGAAATGCAGAGAAGATCTGTAAATCCACTGACAGCCAGACTATGAGAAGCAGCATGAGACCCTGGAGGAAAACAAAGCGGATCTGATTGGAGAGCCTTACAAAGGAAGACTAAGGCTGGATGGTGCCTTTAGGCCACTGTGACGAAAGTGCCAATAGTTAATTAAACCTATTGCACTTGGTTACAGAGACAACTACTGTAATTGTTTGGTAAACTGTATATAACTGTTTTACACTCTTCTCCATGGTTTTATTATTGGAAGAGTAGCAAACAGAGAGTGTCATGCTTACTTCCATATCCTGGCCTGTGACTGATTTTTCTGAGGGATTAGAGGTTAAACATAGTCCAGATCCTCTTCCACTCTCTGAAATAGATTTGACTGTGGTTCTCAGAACTGGTAATTTTCCAAGAGAATCTTGAGTTTTCTTCAGTGACTTGCTGACAGGATAGCTGAAGGCAGATGAGGCTATAAAATGAGAATTATTGTTACAGGCTTCCCAAAATCAGTTCGCCTGCCCAACCAGTTTTTTTTCCTAAACTGTGTTGTTTTGAACAGCTGTATATGTTGTTATTTATTTTCTTAATAATGTTTGTTTTCTCTCCCATGTTGTATGTTATCAGCTGACACTTCAGAGGCCCCATTTATTCCGTAGAACTGTCTCAAGTTTTACTTATACGGTGCAACCTGTGAGAGCTGGAACTCAACGGGACTGCTTTGTTTTTCCAGGTCTCGCAAGTGCTCTCGCTTCAACGGGGTGTGGTCCTAGCACTTTCTTTTTCTCATTTAAGTGGAAAATATTTGGGTTTCCCTTCTCTGATGGGTTTCCTTACACAGCAGCTTTCACAGGTTTCACTGTACTTTGCCATAACGAGGCAAGTCCTGTTTGATGGGCACCAAAAAAGATCACAATTACCCACTCCCCAAAAGAAAGAGCCCAGTGTTATAGAAAACCTTGACTGTTTGCCTCTTTCTTTCTGTCTTCGCTGTTAAACACAGGCCCGACCATGTGGGTAAAAGCCAGCAGGGTCTCATGTTAGTTGTGGCCTCTGTTGGCCCTGCAGGAATAATATAAGTCCGTGGAGTACAGAGTCCCTTCTGTCTGGACTGTGGAATCAGATTGATCACAATCTTCCAAGGGCCAAATCATTCAGAGTACTTTGTGAGGCTCTCTTGGACACTTTGCCCTAATTTGAATGGTGTCTTTGGAAGCCAGAAGTCAAAAAGGAAGCCAACTTTAAATAAAGTACCCAATAAAATTTGTGTGAAGGCCCACATGACCTCTGCCATCATCCAGTAAGCCAGTTTAATAGTCATCGTTCAACCTGATGAAACGTTGTCGGACAAATCACGGGATGCGGGAGGGAATGAGTGGTGAGACCCCACCAGCCCGACCCAGGGAGGGAGATGGTACTGCTTTCTGTCTGTTAAAATCCTGATAACACGTTGCAAAGGTAAGCTTTGAAAAAAACCAATCCTAATAGAAAAATACCCGGAAAGTACTCAAACATATCTAAAGGCTCAATGGCCTCCTGTATTTATAGTACCTTTTGTGCTGGAAGCTTTTTTCATCAGGTCTGGATGCTGTCGTTCCCCAGTCAATCTCTTGCTTGCTCTTTTCAATGTCATCCGCCATTCACTGTAAATCATGTCCTTTTTGCCTGCAGGCGCCTAGAGATAGTTGGTGGTGCAGGTTTCTGTGGTCAGTGCGGCCTTAACTTCTGGAAAGTGTGCTGTGTTAGTGTAGGAGGAACTCTCAGTAAACACCCTTAAGTGAAGCTGGGACACCGTGTTCTGATCTCCAGTCGTTTGCAGTCGGAGGGGCACACTTAAGGACTCTCGGGCGCCTGGCATGTTAGACCTGGAAGGGAGATTAGATCATCTCGTCCATCTCTGCTCTCTCCTTCTCCCCAGCCTTTCTAAAATTGAGAAAAAACATGTTTATATCCATCTTAATGTCCAGTATACAAGGAAAACCATTAAAAAGTTCATTTAACATAAAACTGCTATTAGAGAAAAAGTTATTTTACTACTTTTTGTCCCTAAATTGTATGTAATAATTAATGAGAGCTAAAGAAGCCACAGCAGGCAAAAGTGAGTGTTTCAGTTCCCTGAAAGCAGACTCTCGATACAGCTATTCCTTTATAAGCTTCATGGAAGATCACTATTCCTACTGCATTTTGACATAGGTTGAATCGAAACTGAAAAACCACAAATGGAGTGAAGAGTCTTTTGCAAAAACTTTGGTGCGTCAACTGTTACCACTTTCCAGAGTTGACAGTCATGTTGAACCAGTACTAAACCCTGAATCTGGAACACCATGAACGTTAATTCCCAGTCCTGGGATTTGAAAAAAGTACTTAAGAAAAGCCCCTTAAAGTTATATGACTCTAGCAGAAAACGAAAAAATTTATAAATACACACACATACACGAAGATAACCACATGAGGTAGATATTGTCCCCTTAAATAAAGAAATCAAGGCAGTGAGGTGAAATGACTCACTAGAATTTACTCAGCCAAGTACATCGATGTGCTTTTCTTTTCTATCAGCAGTGATGAATTTAAGGAGAGTTTAAAGCTGTCATTTTCACCTCTATTTTATCCTGACAAAATTCAACCGTTGAGGCTCAGGAATCGCTGTTTGTACTCGCTGTCACCTCTGCGCCGCACTAACACCCATCTCTAGTGGCAGAATCCATTTTATTGCCAAAGTCTTCTTGAGGCCTCTGGCCGTCTTGAGCCAGAGCAGCTGCGTGATGCATGGAAGGCCACCATGTACGCACTTCAGTATCAGGGATCTGTGAGACCTGTAAACAAGAAAAGGCATAATCAGTGTATTAATGAAAACTTAGAATTAAATTGTTACTCACTAGCTTAAGATAAAATCCCTGGAAATCCAATATATTGTCTAAATGCAGAAACTGAGCTTTTATATACATTCTAACTAGTGTCCTGGCTTTAACAATTCTTTTCTGTTTTCTTCATTTACGTCTTTAATTTATCAATGCAAAGAACTGGAGGACTCTGCCATAACTTTTAGAATATAAACGGTGTCTGAAATCAGGTACAATACTGAGTTTAGCACAGTTTCCTGTTCTAGTCACAATTAAGTATATATGGGCATTTGACATAAAATAGCTGGCCCAATATATTTAGAGCATAAATTAAATGTTGTCCGCTCAGAAACGGGTATTGGCTCCACAGATCTCACCTTTGCAAAAGGTGAGGAAATGTATATTTTGTTTAAGTAAGTATCTAACTGCCAAAGGTGGAGAAAAAGCTCTTTGCCAGATGTGTTTTCAGGCAATTTCCTTTCCTGGGAAACAGCCATTTCCCCTGCACTGCCAGTCATGTTTTTATTCTGTGGAGTAGACAGAGGGAGTGAGCGCTCTAAAGGACAGATGCCCAGATATCATCACCCTTATCTCTGACAATTGTCTTTCTTCTTGCAGCTGTGTAACTTCTCTTTGACAGAGAAACCGTAGAAACTATTTGTAAGAGGGTTAGTATTGATGGAGGAACGAGAGTTAATAATACCAGAAAATCTTTCTTTTTCTTTGGTTTTCCCAGGTGGTCATCATTCTGACTTAGGTTACTGCAATTAGAAAGGTACCAAGTACACATTCAATGTAACTTTCTAAGTGTTTACCATAAAATTATGTCTGAAAGACACTTAAAGAACATAGTTTTTTTTTTTTTTAAAGAACCCTAGGTGATTCCTGAATCTTTTACAATTTATACTTCCATGAACAAGCATATCATCTGCTAAAGAATTTTATATTTTAAAGCCATGTTGTCTATAATATGTAACTTTAAGGACTAGAAACTTGGGAAACATCCAGTAAATTTTTTTTAGATTTCACCATAAATTCCCTGAATTTTTAGGAACAAGTCTTCTGTTTTTAGTTTATATAATTCTCCTGCTAAATAATCTCAAATGTTGTTTGATTTTTAAATATTGTTTTTATTCTCTAATGTTTTTATGGAATATTTTATCTTTCCATCAGCAAAACAAATGCCAGAAAGGTCAAGATACAAGTCACAACTTTAAAAAGGCAGTGAATGACATTGTGAGACAATAGATGAGTGCATTCACCTGATAATCTTCTTGCCAGTAATTTTGTGTCCTGTTTTCTCCCCATTGAAAAAATGCTAAGCATTTTCTTTAAATGGATGTATGTCAATAATTACTGTTTTCCTCATGATCTATGTTAAGTCAAATAAAATATTTCTTTTAATTAACACAGTATTCTACTAGAGATTTTGATGTGGGCTTCTTAAGTAGTTATCATTTTACAATACGTTCCTAAATCCATTTTAACAAAGTTGCAGAGAATTCGAATTCTGTTGCTTCTGATAAATTTCCTCAGTGTCTTTTTGTTATAATCATTCTAATAAGAACTATCTAAATGTCTCTGAATGAGTTTTCATTTGAAAGTGGCTTAATGCCATCTAGGTTAATCTTTGTTTAATCTAAATTTATAAAATTTTTATCTTAATTAGTGAGAAACCTTTTCAAAAAAGAGAGATAAAAATGTCATATGTGCTATTTACCTAAAGATATATTATCTCTCTTGGTTATAGGTTAACATAAATAAAATTGCTATGTCAAAGAAGTTTAAAAAAAAAAAGCACATGACCTCCTTTTGGTATTCCCATCCATCTGGCTTACTTAATATAAAAAAATTCTTCCTGTGGGAAATTAGACTTGATTATGAACTTACACATATAAAAAGTAGTTTTTGAAGAATTATAGTTTTGAAAACTTATATTAGAATTATAATACATAGTTTGTACATAAAAGGAAGTGATCTTTGCATTTCAGTGTATAAAAATACTCAATGTCATCCTTGTTCCTTCATAAATTTATGTGCACTTGTCTAATGAAAGTTCAAGCTTTTCCTAATAATCTAATATGTATACTCTACTTTTTCTCTTAAACCCTGTCTCAAGCAATTTGTTTGGCACTTCATTAATAATAAACTTTACTTCTCCAAAGCATTCCATTTTAAGGTAAGGGTCTAAATTCAAAGAAAGGCTGATACAGAAGAAAAAATAAGAGGAAGTAAATTATACAAAGACTGTAAAGAGAGGACATTTATAGCAATATTAAGGAACCTAGTTCCTGACATCTGTTTCCCTCAAAAAAAATTTTTTTCAGCAATGTTTTTTAAAAGCCCCAAAACTATTCTAGTAGAATATTTACATCCAAAAAAAAAAAAAAATTATGTGCTTGCCCCAAAAATCCTGATGCATATTCAGTGACCTTTTTTATTTATAGGTCAAAAAGTCTTGCTTGGGCACAATAAAAATTAAACAGACAAACAACTACAGAGATGGTACTTATACAAGAATGCAAATACCAAAGCTACTTGTAATACCTACTCCCTCTGCTGGACTAATCAGGTAACAGGCAAAACTATCTGTGTTTTTATTAAAGTCATTAACAGAAATGGTATGCAATTATGGATATAAATTAATAGCAAACAATATACAACCTGAATGTTTTCATTTTCATTTTAATGAAGAGGAATACTATACTATATGCCGAGGTTAAGCACATACATGGGCACATGTGTGTGCACACACAGATACACAGAGTAAAAATTATTTTTAAGCATTTACTTAGCACACAGTGAGCCGCAATTTATTTCTGTATTCTCTAGTGATAAGGTTATTACGCAGATAAATGAAGTCATACTATTTTGATAGTAGGGAAAGTAGAGGTCTGTACTATCTGTCTCCGTAAAGAGTGAATTTAAAGACCCCATCTGCTCTTAGGAATTTTACAGTCTAATGAGGTAGATAGACGGTCAGACAGTCAGTGAGTAACGCTGTGATACGCCCCAGGTAGATATTGTATAAAGTGCTGTGCTCGTATAGAGTAGGAGCACCTGCACAGGGAAGGTATAAATCAAACAGCCAGAAATAATTTCAATGTTTGTTGAGATCAAATATTTTACTTATTTAAAAAAAGGCCCACTCCCCCTCCAAAAAAAAAAAAAAAAAAAAGAGAGGGAGAGAGAGAGAGAGTGAGGGATATCATACTCCAGGTAGGGAAAATAGATTGTGTGATAAATAAGGACTGAACAGAAGTTAAGTGTAAGCAGGCAAAAGGCACAAAAGGGGGTGAACCTGCAGAGATGGTCAGGAACTAGCTCATGAAGAGTCTTGTTTAGGAATTTGGTCTTTATCCCGAGAGAAACGTAAAATAAAGCCAAGGAAGTGTTTTCAGCAGAGGAGTGAGAGCTGCTTGGAGAAAAGGATGGGAGATAAGACTGGAGGACGAGAGGCCAGATGAGGGGCCATTACAGGCAGTCGCCCGGGTTACAAACGAGATCCGTTCCTAAGTTACATCGAATTTGTAGGTAAGTCAGAACAGGTACATACGGTTCTTATTTACCATCAGTTGCTCAAGTATGTGTCTTAGTATATAGTATGCATTTTACCTTTCTCTGCATATAAAACACTTATAAGAAACACTTCAAACCGCACAAGGTTTTCACGAGCATCACAAAGTGGTCCGTGCGTTCCTAAGTACGAACTATTGTATTTAACTCAAATTTTTAATATAATAGGCTTTATGGCAGTCTGTTCTTAAGTACGAGTTGCCCATAATTTGGATGTTCTTAACCCAGGGACTTAACCCAGTCCGTTCTTTACTACAACTTGTCTGTGAGTCGGACATTCATAACTTGGGGACTGCCTGTACAGTAATTCCAGTCAGATGTTATGGTGGCCTAAACTAGAATATTTACATAAGCCTCAAGAATATTTAAGAGGGACAATCAATGTGACTTCTAGATTAATTGGATATGGAGATTCCAGTGAAAATTGGCGAGGTAATTAGAACAGACTCTTCCACTTAAGACAACTAAAAATGCTAGATAAACTAATATAAAACGTTTTAAATGCATCAAAGATTGGACAAGATAATAAGAAAATATCGGGCCAAACTCTAAGTGAAAGCAGAAACCCAGGAAATTAGGTGGAATATTAAATAGCTTTTGCCCTGAAGCCGTTTGCCAAACCTGGCAAATTTGAGCTTCCCTTTTAAGTGTCTAAGTAGATTGGGGGAGAAGACAAAGACAAGGGCCCAAATAAATTGGAAAGTCTAGTAAGAGACCTCCTTCCATAAACATGAGACCCCAAAGGATTCTTCTCTCACTATCAGGGTGAAGCAGAAGTAAGTCTGTCCATCTCTACAAGGGAATGTAAGAAAATATGCTTTGTGGTTAAACAGAACAGAACGGGGGAAACCCATCCCTGAAAATTGTCACCATGAGCTCACTGTTTTTAGTTTTATACTCCAAATTACACGGTCGACAAATACTTCAAGCCATAGTTTATTACTCTGAAGTGCTCCCAGGCTGATACTGTTGCCAGGTTCCCTACCCCCTACAGTCCCTGATTCATGGTAGGAGCAAATGAGAGTCCTTTCTGAAAGAATGCACCTTTAGCATAGTCTCAAATAATTCTCGCAGATAATTTCCCAAGGAAATTGAGCAACTCACAGACAAAAATAAATAAGCACATGGGAAAACACAGTATCATAAGCAAAAATCAGCAGATAGAAGAAATAGCAAAAACCTCACATACTGAAGTTATCAGACACATTTTTAAAATAACTATTCTTGCCATATTAAATATTTAAAATAAAATTTTGGAAACACCTGAAGGGGACAGAAAACTAAAATGAAAACAAAAATGACAAAAACATTCATACTTAAAAAAGAAAACTTAAAGAAATAAATATAATACATGAAATGTTTAATTCAAGGATCATGTTTAACAAAAGATTAGACACATCTGAAGAGGTATTAATGAGTTGAAAGACTGTAGAACAGAAACAAGGAAAAGAGATTAAAAGACTTGAAGGATGGAGTGAGAAGATCTAACAAAAGTCTAATTGGGATTCCAGAAGGAGAAAAAACAGAGAATGGAGCAGACAATACACATACTCCTCACTCACCAAATATTTCGTTATCTGACGTTTCACATTTGCAATAGTAAAAAAATCTATCTGACTATTTTGCACATTAACAGTGTGTGTCTGGCTGTAACAAACGCTGAGGCACGAGGTGAGAGTAAAGTTGGCTGTGATGGTTAAGGTTATGCATCAACTTGGCTGGGCAGTTATGTAATAATGTCATTTGAGTGTTACGTAATGATGTAGTCATCCTCCATTTTGTGATCTGATGTAGTCAGTGTCCATATTCACATAATGCCGATTTTTGTATAACAACCTGCTCTTTGGAATCTAACAATGTTGATAAGTGAGGAGTGGGTGTATATGAAAAGATAATGACTGAAAATTTTCCAACAATGATTAAAGATACCAACCCACAGATTCCAGAAGCCCAATGAATGACAAACAAGATAAATGAAAAGATTGGATAAGGCAGTAAGAGAGAAGAGTCAAGAATTAATGATTCTCACATTTCTGGATTTGCAGCTGGATGGATGGTGATACTAGCGACACACAAGGGGAGAGGAAAGCTAGCCAGGGAGGCAAAGGCTGCAGCTTTGTATGAGTATAGGTTTAATTGGTCATGAACTATCCACATAGAGTTTTCCAATTGAATATATGGGCGTGAATCTAAAGAGAGTAATCTAGGCTGAAAGCAGGAAGACCCATTTTCGTGATCAATATTAATGCCAGCCTTGTTAATGATTTAACTAATATTAAACAAGCCCAAGGCTGTTACCATCAAGTCAATTCCAACTCATAATGACCCTATAGGACAGAGTAGAACTGTCCCATAGCGTTTCCGAGGCTGTAAATCTTTATGGAAGCAGGCTGCCACATCTTTCTCCTCCAGAGCGGCTGGTGGGTTCAAACTATTGACCTTTTAGTTAGCAGCCAACCTGCCAGTTAGCAGCCGAGCACTTAACCATTGTGCCACCAAGGCTCCTAATATTAAATAGTATATGAAATGAATGAAAAAGTATGAATGAAATGAAAAAATGTAAATTACATAAGATCTTAACATGTGGGTTTTTCTAGATGAAGTTAAATAGCAAAATGCCTCAACCAACAGTGATGCTTTTCCACTATTTCACTAGTGAGGGTTCTGTAGATTTTGTCATGTTGTCCTATTCTCTATATTTCTGTCTGCTCTAGAAGAGATAGATAAAAATAATAAATAAAGAAGACCCAAAGTGGTTAGTAAAAGGATATTTCATAGTTTCTATGGGTTTTTGCAAGTGATTGAAAATAGAATAAAACCTGCAAGATACAATTACTAGTATGGTAAATTTTCGTGAAGTTGTCATTTCTTTGAGGGCTTCCAAAAAAATTAGTAATAGAAAAGGAATTTTAAAAAACATTACTACCTTTCAGCCTGCACTAAACACTACAACCATTTGATTTCTTATGCTTACTGTTTAGTTGAAGGGGAGAAGCAGTCCTGTAGCTCTGTTTTCATGATGGTGATAACCATGCAAAGCTTCCTTTTGCAATGGTAAAACTGTTTTTCAGAAGTCCTAAATCTCTTTAATTGCAGTCACACTTGTGTAAGATCGTATTCCTTCATAAAGACCCAGTTCAAATATTTCTTCCTCTGTGAAGCTGATTGGACCCTGCCACCCTCTGTGCCCCCATTGCACTTTGTCCGTTGCTCTATGACAGTATGTTGTGAGGTTAGTTGAACTGGCTCATTATCTCCACTCAACTGTGAACTCATTAAAATCTGAGGCCCTGCCTTATTAGATTCCTGCTACCGTCTATTTTGAAATGGCGTCTGTGCGTTCATCCCAGTAACACCTGCTCAGGCAAAGGCAGTGGTTTACATGATGAAATCTGAGACACTGATGCAGGGTTCTGATTCTGCAGAGCCATCCCCTCCGCTGCCTGCTGGGACAAAGTCCTCTTCCCCATGAAGCCTGACGTTCCTGCTCTGGAATCTCCACAAGATACT
The DNA here is from genome assembly GCA_030035585.1 of Dugong dugon. Lineage (NCBI taxonomy): Eukaryota > Metazoa > Chordata > Mammalia > Sirenia > Dugongidae > Dugong > Dugong dugon. The sequence continues at coordinate 114,379,893 of CM057473.1, read as the reverse complement.
CCCTTCGTCAGTCATCTCAGCTTCCTGCTGTAGTGAAGATAACCGAGATGCTGTGAAGCTGTCGTAAACCCCTGGGCTAATTCAGTATTTTCTAAGTAGCTGGACACCTTTTCTTCAGAGCGTGTGTAATACTTCTGCTATGTCCTTCTTACTTTGGGTTTTCTCTTTAAAACGGTGGCACTGCTGGATTTTTTTTAAATGGGGCCTCTATCATCTTATCACCTCATTTGCTCTAGAGCCAGTTGCATTTGAATGAAGCCACTAAATATTTAGGTAAACAACTCAAAGTTGAATTAAATTACCAAGTGCACATCACCTGACTCAGAAGAGATTGTCCCGAGATAAACGTATTCATTGATTCTGAATGTACAGAGCATGATGGATTGTCTAGTAAACATACTAGAACTTATATCTAAAAGAAAGTGTTATCCTTCAAAATAATTTTATGGGATTGTAGATACTTATTCTGCTTCTTTCTCAAAATATTTTTAGAACTTCTTTTGGATAACTGGTATAAGCCAAAGGACTTGCATTTGAGTATCTTCCATGTTGATAAATTTTTACTCTCTAACAAGAGCCCTGGTGGTGCAGTGGTTAAGCACTCGGCTGCTAACTGAAAGGTCAGTAGTTCGAACCCATCAGCTGTTCCATGGGAGAAAGATGTTGCAGTCTGCTTCCATAAAGATTACAGCCTTGGGAAGCCTAGGGCAGTTCTCCTCTGTCATATAGGGTCGCTATGAGTCAAAACTGACTCAACAGTAACGTGACTGGGTTTTGGTTGGGTGAGAGCAGAATAATTTTTAAGTTGCCCCAAAACTACAGTTGTGTGTTAAGTTTAGTGGATGACTAAGCACAGCGCTGTCAATTGTATTATCATATTAGAATCCCATCGTATTGTGTTGTGTTACAGTCCCGTCGTATCGTGCTGTATTACAGTCCCGTGGTATCGTGCTGTATTACAGTCCCGTCGTATCGTGCTGTATTACAGTCCCGTCGTATCATGTCAGAATATTAAAGTCACATCAGCATTGTTTCATTTTATTCATTTCAATAAGTGTGAAAGATACCATGCTAGTTGTAGAAGAAATGCAAATTAAGGAATTTTCGATGACCTTTAAGTCTATAGGAAACCCTGGTGGCATAGCAGTTAAGAGCTATGGCTGCTAACCAAGAGGTCAGCAATTCAAATCCACCAGTCACTCCCTGGAAACCGTATGGGGCAGTTCTACTCTGTCCTGTAGGGTCACTATGAATTGGAACAGACTCAGTGGCAACGGGTTTGGTTTTTGGTTTTTAAGTCTAGAAAGAGTTTAAGTTGATTCTCCTTAATTTTTTCACAGATCTAAATGATACAGAACCTAATTAAAAAGTAGCACTAAGAAAAGTCAAATGATTCTGAGATTGAGTGTTATGGAGAACATGAGACAGTAAAAAAAATCTCATGTATTTCTGAATTTGAGATGAGTGGTTTTCCTGTCGTATTTAGAGAGCCTCACTAATAGTGAGTAGATCAGAAGTGGTCGCTCCTCTCACCAAAGCTAAAAATAGCACACTGGCATCATTTCCCACATTTCCTGACTGTCTTGGTAAACACTGGATCATGAAGAAGAAGTTCGAACCATTATGATGGCAGTCACTGTTCATGGGAGAGGGAAATGGTTGGACATTCTTTCCCAAACTGGTATTTCTAGGAAAACACTCAGCCAGAACTTGCAGCTGTTCACTATCCAATATCAATTCTAAATAACGTTTTAGTTGGCAAAAGAGAAGTGAAAAAACAATAATACTTGAAGCCTAAAACTTTGGGAAATCCCTTTCCATAATGTGTTTATTTAAGGCCTCAAAAATATGCCTGTTTTCAGAAAATAAGAGCTAATACCCAACTTTTCTAAGTTTATTTTTTCAGAATACACTGTAAATGTTTTAATGATTAAAAGAGAAAAATACTTCGTGGTCATTTTCTGAAAGTACTTTAAATTCCACTCACTATATAATTAGATTTTTCCCCTCTTTTTCACAGTAGGCTATTTCACTGCCACCGAATTGCCAGTAATTGGGAGAAAATAGAAAGAATAGAATCAAATGTAGCCTAGCAATACAAAACTTTGTATGGAAGATGTATACTTTGGACATATGTCAGCTGAGTGGAACCCAGGGATGTGGTATGACAGTTTCAAAAGTCCAGCTCTCCACCGAGAGAAGAGTTAACAGTCATAAAATTAGAGATCCCGTGTTAAGAGTAGCAGACCCTTCTTCAAGCTTCTCTCTAAGGGCCTCATTGACTATACCCCTTCTCAGGGAAGACAAATCAGATAAACATGAAAGACAAATGATACCGTATATAGTTCAAATTCAGAAACTGGTCTGCGTACAGCTACTTTGAAATAGATTAGACACTGGGAGTATGATTGGGCTTCTCTGTATCGTAGACTTGATTATTTCTGGAGCTACTTCACAGGGCACAGTCCATATGTTACTTTATACATCCAACATATATCCAAAATATTACTTTACTGTGTTGGCAATCCCTACCTTGCCTAGCACAATGCCTTGCTCAGTTGTAGGTGCCCAACAATTTTGTGAAGCATGGTTCAAGGAGAAAGGATTGAGAAAAATAACTGGCAAAGTGTCATATGAAAGATTCCATAGATGTTGTAAATATACAAAACCACAAACACACACAAATATTTACTGAACACTTTCCATGTGCGTGTGAGGCACTTACAGGTTAGTACAGGGAGAGGCATAAGCAAGTAAGCAATGAAGCTGGCTAAGGGAATAGAAAGTGATAGAGGAGGGCACTTGTATAGATAGGACAGTCCACACATGTCTCTTGAATAAAACCCCTGAGTGAAGAAAGAGAGTGAGGCACATGGATAGTTCTAGGAAGAACCCTTTGGCATAGAGTCAATTCTGTCTCATAGCGACCTGCGAAAACAGAGTACGACTCCCCTGTAAGATTTCGAAGGCTGTAATCTTCACAGAAACAGACTGCCACGTCTTTTTCCCATAGAATGGCTGGTGGGTTCAAACTGACCTTTCAGTTAGCAGCCAAGTGCTTAACCACTGCTCCACCAGTGCTCCTTTCTAGGAAGAACCAAAACCCGAAACCAAAGCCAGTGCTTTCGAGTCAATTCCGACTCATAGTGACCCTGGAGGACAGAGTAGAACTGCCCCATAGGGTTTCCAAGGTTGTAATCTTTATGGAAGCAGACTGCCACATCTTTCTCCTGCCGACCTTTTGGTTAGCAGCCGAGTGCTTAACCACTGTGACACCAAGTCTCCTTTCTAGGAAGAACAGTCAGTATACAGTCCCTTAGGAGCAGAAAGTATGCTTGAGGAAAGCAGGTAGACAGTGTGAGAAGAGGAGAATGATAAGGGGTAGGTGGTAAGAAATGAGGCTCTCAGGCATAATCGTCATTCCTACATTTCATAAATTGTTTAGTATCTGAGGCAGGTTATTCTTTGGAAAAGTCCCAGACACTAACATTAATCAAAAGAGAAAGTTGTATGTAGCTTTACTGTCTTAGAGTCCTTTTTTTTCTAGACTTTTTTTTAAGCACCATCTTCTTTGGCACTTGGTCTCACTGTATATACCTCCTGTCATCCTAAATTTTAATTTTTTACCACTTTCGAATCGGTGGGCTTCGTTTTGGTGGCTACTTCAAGGTTCATTGTACAAATTTTATTATACTTTGAAACTCTCAGCAGTCTAGTGGGTGCATTGTTTATTCGGCAAGATTTGCTGTCTGTAACATCCTCTTTAATACCTTCAACACCTTTGTACATTCCGGCCATGGTCACTTCTCAAACACTCTTGCTAATTTTCAGGCTTGTTTGTAATTGAAACACTCAGATTTGTACACTGAATTTGTAATTTAAGAAAATGACAAATTGGATTTAAAATCAGCACACACCTTTTTTTTTTTATTTATTGTACTTCAGGTGAAGGCTTACAGAACAAATAGTTTCTCATGAAACAGAAGTACACATGTTGTTTTATAACGTTGGTTAACAACCCCACAACATATCAACCCTCTAACTTCTCAACCTCTTTTTTTGTTTGGTGAGAATACACATAGCCAAAGATACACCATTTCGAACATTTCTACACGCACAGTCAGTGACATTGACTACGCTCTTCCAATTGTCAGCAAACACCTTTAAATAATATTACAGAATTAGACCTCAGGGAGGAAGGAGGGACTTTAAAATTCGTCTGGTCCAGCTACCCATTTGAGATTTGAATTCCTCCTCTTCCTAAATGTTTATATTCATATCACAATCTAGGGTTTAGTGAACCATAAAAAAGTTACAAGTTAATGCAAACAAAAATTACCCACAAAGCATGTTTCAACTGATTTAAAAGCAGGATAGCAGCTGGAGATTATTGCTAGCAAAACTCTTTTTGGACTAATTTTTTTTTTTTTTTAATCTACTTAACCCAATCCTTTTAGCTAAATATACTAATACACTCCAAATCTGTAATAAACTTATTACTAGAACACAATTCATTCCAGCCCTCTTTCAGACTGTTATAACTAGGGGGTTGGGAGGAGGTTTATGTTATAAAACATTTCTTAGTGTTGGCCACAGCTTCGCTTAATCTTTTCCAAATTTGACAATACACAAAGCAGTTGTAGTGACTTTACAATAAAATAGTCCTGCCCTGCGTGCATTTTCCAAATATGCCCAACTCATTTGGACAAGATTTAGCCATTTTGGAAAGTCCACGCTTACAAACACATTTCTTCTCCTAAGCAAATGTGTTGGGTAGAAATGGTGTTCCCTAGTTACATAAAAACCAGTAACCAGTTGCCTTTGAGTTGATTCTGACTCATGGCAACCCCGTGTGTTTCAGAGTAGAACTGCACTCCATTGGACTTTCGTCGGCTATAACCTTTTGGAAGTAGATCACTGGGGCTTTCTTCTAAGGTGCCTCTAGGTGCATTTGAATGCCAACTTTTTAGTTAGTCATCAAGCACTTAAGTGTTCGTGCCACCTAGGGACTCTCTAGTTAAATAATTATCCATATTCAATTAACAACACGGAGATCATCACAGAGGTACCCAAGAGCCTAAAAAACCAAAAACCAAACCCGTTGCCGTCGAGCTGATTCCAACTCATAGCGACCCTATAGAAACACAAGTAAAGTACAGGAAACTTCCTGTTGAGTCTAATTTGCAATTTTGATTAAAAGGCATAAATGAATTAGTAGATAACCCCTCTCTACCCTACCCCATTCCCAACATTCTTGGCAACACAGTAAGAGTAAAATTTTATAAATATAAACTATTCTTTAGCAATTCGGGTTGAGTATTGAGGGTAAAACTGTATTTTGCTAATATTGTCAGACTAGTACACAGTGTCTCTATTTTCGGAATTTTTCTGTGGCAAATAAATAACTTGTCAGCGATGCAAAGAAACTTCCTTCTCCCTAACTGGAATTCCATAAGGAAAAGATACATGGGTTTAACTAAGACATATTCAAAGTGAGATACATTTTGGGTTATGCATAAATCGAGGGCTTTGTCCATCCACAGTGATGTGCACTGCAGTTGTCCCAAGAGTTTCCTGTTTAAATGAGACAGTTTGGGTGAACACTACAGGGAATTAGAATGTGACTGTGGTCGCCACAGCTGGAAGTTGTGACCTGATGGCAGTCACTGCTGTCTGAGAGTCCCTTCCCATGGACACTGCCTCATCCTAAGTTTTACATTGCTCAGTTTTCCTTTGTAGCTGAGACCTGTCTATCCACCCATTTGCTCTCACCGTTTTACTGGTAGCTCCTAAGACATACGATTATGAAGCTCTAGCAGCTTTCCCTGTCCCTTCTCCCCAGTTTTGCCTTCTAAATGTCATAAGATAAGAGAATACAATAATTTCTTTCTTTATTAAAGTTTATTTATGACATTAGGCACGACTTTCACCTTAGTTATTTCAGTTGGATTCCCATACACCTTTAAATCTCCCTCTTTCTGTATTGTCCATAAAAAGAGAGAGAAATTATATTTCACTGCTTGCCTCTCCCCACCCAACACACTTTATAAAATAAAGTCTGATGGTTGAAAAAGTTGGCCTACCCTTTATGACCAGTTATGCCATGGGATTGCAGGCAGATATTTCTAAAAACAATACAGTCGGTTTCTATAACATGCAAGCTGGCTGACAGTGCAGTAAATGGCGTTCATTTTTCTAATTGCACATCATTATGTTAACAGAAGTTCACTAGTAGCTTTAACTCTAAATGTTTTTCTCAAAGCAAATGAAGGCATCCTTCCTTTAAAATAGACATTTGGACAAAAATGCAACTGGGATAAACTAAATTTCTCAAGCGATTCTGAAAAAATAGTTTGGCCTGCACAAAATATACTCCCTACTCACCCCCTGTCTTTAAAGAAGGATCCCAGGACTGCCCTGTCATCATTGCTACTGCCTTGCTAGAATCTTCCTAGCCTCTACATTGTTCAGTGTAAGTTCTTTCCATGTTAAAGGCCCACACCTCCTCAACCCTCGTGCAAAGTTTATCTTCGTATGGAATGAGTCCATCATTCATTCAACAAATAATAATTATTGACCATCTGCTGTATGCCAGTCAGAATGCATATATGAGAATATTTCCGGCAGAAAGAACGCAAAATAAAGGCAAACATGAAGAAAAGATCAGGGTATATATAAGAAATCATGAATATGTCAGTACAGATCATGGGACAGAGATAAAGCTGGAAACAGTAGATTTACCGCCAAGCCTTGGCTAGTTAATTTCAGTAGATGATGGGGAACCACTGAAAGTGTTTGAACAAACAAGACACTCGAGCATAACCCTTTAGTCAGATTGATAGGGCAGTACGGTTTAGGATGAGTTGAAGGGATAAGAGATTTGAAAACACTGAATCCCATAACTGATTTTAGCCTAGGATGACACAATTCTTTTGTCATACAAAGTCTCCATGAGATAAGAATCTTGACTGAAAATCCCTTGTGATGATTTCTGTCTGAAAAAAACACCCTCACCAACAAAGGATGTGAGAGCAGAACTTTCTTAGTGGAGAGATCAGGGATTTCTGGTCTTTTGTATCCACAGTTTTTATTTCAACCTAGAGCTAAGGACATCTGCTTCAGTTTCTCAGCGTTGGTAATACCCATTTGTTTTTGTTGTTAATTATGTGTATTGATTTGGTGTAAGATGCGTGAGCATCTCTGCTGGTCTGAGTTATATAGACCAGAAGTCCACATAATACCGTTTACTTTTTGGCGCAGTGGTTAAGAACTGGGCTGCTAACCAAGAGATTGGCAGTTCAAATCCATCAGCTGCTTCTTGGAAACCCTGTGGGGGAGTTTGACTGTGCCCTGTAGGGTCGCTATGAGTTGGAATCGACTGGACGGCAATGAGTTAGGAGTTAGTTAGGTTTTATAAAAATAATTTGAAAAGAAAACTGACTCATTCAAGTCTGGCAAATATAAAGTCCTCTAACCTGATTCAGCCATATTGAGTTCCAACTGGATGTCCTCGAACGTGTTTATTACAGTATCTACTTTCAGTTAACTTTTTTTTTTTCTTGTTTCAGCTCATGACTTTTTTCCCCCAACTTTATTGAGTTTCCACACAACAAAATTCACCACTTTCAGCACGTTGTTTGATGAGTTTTGGTAATTGTATACAGTTATAATAACCACTGCAATCAAGACATAGAATACTATTTATTTCTCCATTTGGTAATTGATGGACATTTGAGTTGTTTCCAGTTTTTGATATAATGCATCTGATTAGGATTTTTGGTATGGATTTGTATATAGTTTTATATTATTTGGTAATTTTTCAGGAGAACAGCAGTCTTGGGGCCCGGATGGTTTATTGTGGTCTCAGAAAGTTTTAGATGATTAGGTTGCAACCCAGTGCTTCTTTATAAGAATACATTATTAGTGGCAAGGCAGCTTTGGTAAATAAGAAAGCAAGCAAATTATTATGAGACCCTGTCCAGAGAACCCAGACATAGACTAAATCCAAGGGCCATGAGTAAGCAATGCCCAGAAACCCGTGACAGTGGATACTTTCATAGATATATTGATGATGTCATTTATACTGAGTCTCAGCTCTCTGAGCAAGTTACTGTCCTCTGACTGATGTGTTTGTTGGGTGATAGTCACACGTTAAATAACCCTTCCAGGTACAGAGTTCTGTAAACTTTAGGCTTACTTCAATCTGAGGCATCTGAACCACTTTGTCTCAAGCTATCCAAAGCCTGGTCAAGGATGTATAGAAAAACAGAGGGTGAGGATTTTTTTATTATAGGGAGGGAGGGAGGTGCTGACAGTATTTACAGGACAGAGACTGATACGGAATCAAGGATGGAGCGTCAGTGCTTCTTCACGTTCACCTCCACCGAGTCCGTTGTCCTCAGGGGGAAGCTGTGTCTGCAGCTTTCCGTTGGACTCTTTCGAGAGCCAGAAGAAATGGACCAACCAGACAGCTATCAGTCTGTTAAGAGTGCTAACCATTACTGAAAGAAGAACTAAAAATTCACTTAAAATGCTAAAAAAAAAAAAAGAAGAAGAAGAAGAAGAAGAATTTTTAAAAAGACAATTGTATTTAGGAGAACATCCCTCAGAAAATGAACTTTGTGGTGGAAGGAGTTCTTTGATAAGCTATTTGGGAGTAGAATGAGAAGCCCTTCCCAGAGGAGGTGCTAGAATTACGAGAGAGGACCACTGAACAACTTCCTGAGGAGGGGGCGGAGACTGTTCAGAGGAACAGAGTACGTAAGTTTCAGGCCTGAGCTGAGTTGGCTCAGGACAATACCAACAGCTCTGAGCCGTCACCAGTCCTCCTGTGCACTTCCCCATGCAACTCTCCCCTATCCTCTAAATAGATTTTAAACAAAATAACTAGTTAATATCAGTTTTAAATGTTACTAAATTATTAGACTAGCCAGGATACTTTTAAATGGTGGTTGAGCCTGGTGCTTATCTGGATTGTATCTGCCCACGTCTCCCCCACTGCCTTCAGCTCAGAGGGGGATTGAATGGCTGCTAGCCCCATAACAGACAGATTGGAATCCCAAGTCTAATGGAAAAAATTTGAGTGGGGGGGCTTTGCATATTTTATAATCTAATCATTACTTATAGGCCATCAGAAAAATGATCAAAAAGATAGAAGGGGGAAAATTACAACTGTGAAAGAATGAAATGGTAATCATTGAAAATATTTTTTTGCTTTTACAATTAGATTATTCCCTAAATAATCTATGGCAATTTGAGTATAAAATAATCAAAATAACTAGATGATAAATTTAAAACAAGCATTTTCCTAGAACATCTTCCTTCTCTAGTCTCAGGGATACCAGATTTGTGCTGTAATGATAGATAGTAGAGAACTATAGTGGCATAGGAAGAAAGTCACTTTTCAGAGCTCAAACTTTACTGCTGGTCTTTTCACTCATTAAAGGTTATTAAGGGTTCTTTTTTTTTTGTTTGTTTGTTTCTTGAAGAACAACCAAAACCTCAATTTATGAGAATTCTTTTCAGTGTAAATTGAGACTAAGTAGTGAGTGAGGTATATTTACATGTTATACTTCCTCTCTTTCCTCATATTTTATTACTAAGGATATTGACATGAAAACAGGATCTTTGTATCCAATGAGTTCATCTACTGCTGATTTCCCACCAGAAATTCCAGGCTTTGTGACATCAATGTGTACTGCTCTAGTTGCCATTTGAAGAGCAGGCATCTGGAAATGATGAAATTCTCAACAACAAAGTTTTGGTCTTCCAGAAGACAATGGTGGAGAAGGGAAAGGGAACAAATTCACCGAATCCCTACTGTGTGCCAGGAATTTTCATCTTTCATCTCAATATAATATTTCACTTAGTTGCACAGTAAGAACAAATAAAAACCCTAACAGTCAAAACTTTTGCAGTTTCCCTTAGTGATTTCAAATGTTATTGTGGTATTTGTTGCAACTAAATAAATTATGTATAAAGTCTCAAGGATTTTATGGAGTTTTAGATCAGAATACAGCCATTTGAATGGTTTTATATCTTATATTGCATAAAATTGATGGGATGTGAAGCTACAGCAGTATATTTTGAATAATTCTATATAACTATGCTTATTGAAATAAAAATATTTCAAGAGAAGTCTCAACTCATAAATGACTATTTTTACTTTAAAATATCTAAAAGACGAGCATAAAAAAAACAGAGTATCCCAAGAAATACTCTTGTGCTATTACATTTCAGATGCCAACCTGATTTGAAAACTTTGTGCATTGTATAGTTATTTATAACAGCAAAAAGTGGGAGGGGGGGAACAGACATTCAGTTCTAGAATGATTGCGTGAATTATGTAGAATTTAAATATCATTTTTACGGAAAGTGTTCAACAGTGTAGGAGTGTACTTGTGTTATGTTAACTGAAAAGGACGAAGGTTCTGACTATAATGATTTTACATAAAAATGATTATACATAGAAATAAGAGTGAAAAACAAAGCTGGAATGTCAATAAAGGAATGCATGGAGAGAAATAAAACTGTTTTAAAATATGTATTAGCCTCTAACCATTTCATGCATGAAGAGAGTGAAGATTTGGTTTGTTTTCTGAAATGTATCATAAGCCAGTGTAACCAAAGACTAAGCCATGAGCACAGAACGTAAGACATCCTGGGTGGGAAGTTAAAGAGGTTGACACATCCTCAAATTCAAGTCAAACTGCCCGTCAGCCACTATTGGTTTCTGTGTTCATGTTGGCAAGGGGCCTAATCTGGAATCTGATCTCAGACTAGTATTTCTTGTATGGCATATGCTTGTATGCAGATTTATATTGAGATGTTGTCACAAGCAACAGCTTAACACAGGAACTTAGCAAACAAACTAGAGAGTAAGAAAAGCATTTTGATTTCTAAGAGCAGCAATGCTCCTATCAGTAGGTCTTAGTTGTCTAAAGTCACTGAGAGAAAAGACCTCTTATTAAAGTATATCTTATGAAAGGCAGTCTGTTAATTCTTCTGATAAGGAAATAATTCACCTTTGAAGAAGGAGGAAAAAAATGAATAAATTTTTTTAAAAGTGAACTTTTAAGAGCATGTTAGAGTTTTCAGAGTTCATTCTCATTTGTTTACTTTGTTGGTGCTTACAGTAATTCTAGGAGGAAGGCATTACAATTATCCCTACTTCATAGATGAGGAAGCTGAGTGAGGTTACCATCACCTCCTCAAAGGCCAGTGGAGAGTAGCTTCAATCTCAGGTCTTCTGACACTAGGGCTCTCTTTTTTCTACTACACCATGATACCTCTCTCAGCACAATGACTAGTTAGTATCTTTCTCCTTGGCGACATGCCTACTTTTTGAAGTAATTGTGCGTATTAGCTTTATGGCTACATTGTTGTTGAACTCTGAGACTATTGCTTGTTCATGTCTTGATAGCACATGATGTTTGTTGATCAAATGTTTGGTGATAAACTCCGGTAACAATGATTTCTGACTTTGCTGCTGCCACATGAAGTCAGTATGCATAACAAAACTAAAGGATGGAAATGTTTCCATTGGAATCACCCCATGTGTGGGATAAATGATTAGGCTAATGTAGGTATTTTTCACTCTGTTCTTTAAGTTTAAAAAAAAAAAACCTAAATGTCCTTAAATTTCGATAGCCCTTTGGAAACATCTCCTTAGCCTTCTTTCCCAGTATGCCCGGTCAGTTGGGTAATAAGCTGTAGTTAGATACTGTTTTCCAGGACATATAGTTCTGAGAGAAACAAATAATTTTGTTATCTCCTACTTCAGTGTTACTGGTGAGTTTTGAAGGTTGAATTTCTTAGAAGTAACACCAAGACACTATTAGCTTCTGTATCATTTTTGAACAGAAGGGCATTCAAATTCTAGTACAGCAACTTGGCCCAAGCCCATAGAATTCCAAATTTTGATCCCTGGCAAACTTTGTATTAATTCAAATTTAAAAGAAAGACAGGAAAGTGATTCTTTTATATGTCTCTAGATGGTGGATATATAGGTTTTGTGTTCACTGTAAAATTCTTTCAACTTTTCTGTATGTTTAAAATGTTTTCATTATAAAATATTGAGAAAAGCTATGAGACAGAAGAGAGGGAACAATGAGGCAAATTGAAAAAAGAAAACTATGTAATAATAATGCTTTGCTAAAGTATCACTGCTAATAAAATTTTATACATTTTACAAAGTATTTCAAGCATATAGAGAAAAATAAAAAATAATCTAATATTCATGTATCCACAACTCAGCTTCTTCAAATCTTAATATTTTATTCTACTTGCTTCCATTTTTGCTTGCTTTTCATAAATATTATAAATATTACAAATTTTATAAAATATTGGAAAGTTAAAACTCCCTTTTTCTCTCCCTACCCAATTCCATTCTCACCACCTGTGTCAAGGTTAACAGCTACACAGAATTTGGTTATTATCGCACAAATTTATCACGTAATTATCACATAAATTTTTATGATTTTTCAAACGAGATGTTATATGCAAAGGAGTTAAGGGCACTGATTTTAGAGTCAAATGTATCTCAGCTGGCATTCAGACTTTACCACTTCCTACCTGTATGGCCTTGGAGAACTGATAAGGCCCTTTTGAAACCCTGATGGCGTAGCGGTTAACAGCTACGTCTGCTAACCAAAAGGTCGGCAGTTTGAATCCACCAGGTGCTCCTCGGAAACTCTGTGGGGCTGTGCTACCCTGTCCTGAAGGGTCGCTATGAGTCGGAATCGAGTAGACGGCAATGAGTTTGGTTTGTTTTTTTGGAAGCCTCTGGTTTCTTCATCTGTTTAGATGGGGATAGTTCTCACTTTACAGGATTGATGTGAGAATTCATTGAGACTTATGAAAAGTACTCCACAGATGCTGGAGATGCTGAGTACCTGGTAAGTGGTGGACAAATATTTAAAGTAATCTCATAAGGAATAGAATGGGAGTGTAACTCATGACGTGTATAATCCCAAAAAGGAACTTATCTTAAGAACAGAAATCTTGAACTGTGAGTAGCCTCAGAGCGCCTTGAACAGAGTCCCGTCCTCTCGTTTTGCAGTTACAGAAACTGAGTCCCAGGAGAGGTTAAGGAGCCCCTTTGCTCAGACCTTTGTTGATGGCTGGCAGGACTTGACCGTGACTTTAACTTCAGGGCTCTGTCCCCACCAGTGTCCCACCCCACCCCCACCAGCAATTTCAAAAGACATCTGCTGAGAAAACCCTGCTGGCTTCTGTTTATAGTAGACATAGTCCTCCATATCTTGGATGTAAAGATTTGTTAGAAATCTTAGTTGATTATAACTAAAGCATATAATGGTTTTTCTGCAATAGTCAGTTTATGTTTTTTCTCTTTTTAATCAGTCACTCTAATGTTTAGGCTGTATTTATTTATTTTAAAAATGATCAAGGCTCTCATATTTATCTTTTATTCAAATAAACAAAGAGCTGTATTCTTGTCTTCTTAGTCAAATTGCTGTCTCAAGGCTGTGTGTGGTTCAGATACTACTTTTTACTAAGGGATTTTTGTCTTTGCTCAGATTGAAAAGTGATCTCAGACACTTTTTTAAAAATCTAGGTCTGAAAGGAATATTATCAATATATTTCCACTGAGCCCAGGTGATGCTATGAAATTGGTTCATAGGGCTTCTCAAGGGAAGATCACAGCCTTTCCCTTGTGAAAGTTTTTCTTCTACAAAGATTGAAATCATTCAGTTAGAACAGACCACTGTTTATTGCTGTCTTCTTATGCTAATGCAGCTGTTCCTTTAGTCTCAGGAATCTAGCTGCGACTGCGTAAACCTCCAAGTAAACACACGGAAGCTATGGACACACAGCTTCACTGTCATCTCTGTCCTCTTGATTTTTCACATTTCAAATATTTTCACATTTAGTTTTAGTCGGTGCTGTAATGGGAGGTTGTTCTATCAAGGTTTGCTATTGAAGAGAATGAAGTATGACTGCTTTGCAGAGGTGGGGGAAGACCTACAGTGTTTGACTTGCCTCTCCCAGGGTCTCCCCACTGCTGTGCGCTGGGCATACATAATCAGGTACATTCCTTATGCAGTATCCTGGAAAACATTTATTGTCAAGGGTTGTTTATTTTAAGAAAATTCAGCAGAGCACTGTAAGCCACGTAATTGAACATGGAGCGAGTGTTTTTATCCAAAACACCTCATTATGATGGGAGTCACAGTTACGGAAATTTACTGGTATTTTCATTGCATACTAACCCCAGGACAGAACACCAAAGGAATTCTGTTTCCTTAGATCACATAAACCTTTCCAAAAGACCCACTCATGGCCCCTTCATAGAAACTACCTAGGATGTTATCAAGAAACAAGAGACTTTGGTAATATCTAGTAAATGTTGAAAAAAATGAATGAACGTATTATTTCATCCATTGATATTATTGAGGGTCTGCTTGGCATGAAGGCTGCCGTTGTAATGCCAGTTTCCTGGAGATGGCGGTCCGGTACATGACTGACTGAGGGCTTTTTTTTTTTTCCTCTGCAGAAGAGAGTTGTGAGGCTGTGAACAGCTCAGTGTTTTCTTGCAGAGGACTGCAGGATAAGATAGTATTGGCCTCCGACCTGCCATCTCTCGTTTCTCAGGTTACACAGACAAGAGAAAGGATAAAGATAACAGAGTTAAAATTGTAAAGTTCACTGTAACTGCCTCTGCTCTGCGTCTCAGGGAATAAGGACCTAGTTGGAAAGAGAATAAAGACACTGTAGCTCCCCCTCCTCAGTAGCCCCATAATGTTTTTAACTTTTTCTTTAATATTGAAGTGTATCTAAAGAATATTTAACTTACGTATTAACAAAGAACCTTTTTTAAGTGTTAAGATAGCTTGTTAGCCAATATAATTGTTAAGAACAGCAGGGTTGAGGTCAAGTCTGTTGCTAACTAGCTTCATGACTTTAGAAATCACTTCACCTTTCTGGTCCTTCATCCCTCATCAGTAGAAGAGATGATTCATTTATTGAATAAAACTTTGAGCACCTACTCTGTGTGAGGCATTGCTCTAGGTACTTGGGATCCAACAGGGAACAAACAGGCAAGGATCTCTGCTCTCGTGGAGACTGGATTCTAGCAGAGGAGACAGATAATAAGCACTGAATAGGATAAGTGCTGTGAAAAAAACAAAACCAAAAAATGAAACCATGAAAGAAAGGACAGGAGTAAGGGTTTAGGGTATGCAGTATTAAACAGAGTAAGCTCCCTGAGAAGGTGAATGAGTCAAAAAAGGTGAGGACGTTAGCCCAGTCTGGAGAGTGTACCAGACAGAAGGCATAGCTTGAGCAAATGCCAGAAAGGGAGAGCCTGCCTGGCGTGTTCCAGGAGACCTGCCAGGTGGAGCACAGTATGTAAGAAAGAGGAGTAGGTGATGAGGCCAAAGGTGATGAGGGGCCCAGAGCAGTGGGAGCTTTGCAGACTTTCAGTGAAGAGCGAGTGACATGATCTGAGTAAGACTTTAAGAGTTGTTCTGGCTGCTTTGTGAAGAAGAGACTGTGAGGGAGTAAGAGCAGACGTAGCTAAATAACAGAGTCAGATTTTAGGAGAATTGGATAAAATTGTGTAGGTAGCAGTGCCTTACAAATGGCAAAGTATCATACAAGTGATTGATATGATTATTTTCAGTTCACAAATGGGAAGATTAATCTCCAAAAAAAGAGCTTATAAACTCATATGAAGAATGTAAGCAATAAATAATGACTGTCACATGGGAAAGTGTTCTTTTTTTTTTTTTTTAATAAAAAATATATTTCTAGGTCCTTTAAAAAGGATAGTATTCCCCTCAAGTGTTTCAGATACATCTAATAAACATTCATGAAGTACCACTTTGGTGTGCGTTAACCGTGCAGAATAAGAATCAGCTATGAATGACACATTTTGCATCCAAATGAAGATACTGGAAAATGTTCTGGTAATTTGATTGGACTCTGTCTTAGTTACCTAGTGCTGCTGTAATAGAAATACCACAAATGGCTTTAAAACACAGAAATTTATTTTCTCCCAGTTTGGGAGGGGTAGAAGTCCAAATCAGGGTCTTGGCCATGTTGATTCCTCCCGTGGGCCTGTCGGCTAGTTTCTGGGGGCTGCTGGCAGTCCTTGTGGTTCCTTTGCTGCTTCCAGGTGCCTCTGCCTCTGTCGCCACATGGTTTATCTTTGCCCATGTCTGACTCTGTTGTCCCTGTCTATAAGGCACCGCTCAGAAGGGATTAGGTTTAGGACCCATCCTGATCCCTAGTATGACCTCATTGACATAACAGAAGAAACGCCCTATTTCCAAACAGGGTGACATTCACAGATACAAGGGTCAGGGCTTCAACATATCTTTTTGAGAGATAAAATTCAATCCATAACATAACAAAATCAAGTATCAACTCTGCCACTAACTGGCCCTGTGCCCGTTAGCAAGTCACTCTGTTACTTTAGATTTGAGTTTACTCCCCTGAAAGACAGAGAAAAGGATATGATGAGCTCTGCGATTCTTAGCGCTCACCCAGCTGCCGAGCGTCTTCATAGTGCCTGGTATTCTTTACCGCATCATTGCTGCCTGAGCAGTAGACAAATCGAAGGAATTAGTCTGTTGAGGAAACTACCACCGCCAGTCGGGATGGTTGGCTCCATTACTTCTAAATTAGGTGTTTTCTATGCCTGCACCCTTGACAGCCTAGAACGTCTAGTCATCAGACAATAGGAGAGGAACCTGTGAAGTGTGGGCAAGTACAGGAGCCGCAAGTTGAGAGCTAGCATGGAGAGCGACAGGCAGCATACCAGTGTGTGTGGATGACAGTGTATGAGCGACAGGCAGCGTACACGTGTGTGCGGATGACAGTGTATGAGCGACAGGCAGCGTACCAGTGTGTGTGGATGAGGGCATGAGAGTGACAGGCAGCGTACACGTGTGTGTGGATGACAGTGTATGAGTGACAGGCAGCGTACACGTGTGTGCGGATGAGGGCGTGAGAGTGACAGGCAGTGTACACGTGTGCGGATGACAGTGTATGAGTGACAGGCAGCGTACACGTGTGTGCGGAGGACAGTGTATGAGTGACAGGCAGCGTACCAGTGTGTGCGGATGAGGGTGTGAGAGTGACAGGCAGCATACACGTGTGTGCGGATGACAGTGTATGAGTGACAGGCAGCATACACGTGTGTGCGGATGAGGGCGTGAGAGTGACAGGCAGCGTACACGTGTGCGGATGACAGTGTATGAGTGACAGGCAGCGTACACGTGTGTGCGGATGAGGGCGTGAGAGTGACAGGCAGCGTACACGTGTGCGGATGACAGTGTATGAGTGACAGGCAGCGTACACGTGTGTGCGGAGGACAGTGTATGAGTGACAGGCAGCGTACCAGTGTGTGCGGATGAGGGTGTGAGAGTGACAGGCAGTGTACACGTGTGTGTGGATGAGGGTGTATGAGCGACAGGCAGCGTACACGTGTGTGCGGATGACAGTGTATGAGTGACAGGCAGCGTACCAGTGTGTGTGGATGAGGGTGTGAGAGTGACAGGCAGCGTACACGTGTGTGCAGATGACAGTGTGAGTGACAGGCAGCATACAAGTGGGTGTGGATGAGGGGGTCCGAGCAACAGGCAGCATACAAGTGTGTGTGTGTCCGAGAGGGTCAGCAGAGGGGAGGCCTTTGGATTGACAGAAGAGCCATAGGAAACAAGGTGGTGGCTTTTGCCTTTGTATTCCCTGTGACTGGCAGAGTCCCTAGGTGGTGCAAACAGTTAAGCACTCTACTACTAGCTGAAAGGTTGGCAGTTCAAGCCCACATGGAGGCACCTTGGAAGACAGGCCTGATGATCTGCTTCTGAAAGGTCAGAGCCTTGAAAACCCTATGGAGCAGTTGTACTCACCACACGTGGGGTTGCCATGAGTCAGCATCAGCTCTGTGCAGTGAACAGCAGCAAGGACAAGCACAGAGCCCCAAGTGTAGTAGATACCAGCGAACTAGAACTGTAACAACCCATTCAGATCGGTACCATAATAAATCACTTTTGTGCTGGAATTCACAGTTTACTAAAAGGTAACGTACTGCATGTAGAGAACATATTGACAAGTGACTGGTCATCATCAACCATAAAATGGCTAAGGTCCACCTGAGAAAACATAGGACAAAAAGTAAAGAATGAATGTGAAAACTGCTATATAGACAATACAGTAAGATTTATTAACCAACTGGTTCTATAGGTATAAGAAATCAGCAGAGAATTTTAAATAATTCTCAGCTCACACTTGGAGAATAGAAAAGAAATAATAATGTGCAGTGGTTTTGAGGACAGGGTTCAGAGTCCAACAAACCTTGGTCAGTCCACATCTCTCTTAGTTACGGGTGTAACATTAAGCACTTTATGTAACTTCCCTGAGTGTCAGTTACGGTAATAATACCTCACCTGTCTGTAAGCCTGCTATAAGAATTAAATGAGCAAATGTTATTAGCATTGGCCCTGAGCAGTGTGCTTGGATCCTTCTGAAGGCTCATGCGTATCTTCACTGTCACCATCATCAATATGGAGAAAACTGGAAAGAAACAAAAGCAAAATACAGCGTTTCCCACCATTGTTTATGCCTTAGGTAGAAGTTAGACATCTAGAAGGAGATTACCTAAAGACAAGGCTAAAATACAGACTCTAAAGCAGAGGTCAGTTACTTTGCCCACAGGTGACAAATATGGCATGTAAGATGGGTTCTATATGTTTATACCAGGTGCTGCTTGGCACCTGGAGGCAATGAAGAGGTAGATAGCTCCAGGAACTCACTATCAGTCCAGAAACATGCTCCCAGCTCATTTGGGAACTCTGCTGAATTCTCTTTAGGAGCCATCCTGCAAGCTGCAAACACAGTGCTGAGAAGCGGGGAAATAGTGAAGAGAGTTAACTTTCTCTTTCCTAATTTACCTGTTTCTGGCGACATATTCTTCAAGGTATTCCCTCTTTTCTCAACCTCTAACTTTATTTGCTACTTAGAACTCACAACTTTTCTAAATATTCCCAAATCTTCCTCTCCCACATTGCCACCATCCTAAGTAGGTGCTTGCCCTTCCTTTCTGTGTTTCTTTAGAAGAAATATGAGCTCCTTTAAAGCAAAGACCCATGCTTTTGGTCTTTCTACTCCTAGCATTTTACATAGAGCCTTATGCATAGTGAATGCTTGTCAGTTTGTTCGATAGTCACATCTTTGATTTCCAGATATTGTTGTCCTTTTCCAATCAGCATTAGCTTAGCATGTCTGCAAGCATGTAGTTACACCTAAATCCCCCACAATGACATGAGACTCTTCCCAACCATAGAATTTGCAATAGGGCAGGAAGGGAGATGGCCATGGGTTACAAAGGCCTTTAATTAGGGTGGATAATTGGAGACTCTGCATGCCGCCTGTCAGACTCGTTTGACTCCTGGACTAGACTACAGGAGTCAGATTTAGGAGAGAGTGTCTATGGAGCCCTGGGCAGTGCAAATGATTAACGTGCTCACTGCTAACCAAAAGGTTGGTGGTCCGCCCAGAGATGCCTCTGAAGAAAGGCCTGGCAATCTACTTCCAAAAAATCAGTCATTGAAAACTCTATGAAGCACAGCTCTACTCTGACACACGTAGAGTTACCATGAGTCAGAACTGACTCAGTGGCAACTGGTTACTCATCTGTGGAACAAGCCTAGGAAGGGACACAGGAACACGCTTTTCAGAATCCCATAGTCAAGAGCAGAATTTGTGAAGGGTATGGAGGGGTCAGAAAAGTAGGAGGCAAACCAGAAGCACCAGAAAGCAGAGACAAAGAACCCATAAAAGAACAAAGTTCAGTTATCAGCCTCAAATATCAAGGAGAGAAGAAAGGAAGCTGGGTTCTTATATACGTGGTATTCATGGTCAAGTGATTAATATTGATGACTAGTGCCCTTCAGTCTGGAGAGTGTCTAAGCAAACGAAGAAGTAGACGTGGAAGATAAATGCCCAGGGTTCTCTAATAGTCGATAAGCTTTCTGAAAAGGTACCTGGTGCTATTTACCCCATATGTTCTGTCTCTGCCGTTGTTTCTCAGCTAAAGGAAATATATATGTGTAAGCTGTGTGTCGTAGGGTGGCTTCAGAAGAGAAGTTGAATGCACTGCATACTCTTCTATTTTGCTGCTGTGAATCATGAGACAGAACACGCAGAGATGATCCTTTAATATGGGGCTTACTCCCTGCCTCTTGTAACTTAAAGAGAAGCTAACTGGAATCTGAAAGGGACTGAGAAAAGGCAGGACTGGGAAAGACTCGCACTTCCTGGAACTGATCAAACCATTTCCTATTTGACACATTTCCCATTTGACACATTTTCGAATTTGACTTTTCAAAATACAGCACTTTTAAATTAATAGACAGGGAGCTTTAACTTTCATTTGAGCTCAGTACAAAAAAATACACACATACATACATATGTACATACATATATACATAGACCCATATACACATAAATATATATACTCCCTACTTAACTGTGCAGGAGAAAGAGAAAAATGAAAAGATCCTGATTACTTCTAAGACGTTAAATCGTGTATTTTAAAAGCATTAAACCTATTTAGATGATACTTCTTGGAATGAGTGTTCTCTTTTAAAAGTTGTGATAGAAATGGAAATGTAAAAGAGCTCCTGGGAAGTGGAAGCGCCCCCCTCAGCTCAGGCTTACGGACTCCTAAATAGGAAGGCCTCTTCACCATCATAGCGTCTTAAAAAGAAACCTTGATGTTGTTACGTGATTACCTAAAAGTAATGCCTTCCTCTCAGGACCGGAAGGATATTTTTAAGAGAATGTTAAACTTGTGACAGGAATTATTGATACCTTTGGAATTTTTTTTCAAGTGACTGAGGCTTTCTTTAAGACATTACCTAGGAATTAGTCAGGGACTGCATGACGCCAGTACCCACACTGTTTCAAGCAGAGCATGACTTAGTGAAAGAATGAAAAAATGAGGATGTTCTTTGTGCATTATTCTTATCGTGATGAATGATGCTTGTTTTCCTCTCCACTTTAATTAGAATGTTTCTACATTTGCCAAAGAAAATGTTGGAATGGAGACAAAAACCTGAAATTATAGGAACAGGGCTTGATGTAATAGCTTATTTGTAAAGGAAACACAACTTGTTTGGTATTTTATTGAAACAGGAAGTTCAGAACGTTAGTGCACACAAGTCCAGCAAATTCTCAGGTGCTATAGCTGAGTCATCTGTTGTTGGAAATAGTCTCTTGGTAGTTTTCCCCTTGATTTACTTTTTAATCTTCATTTTGTTGTTTTGAAAGTAGTAGGGGTCCAGTGGGTGTAGGAAATTACAAAGATTCAGTTAGAGATTGTGTACATTTTTTAAATATCAGCTATCAGAACTGAATAAATAAAGCAAGAGGGAATGCTCTCCTATACATAGATGTGCATTTACATAATTACCTATGTACAAAATTAGGAAAACCAAGGGAAAACAATAATTTGCCTCAATTCAATTACTGTTTCAAAAGTAACCATTAGTCAGGGAAGAGATTAATAAAGATTAAATATTTTCGGGTCTTATTTCTTTATCTTCTATTTCTTATAAACAATAAGTGAACTTTTAACAGCAGAAACTAGATAGTAACTTGATTCATAGTGTGAAAAAATTATAGAAATGTCTTGAGCTGAATTGGTATGCACATAAAAATTTTTTAGTTTTAATTAGCTGGCTTTTTCCAACAGATTAGGCCAGGACACTGCTTTAAAATACACAAAAACCACTGCTACCCTGACAAGAATTCAGTATTTTTAAAACTGAGTAATGTAATAACAAGCAGGTGGCTGTTTCTAATTGAACTTAGGAAGGAGCTCCAGGAAAGGCCGCGTGGTAGGATGCATGAAGCACTGGCTGGGACCTAAGATCCCCCAGTCCTCTAACTTGTGTGCCCTGGGCAGTCATCTGACCCCTGTATGAAACTGTGATGATTATGACTGCCCCGTCCATTTTGCAGACACATTAAAAAGGTAATGAGATATAAATGTGAAGGAAGGGTTTGAAAAAGTTGGAAGCACTAAACAAGTGCCAGAAGAAGCAGTACCACCTCTTGGGGTCTAAGAACCAGCTACTTTAGGTACACATACGATTGCCCACGGAGTTCTCACACTAAGCCCCATCTCCAACCTGCCTCTGTCTAGAAGGAAGGTCTAGGTTTGTAATTTTACTTCCTTCTTTAGACTGACCTATAAATGTGATAAGGTGAAAACTTTATGACTCTATATTGAAAGATTTCTTTTAGTTAGTTTTTTTTTTCCTACTTACTAAACAACACTGAGCAAAACAGTATCATTATGACATGAAAGAATGGAACCACTGAGTGTAGAAATACAGGATTTTCTTTTACATTATTTGAATAGGTAAACAATGCAAGAGGTATATAAGGTAATTTAGGAACTGCTACAAGGCAATATATGGTAGGTAGGGTATGTCACTTTTACAACTACAGGTACCCTCACCTAAAATGGTGAGTCTGCATTGATGAGACCTAATCTCAACATAAACTATAACTAATGAACAAATATATCAACTGGAAATGTGTAAACTACATTACACGTTTATATAGCAAATATGCATAGCAAATTTTGAGGTGATAAAAAGTGAAATGTCCATCATAATTGCTAAAAGCATCCAAGTAAAAACAGATGACAAAGGCCATTAGAAGGTAAAGAAGGAAGAAAATATGCACTGGAGCAGCCCAGGAATGCTACGCAGAAAACGAGAAAGTTAAGCTAAATCTTTCATCTATGCTTACAACGTAGGACCCTTGTGAAATGGTATCACTAACCTCGCAGCCACACAAGCTAGAAAACCTGTAGTCATCGTTAACACCTTACTGTCACTTACAGTTTCCAGTGCTTCTTCCTTCCATCTTCACCATCACTGCTTTCCAAGTTATCTTTAGAAATGTAACTTCCCTTTGCTTTTGTGAGATCAAATTCAAACTCTTTAACAAGGCTTCCAGATCATTCACAAAACCTGCTCTCAACGTAAACCTCCCATCAGTGTCATTACCTGCCACTTTCCTTCTCTTCCCTGTCCCTAAATGCTCGCTGGCTACAAAGCACTACAGTACGTACCATCCCTGAAATCAAGTTATTTGTATTTGTTTCTCTTTTTCAAGACTTCACCACTATAACCACTGATATGCCTTGCCTCTCCATCACACTCAACACACACAGACACACACATGTACACACACACACACACACACACACACACTTTTCTACTTGTACTTGTCTCCCAGTAATCAACAAAGCATTTTCTGTGAAGCACTCCCTAGGTTCCCAGGAAAAAGTAATTTTGCACTCTTTTGTGGTTTCCAGTTGTTGTTTTTATACCACTAGTATGAACAATATAGTAATAAAAAGGATAATTAATAGAATATAATTTAATTAGTTACTTATATCTGCCTCTTCTGCCAGGTTATGAGTTGAGGGCAAGGTCTACATATTTGTTTTCACTTTTTCTGTCCTCTGCGTGACACATTGTAGACACTCAATAAATACCTTGAGTTAAAACGGAGTCAGATGTGAAGGAGGTAACGAGGCACAAAATGCTGTATGGACTGAGTTCAGGAAGACCTGTTCCCATGAGCACAAAACGTCAGAAGGAGTAAGAAGAAGTGAAGATAGAAGGTAGTTGGGGACCAGATTGTAGAGGGCCTTAAAGACCGAACTAAAGTAACTAGACTTTATCCAGTGGATAATAAGAAACTGTTGAATGGCTTTGAGCACGACAGGGTGACATGCTATTAGTGTTTTGTCAGGATGTATATGGCAATGATGTAAAGGCAGATATCATTAGAACTGAGTCCTGGCAGGTGGTCCAGCAACCAGAACAGTGGTCGTGAACATGAACGGAGAAAGATTTGGAGTATTAAAAGGGGAGAATCAACAGGACTTGGTGAGGAGTGAACTGGGGAGAGAGGGTGAGGAAGGAGGAGGAGGCAGGGCTGTTCTCTCCAACTTAGAGAGTCATAGTCTCCGAACCTTGAAAGTGGGGAAGGCTTCCTTGCTTTTCAGTTCATTTCCTTTCCTTAATACACAGTAAATTCCTGATCAGGCTTTGTTGTTGGTTAGTTTGGTTTGTCGATTTCCTTGTTATTTACAACCTCTAGGTATTTGTAGACAGATCTTATCTCCTTCCCTTTTAGTCACCTCTTGGCCCAACTCTGCATATTTGACTCTTTTAAACTCTGCTCCTGGGTCTTTCCTCTCTCCAGTCTCTTACGCATATTTGTTATGTGTTTACAGGTTTTATTCCATTTTGACTAATTTAATAGGTGTCATAAAATAGAAAAAATAAAATAAAATTGTGTGTGTGTGTGTGTAAACAGTGTGTTGTAACCCAGGGCATCAATCCCATAATATCATTAGTATTCTCTCCAAGCATCTGTCTATAGCCTGTATTCTCCCAATTTCCCCAGGAATGAATCCACACTAAATTTTAATAAAAAAAAAGGAAAACTAGAAAGTGATGAATGTCTACTCAACCTTTAGTACTATATTCACTTCTGTGAGGTCCCAGAGGTTATGGAAATACATTTATTTTCATGGTCCCACTAATATGCACAGTTCCTGTCGTGGATTTAATTGTGTCTCCCAAAAATATCTGTCAGCTTGGCTGGGTCATGATTCCCAGTATTGTACAATTGTGTACCATTTTGTAATCTGATGTGATTTCCTTATGTGTTCTAAACTCTATCAGTATGATGTAATAAGATGGATTAGCAGCAGTTATGTTGATGAGATCTACAAGATTAGTGTCTTAAGCCAGTCTCTCTTGAGATATAAAAGAGAGAAGCAAGCAGAGACAAAGGGGGACCTCATACCACCAAGAAAGCAGTGCCAGGAGCAGAGCGTGTCCTTTGCACCTGAGGTTCCTGCGCTGAGATGCTCCCAGACCAAGGGAAGACTGATGACAAGGACCTTCCTCCAGAGCCAATAGAGAAAGCCTTCTCCTGGAGCCGATGCCTTGAATTTGGACTAGTAGCCTACTAGACTGTGAGAGAATAAATTTCTCTTTGTTAAAAGCCATCCACTTGTGGTATTTCTGTAATAGCAGCACTAGATGACTAAGACACTTCCCAAAAGGGCCAGGTCTATTTTGTCTTCAATTTTCTCATCTTTTTTCCTTCTGCACTTTGTCCTCCTGTTCCCATCCTGTTCCCGTCCGGTGTCTGTTCTCTAGCATGCTTTCCACATTTTACCCTTTGTTAAAATATACTGGTAGGTAAAGCTTTTGGAAGAGAACCACGGAGAAAATCTTCATGATCTTGGAGAGAACAAAGATTTCTCAGAACACAAAAAACACTAACTATAAAAGGCAAATTGATAAGTTGGACTTCATGAAAATTAAAAATTCTGTTGTTTGAAAGATACTATTAAGAAAATGAAAAGGCACGTCACAAACTGGGAAAATATGTTCATACTCCATATGTCTGAAAAAGAACTTATATTCGGAATATGTAAAGAGTCTTACAACTCAATCCAATTTTTTAAAAAACGAGCAAAACAAGAGCAGATACTTCCCAAGAGGAGATATATGATTAACAAAGTAGCATATGAAAAGATGCTCAACATCGTTGATCATCAGGGAAATGCAAATCACAGCCACAGTGAGATACTGCTACATACCCACTAGAACGGTCAAAATTCAAATATAAAGTGAGGGCAAGATACAGAGCACCTAGAACTGTCAAATTTTGCCAGTGTGGATATAAAACAGCACAAACACTTTAGAGAATTAGATGTCAATTTGTTATTAAGTTTAAATATATACTTACCATATGACCCAGCAGTTCTAGGTATTTACCCAGAGAAGAGAAAGCATATGTCAGCAGAAAGACTTATACACAACTGTTCATAGCAGCCTTATTCATACTATCTGATAAGTGGAAAAACTCGAATGTCCATTATCAGGTGAATGGATTAAAAAAAGTGGTTTATTCATAAAGTAATACAATGATAAAAGGAAACTGATACACACAGTGGCACAGATGAATTTCAAACACGTGATGTTGAGCAAAAAAAGCAAGACACAGAAGACTACATGCTGTGTGAATCCATTTATGTGAATTTCAACGATAAACTAACCTAATCCATAGTGACAGAACAGATCAGTGTTTGTTTAGGGACGAGAGGGGCTAGGGTGGAGACAAGTGAATGCAAAGGGACATGAGGGAACTTTAGGGGATCATGGAAATCTTTATCTTGACTGAAGGGTGATTATGAGGGTATATATATTTGTCAAAATCATAAAATTCTGTACACTTAAAATGGGTACATTTTACTGCATGTAAATTATACCTCAATAAATTTTATTTTAAAAGTTAAATACACATTGCTAGAAAATGATGAGACTACAGGTTGTTGACACATCTCTGAATTTAAGCCATTGCGTTCCCTCCCCCTCCTGCATTTAATTTATAATTACTGTTAAAGGCATCAACCAGAAGGGATGGGGTGAGAATTTGGGGATGGAAGTACCTTCACCACCTTCAATACGTTATGTTGTTCTTAGGCGCAGTTGAGTCCATTTCAACTCAGAGCAAGTCCCTGTGACAGAGTAGAACTACCCCATAGGGTTTTTTTGGCTGTAATTTTTACAGAGGCAGATTACCAGGTCTTTCTGCTGTGGAGCCACTGGGTGGATTCGAACCGACAACCTTACAGTCAGCAGTGCTTAACTGTTGGCGCCACCAGGACTCCTTTTGTGGGCACTACTTATTCATGGAATCCCTGGATGGCGCCAACAGCTGAGTGCTCGACTACCAGATGAAAGGTTAGTGGTTCCAGCCACCCCGAGGTGCCTTGGAAAACAGGCCTGGTGCTCTGCTTCCGAAAGGTCACAGCCTTGAAAATCCTATGAAGCAGTTCTGCTCTGCACAAATGGAGTCGCCATGCGTCAGAATCAAGCTGACGGCAGCTAACAACTTATCCTTAAGGTTAACCTTGATTTCAAATAAATAAATGGAAAGTAGGTTGTTGTATCAGTTATAAGAAAAGATCTAAACTAGAATGTCTCAGTTACTAACTCTGAAACCATGACTAGTTTCTTGCATTCTCTGAACTTCGGATAAGGTCAATATTCTTTATACTATAGTTCTATACTACATCAAAAAGTAGAACTATAGGGTCACTATGAGTCAAAATCGACTCAATGGCAATGGGTATAAAGGTATTCAATTTCCATGAAAATAAATGTGGTTTTTTATACTGCTTGATAGGTATGCCTGTTTTAGAAATAATTTAGCTAAAATACCAGAGGTGTTTATAAGTTTACAAATCAGTTTTCAACTAAGTTATTAGCCTTGATACAGTTTATTTTTTTTCTCTGTGTGACATTTTACTTTTGCAAGGCACTTTGGCATTTACCTCCTTTGATCCTCATAACAACTCTGGCGGGCAGAGGCTCTGAAAGGTCCTGAGACTTGTCTGGCTGAGAGACTGGGACTAGAACCATGGTCTCTGACCCGTGTACTCTCGAGCTCTCCTCAGTTCTCCACACTGCTTTTCACTCAGGCCAAGTAGCAGCACAGAATGCAGGTGGTTCCACACTTTCTCTGCTTTGCCCTCCAGAAACACCTCCTCCACAAAGCCCCATCTCAGACCCAGAAAAGAAAGCAGCCACTTGAGGCCACAGGACTTGTTTCACCTGCCAGCATGAGTTTTTTGTTTGTTTGTTTGTTTCCCACCAATAGAAAAGCCATTTAAAGAGAAGTAGTCATCTGGATCAGTCAAATCTGCTGTCTCTGTTGGACTCCAGGACCCTCATGACAGAGGTCTCTGGGTGATGCAAACGGTTTGCTCTCAGCTACTGACTGAAAGAAGGAGCTTGGGTGGTACAGCTGGGTTGTTTTTTGCTTTTCTTTTGTTTTGTTTTTGTTTACCCTAATGACGATTTAAAAAATTCTCTGATAAACCTCCAGGATTATTTGTTTGGGTGGGCTAAAATGCAGTGGAATTTTATTGTGAGCGTTGAATTTTCCAGCATATTTTTATACAGACAAAGATTCTTAGAATTATAAACTGAAGTGCAATAGAAGCTATTGAAAGAAGCTGGGGTAAAACTGATTTGCTAAGTATTAAGGAATAAGAGAAAAAAGTAGCCCAGGAGGAACCAAAAAATGTCCCAGCGGAAAGGAAATTAAGACATTGTTTAGAATCGTTCCTTCATTTTATAGATGAAGAACTAAAGACTAAAAAAATTAAATGGTACTTGAGCTATTTCATGAAATAGCTCAATCTTTGTAATCCTAACATCAGCCCTGTAAGGTATGTGGAGGGAGAATGATGTTTCAGAGCTTGTGACCCCACAGTCAGCTGGCCAGTGGCCTCCAGAGAGCCAGAAAAACACCCAGGCCTCCCTACCGGCAGCGGATGGCTCTTCCTAGGCTTATAAATCTACAAGAGTTATTCATGTCTGGGGCACTTTTCATCCCTTTTTACAAATGTTGATCTTTCCTTTCTAAGAGTTTGTCAGTTGTCCTTTTTCTCTCCCTGCGCCCCTACTCCCTTAGGACTGCCTATTCATTGCAGAAGAACCCATTTAAGTGTCACCCAGGGGCAGTAAGTATTTTGAAATCTAAGAGCAGAGTCCCCTGCCTTTCACTAGATGTGTTCCTGGAAACCTCGCTGTAAGGTAGATAAAATGTTACAGTTGGGGTTGCATTCTGACCTGAGACTCAGCAACAAATCAATCACAGATATAAACAATATGTCCTTAACCAAAATGTAACACTATAAACCTCTATTATAATTTAAAATAATAATATTATGCTCTGAGTGGCCAGACTGTGTCTGCTCACCTGTGAAGAGAGAGGGGGACAAATAAGAGAGACAGCTGTTCCCTCCAAGTCTGGTCTGTAAGGATGGAGGCGGGTCAGTGGCTACTGGCCTCGTGCCATCATTGGAGAGGTGGTGAGCAGCTGAATTTCTTTTTAAAGTATTGGGAATTAAAGAATTTTTGTTTTAATTTTAAAAAGTGCTAAATTGCTTTTCTAAAAATTAAATCCAGAATGGTATTTTTTAAAACAAATAAAATACTTGTAAACAAGTTTCTAAACATGTGCTAAGGTCATTGACTCCTAATAAGCAGACAACAAACTGCCAAGTATTACAAGACTCTAGAGTATGGTTTTCTCATACTAATTTTGAAGAATATGCCTAATTATAAGGAAAAATAAACTCTTGAAATCTTCAAATAAAAAAGTTTTTCCCGTTTACTTGTATAGAGACTATTCAGCCATTCTCAAAAGAAGGAAAAAAGAGACTTTTGAGAAATCAAATATAATTCATCCCAATTCAAACTGAAAATTCAATTTTGAGTAAAAGCTTCATTTAAAAAAAAAAACTGTCATAATTTATGGTGTGATGGGTTTTTTTTTTTTAATTAAACACAAGATTCATGAGCATACAGCCTAAGCCAGTGAATGTCAACTGAAGGGAGGGGATGGGAAGAAACACCTCTGCCTTTCTCCCCTCCCTCGACACTGAGAATTAACTGTTGAATGAGGGATATTCTAGGAAGGAATATGTTGCGCATGGGAATGGTATGGAGACAAAGAAAAGAAAAAGTTTGGCTACTATGGGAAACCAAGAAGGCTGTATTAAAAATAAAGCTGGGTCCCGTCCAGGGTGTGCTTGGCAATGAAGCACACTAGGAGGCCAACAAGAAGCTGGTGGAGGCAGGACTAGGCCAGGATTAGGCAGAGCAGGCTGAGGAAGGCTAACTGGTTGTAATGTTGGTATTGTTCAGCCCCCAGAGGGAGAAGATTGGCTAGGGCTGCGAAGAGTCTTTATGCCCCTGGAGGTGAGCTAGAGCTCAGAGCAGGACCCCAGCCTCCGCAAAAGCACTGGGTGGCAATTCAGGAAGAGTAGACGGGAGGCCTACATCCTAAGGGCTGGAGAGAAGGGCACAGTGTAGTCAGTCCTCAGGACGTACTCCAGCACTTGACCGGGGGTAAAGGACAATAAACCTAGCCCTTGTTTTGGAGGCACCAGTGCCTATAGATGAGTAGGATAGGAAAGACAGGTGTCAGCCTAAAGGCAATCCAGAAAGTTCAGTGAGAACTGTATAACTCTATTCATTAAAAAAAAAGGCTAATCTTTTTAATGGGGTGACTAATTTGTTTTAGAATTGAAATTGCATTAGCTGAGCTAATTTACTTCACCCTATTTTTCTCATCTTTCAAGCTTTTTAAGACAGGGACTGTATTTGATTATTTGATGGCTGGTTCAGTGCTAGATGAAAGTACCCGCTTGTTAGTTACTTCACAGATGATAGACTGTTGGTGGGCCTGTTCATGGATGCAGCCGCACACTGTTCAGGGCCTCTGTGATTCTAATTCAGTGGCTCTCAGACTGTACTCCTTGTTAGAATCACCTGGGGAGATTTTTTTAACTCCTGATACCCAGGCCACACCCCCTTCTAATTAAATCAGAGTCTCCAGGCACTGGGATTGTTTTAAACCTCTCCAGGTGATTCCAGTGTGCAGTCAAGTTTGAGAATCTCTAACGTAATTCTTTCTTGGCCCAAGCAGCACATTGGATTCACCAGGGAGCTTTAAAAATTCCTGATGCCCAGGCCTCATCCCCAGGTATTCTGATTTAACTGGTCTGCGTGAGCCCCTTGCAGCGGTGTTTTTTAAAGCTTCCAGGTAATCCTGCATGCAGTGAGAATAAAGAGCTACCTACCCTTCTGAAGGAAAAAGACTTACAGAACACCCGTCAAAGGGTGGCCCTTTCTAAACTGTTACTTAGAACCCCCAACTTTAAGTTACACTATGGACCTGCTGTAGTATTTTTTTAAGGTTTACAGATTTGCCACCTACCAGACAATGTTTAGAGAATCAAATAAAAAGTTCCATAAAACCAAGGAGTTATTTCCATATGTGTTTTATCGTGATTTGTGGAAGAAAAAAAAGAGAGATTTAGAAGCAATCAAAGGCAGTTCAGGACCAAATTTTGCTGAATAGTTTATGTTGTTATCATTGAAGCTTATGGAAAAGATCCAGAGCAGTCAGCCTTTAGACCCACTGAAGAGGAAAAGAACCGACCGTGTTCACGTTTTGACATTTCTTGAAGCTGTTGAAAACTACGAGGCATGAAATCCAGATTTATGACTATTTTAAAAGTTATTTGTGGATTCCCAAGACGATTGTGTTCCCATCAATTACGTAGCTTTTAAAACTCAAATGATGCTTTTAAAAAAAATCCAAGTTTGGCACACACGGAGTTCCAATCTTGGTTGTCTTAATAACATTCAGCAAAAGTAAGGAAAAAACACACTCAGCCTTTGCTTAAATTACAGCTCGTTATGGAGAACATCAGGTCTCATTTCTATGTAACTTTTTAGAAAAGCAAAAGCTGGGAGTGATTCTCCTATGCACTTTATTTTCCTTTTTGAATAAAACCAGAGTGAAACCCGTCACATTTGCCAGGCCTTTTCTTTCATCCCTTTCAATAACATTATGGACTTGATTTTTACTGGAGGTTTCATTATCCAAGTAATGCTCACCCATGCTTTGCCAGGTAGACGAGCACCAATGACAGCATTTTGTTTATCCCACTCTATCAGAGGCCAGTCAAAGGATTACCTTAGTACTCCCCCTGCCCTGCCTTAACTCAATTTTTTCTGGATAAGTTCTTTGGTATTTCTCTCAACATTTATTTTTAAACATTGCAGTGTTAAAACCGGTGCCAATTATAGAAACTATACCCCTGTGCTTGACAACACACGCTTTTACCTAAGACCGTTACTCAGGAACCATAAGGATTCTCTAAATCATTTCCACCCTTTTTACTGGTCTTCAGAATCTCCTTGCTTTGACATACTGTTGTCTCCCCATCTCAGACTGTTCATTTTGCCGTGCTTCCCTTTCAATGCCCTTAAACTGATACAGATGTATTGGGTATGTTGCCTCTAGGCTCCCTCCTGCTATAAGAGCGGGGTGTGGGGATAAAAGACCTCTCTTTCTCTGTCATTAGTGCTCAGATCTGAGATAAATTGCCAAACAGATGGGGTGTCAGTTGTCTACAATATAGACCTGTTGTTATTCTTTATTGGCTTATCACTTTGGGCATTGTGTAAGAATTCTTTGTGTGTGTGTGTGTGTGTGTGTGTGTGTGTGTGAAGCACTCAGTTAAGCACTCAACTGCAAGCCAAGAGGTGCTTTGGAACACAGGCCTGGAGATCTGCATCCAATAGGTCACAGCTTTGAAAACCCTATGGAATAGTTCTGCTCTGCACACATGGGGTCACCATGAGTCAGAATCAACTTGACAGCAACTAACAACATATATATACACGTACGTGTATGCGTGTGTGTGTCTATATATGGTCCCTGGGTGGCACAGACAGTTAAGTGCTAGGCTCCTAGCCAAAAAGTTGGAGGCAGGCCTGGTAATTTGCTTATAAAAGGTCACAGCCTTGAAAACCCCATGGAGCAGTTCTACTCTGTATATGCGGGGTTGCCATGAGTCAGAATCAACTTGACAGCAACTAACAAAACAACAAACGTGTGTGTGTGTGTGTGTGTGTGTGTGTGCATTCTTTACCTCCCGAGAGGTTCTGTAATGTTCCTTGAGAGCAGGCTCTATTTCTTGATTCATCCTTGCATCTTCTGCAGCGGAGCCCAGTTCCTCTCACAGGTCTCACACTGTACAGTGGTTCATAATTTACAAAGCACTTTCATGAATTCAACAGTGTAGACAAGTGTTTGATGGTAAGAATACCAAGATGAAAGACAAGATCCACAAAAACTCTAGGAGGTAGTTATCTGCATTTTACCCCTAATGAAACTAAGTTCCAGAGGTCACATAGCTAGTTGATAGAAGATCCAGGACTTAATATGCAACAATCATAATTCAAATCCCAAATTAGCAAGGAAATCTAGTTTGAAGTTGGACTATAGAAATTTAGCAAATTCAGACCTATCTGAAAGCGAAAGATGGTTCCAGAATGTAAGATACGCAATCTGTAGACCTGGATTTTCTTAGGTTATTACTATCACTGGAATTGATGAATATAAAATTATTGTACTTTCAAATTCACAGGCTGCTAATTGTTATGGATTGAACTGTGTCCCCCAGAAATATGTGTTCTAAATCCTACCCTCTACACCTGTGGTTATAATCCCATCTGGGAATGGGTTGTCTTTGTTATGTTAATGAAGCAGGATTAGTGTAGGGTATATCTTGAATCAATCTCTTTCGAGATATAAAAGAGATTAAACTCAAGCTAGCAAGCAGAGATGGGGTGAGAGATGTCAAACCACATGAAGACTGCCCAGGAGCAGAAGCTCAGAAGAGACAAGGACCTTCCTCCAGAGCTGACAGAGAGAGAAAGCCTTCCCCTACAGCTGGCACCCTGAATTTGGACTTCTTGCCTCCTAAACTGTGAGAAAATAAATTTCTGTTTGTTAAAGCCACCCATTTGTGGTATTTCTGTTACAGCAGTACTAGATAACTAATAAACTAATCGTTCCTGAGTTTGGCTAGTCATGCATTTTAAGGCAGTATATTGTGTGATTAATGCTGTAGGCTCTATAGGAAGGCAGACTTGGTTTGAATGCCTGTGCCACCATGTGCCAAAATGGCACCATGGTTAAATTACTTTGAACCTCAGTTTTATCAAGTGCAAAACATGGATAATCATAGTCCCTACCTCAAAGAATTTTTCTAACAATCAAAAGTGGGTATTTCATAGAAAGTACCTAGTAGTTTAATAAGTGTGCTATATGCGAGTGCTCAGTAAATGGTAACAATTCTCACTTAATATCTTAATTGTTAATTTTAACAACTACATTATACTGACTTCCTAATCTCAATGAATGAAACTACTAGCTTTTGAGAAATGCAACCCAGAAACCTTGGAGTCCTACTCTCTGGGAGTTTAGAAATAGAGATTGGCTTGAGGGGAGGAGAAAGTGGCTGAACCAAGGTAATAATAAGACAGCTGACATTGATTTAGCAACTTCGTAGGAGCCAGGCCTTGTGCTTGGCACTTATTATCACTATTCCTTCCAACATTTCTGCTGAGGTAGATATCATTATTATTTACATTTGTAGAAACTGAGCCTTGAGAGATTTAAGCTCTTATCCAAGGCTACACAAATACTAAGTAACAGCCAAAATTTAAACCCATGTTCTTCCTGGACCCAAGGCCTGATCTCTTTTGACTGTATTATTCTATACTTCTAGGGACAGAAAGACTGGAAACAAAGTAAATGCAAGAGTTATTACAGAATTTGTCAATTCGGAGGCTGTATTAGTTATCTAGTGCTGCTATAACAGAAATACCCCAAGTAGATGCTGTTAACAAACAGAAATTTATTTTCTCAAAGTTGAGGAGGCTAGAAGTCTAAATTCAGGGCGCAAGCTCTAAGGGAAGCTTTCTCTCTCTGTCAGCTGTGGTAGAAGGTCTTTGTCTCTTCAGCTTCTGCTTCCTGGTTCCTGAAGATCTTCATGTGTCTTGGCATCTCTCTTACCCCATCTACCCTCTTTTGCTTGTTTAATCTCTCTTATACCTCAAAAGAGATTGACTCAAGATATACCCTACACTAATCCTGTCTCATTAACATTGAAAAACAAAAAACTATTCCCAAATAAGATTATAACCACAAATGAGCATAGAGGTTAGGACTTACAACACATATTTTGGGGGGACATAATTCAATCCGTAACATTCTACCCTTTGCCCCTTGCCAAATTCATATCTTTGCCACATGCAAAACACAGTCACCCCATCACACCATTCCAAAAGTCTTAACAATCTCATCCTAGTCCAACAATCTCATCTTCGGAATCTTCTAAATCAAATATGGGTGAGATTTTAGATGTATTCCACCTGGGGGAAAAATTCCTCTTCATCTGTGAACTTGTGAAATCTAGAATACAAGTTATCTATTTCCAAAGTACCATGGTGGAACAGGCACAAGGTAGACATTGCCATACAAATGGGAAAATTTGGAGGGAAAGAAGGGATAACAGGCACCAAGCAAGTACAAAACCCAACAGCACAAATCACGTTAGCTCTCAGGGCTTGAAAATCACCCTCTCTTCTCTGAGACCATCTGGGCAATGGCCTTGCCTTCCAGACCGGGTGTTGGCCACGCCCTCTGGATTCTGGGTGGAGGCCCCTTGGTGCTGGGCTTCAGCTCCGCCTTCCAGGCCCTCTGGGATGGCAACTATGCTCCCTTGGCTTTAGGCAACTCCATTCTCCTAGTTCATCTGAATGGTGACCCTACCCCCTTGGCCCCGGCAGGCTCCATTCTTCTGCCCCTTGGGTGTGGCAGCCCCACACTTCAACTTCAGCCCTGGCTGCATCCTCCTGGCACACCTTAATGGCAGCCCCACACTCTAGAACTGAGTTGGGGAAGATTTGACTCTTTGAAACTTAGGAAGCTGTGGTCCCACCCTTTAAGACCCAGGAGACTGTGGCTCCACCCATTGAAATCAAGAAGGCCCTGCTTCCTGTGCTCCTTCCAGCAGTTCTGCTGATCGCCAAGCTGCTCCAGGGATGATCCTTTTCTTTCCTCGGAGGACAACACATGCAGCTCCTTTGGCCTATTTTCTGCCTGTAGAATTAATTCTAGGAAGCAAACAGCACTCTTTCCCCATCCCCTTCAGTCTAAGCTGATGGGTTTTCTGCTGTGGTAGTTGGTTAGACGTATCAGTCACAAGATTGTGTAACCACGTCCTTGGTGAACATTCTAGGACACATGTCCTTAGTTTGTACAACAGAATTTTCTAAATCTTTAAGTTTTGTTTCCATTTTGCACAGTTCATTTTTAAGTCCATCTCTTTCCTTTTGCATTTTATTATAAGTGGCAAGGAAAAAATCATGTGGCCCCTTTAAGATCTTGCTTAGAAATTTCTTCAGCCAGATACCCAAGTTCGTCACTTGTAAGTTCTACCTTCCACCAAACATTTGAGCATAATTCAGAGAAGCTCTTTGCCACTGCATAAAAAGCACCACCCTTCCTCCACTGTCCAATCACATGGTCATCATTTTCTTTTAAAGCCTCACCAGAAGCACATTTAACATCCACATTTCTAGCAACATTCTCTTGCTGGCACCATATGTATTCTCTAAGACAGTAGAGACTTTCTCTATAGCTCTCCTCACTTCCCTTCTGAGCCCTCACCAGAATTGCCTTTGACGTCCATAATTCTACCAACAGTCTCTTCAAGGCAATCTAGGGTTTTACTGTTAGGCACCTTAAGACTCTTCCAGCTTCTACCCATTACCCAATTCCAAAACCGCTTCCACATTTTATCTGTTAGAGCAGCTCCCCACTCTTCTGGTATAAAATTCTGTCTTAGTTATCTAGTGCTGCTGTAACAGAAGTACCACACGTGGATGGCTTTAACAAACAGAAATTTATTTTCTCACAGTTTAGGAGGCCAGAAGTCTGAATTCAGGGTGCCAGCTCTAGGGGAAAGCTTTCTGTCGGCTCTGGAGGAAGGTCCTTATCTCTTTAGGTTTTGCTTCCTGGTTTCTTGGAGATCTTCATGTGTCTTGGCATCTATCTTACCCCATCTATCCTCTGCTTGTGTGTTTAATCTCTTTTATGTCTCAAGAGAGATTGATTTATTAACATAACAAAGATAGTCCATTCCCAAATGGGATTATAACCACAGACATAGAGGTTAGGATTTACAACACATATTTTGGGGAGACATAATTTAATCCATAATGGGGGCCATGGGGTGGCAAGATAGAAGAAAAATCAAAAAAGTTTCTAAATTTTAAAGACTGTGTACCTAAGGCAATAAGAGAAACAAGAAACAGGAGCCAAATTGAGAAGAAAGATAATTTATATTTTAGAAACAGTTAGACGTCCTAGTCTTGTGTAAAATAGATGGGGATATGTAGCATAGAATTGAGTTAGTAGCAAAGGTGTTACCTCATGGCTAATTTTATAGATTTAGTTTCCAAGTGACTATTTCAACAAAGAAACAAAAACAGAATGCCCCTTCAGTATATATATATTGCCACCAGTTAGCCAAGGTGCCTGGGACACCATTTAAAAATAATGGCTGATGTTCATTCATTCATTCAATTATTTATTGAAAGCCTACTATGGACCAGGAGTTGTGCCCAGTATAACTGTTACAAGACTCAGAGGAGAGTTCCTTGATGTCTTGCGAGCACACAGAGAGGCAGTGTAACAAAAGAGAAGAGCCAGTCCTCTGAACCAGGCTGAATGACTCCAAACCTTGGCTCCTTGCCCTTTAGCTTTGTGACCTTAGGCAAGTTACTTCCCTCTCTGTGCCTCAGTTTCGCATATGGAAAAGGGGAATCATTATAATATCTACCCCACAGAATTTTTATGAGAATTAAGTTAATATTTGTAAGATGTTTAGAATGGTGGTAGTCACCTAGTAAGTGCTATC
Organism: Dugong dugon; assembly: GCA_030035585.1. NCBI lineage: Eukaryota > Metazoa > Chordata > Mammalia > Sirenia > Dugongidae > Dugong > Dugong dugon. Next base: position 114,342,455 of record CM057473.1, on the reverse strand, counting down.
TAAGTACTTCTTGTATGGTGAAAGGATACAACCCTGCTAGCAACCTTTTCCAATTTTAAACCCTGCAGTATCCCCTCGTTCTGTTTAAACGACTGCCTCTTGATCCACGTACCCGTTCCGCATGAGCACAATTAAGTGTTCTGGAATTCCCATTCTTTGTAATGTTACCCATAATTTGTTATGATCCACACAGTTGAATGACTTTGTATAGTCAATAAAACACAGTTAAACATTCTTCTGGTATTCTCTGTTTTTGACCAAGATCCATCTGACGTCAGCAATGATATTCCTCATTCCACATCCTCTTTTGAATTCAGCTTGAACTTCTGGCAGGTCCCTGTCAATGTACAGCTGCAATCATTTTTAATTATCTTCAGCAAAATTTTACTAGCATGTGACATTAATGGTATGTTTCAATAATTTCTTAGTTCCATTTGATTGCCTTTCTTTGGAATGGGCACGAATATGGACCTCTTCCATGCAGTTGGCCAGGTAGCTGTCTTCCAGATTTCCTGACATAGACAAGTAAGTGCTCCCAGCACTGCATCTGTATTTTGAAACATGTCCATTGGTATTCCATCAATTCCTGGACCCTTATTTTTTGTCAGTGGCTTCAGTGAAGCTTGGACTTCTTCCTTCAATACCATTGGTTCTTGATCATTTGCTGCCTCCTGAACATCAACCAATTCTTTTGGGCACGGTGACTCTGTGTTTTCCTTCCATCTTCTTTTGATGCTTCCTGCATCATTCAATTTTTTGTTCGTAGAATCCTTTAGTAATGCAGCTCAAGACTTGAATTTTCTCCTCAGTTCTTTCAGCTTGAGAAATGCCAGTCGTGTTCATCCTTTTTAGTTTTCTAACTCCAGGTCTTTGCACATTTCATCATAATACTTTACCTTGTCTTCTGGAGCTGCCTTTTGAAATCTTCTCTTCAGTTCTTTTACTTCATCATTTCTTCCGTTCACTTTAGATACTCTACGCTTAAGAGCAAGTTTCAGAGTCTTTCTGACATCCATTTTGGTCTTTTTTTTTTTTTCCTTTCCTGTCTTTTTAATGGCCTTTTACTTTTTTCATGTATGATGCCCTTGATGTCTTCCCACAACTCTTCTAGTCTGGTCAGTAAGAACGCAGCAGAACGCAGCATCAGGATTAGAGGAAGACTCATTAACAATCTGTAATATGCAGATGACACAACCTTGTCATGAAGACTGCCTAAAGCACTTACTGATGAAAGTCAAATACTACAGCCTTCAGTATGGATTAGGCCTGAACATGAAGAAAATGAAAAACCTCACAACTGAGCTGATTAACAACATCATGATAAGTGGAGAAAAATCAAAGTATTTGTGGGCAGCATTTGTATTAGCCCATGTTGCACATAAGCAGACTGAAGCTTGGAGTCACACAGTGTATTGCAGAGATAGGTTTGACTGGAGGGAGCTTCAACCCTGTATTCCTCCCTACCATCCAACATTGTGCATAGCCCTGCGTAGGTATGTAGATGTGAGGTAAAAACTCTTAGTAGAGTTTCTGGATTCCTGTATTCCAGACACCTTTTGTTTTACTCACTATGTGACTTAGGACATCTAACTTATCTAGGCCTTGGTTTGCTTATCAGTAAAATAAAAAAGTTGGACTAGAATAATCCCTTCCACTGCTAAAGTATTTCATTCTAAAAGCAGCATTTTTCAAATGTACTTTTAGGTGTTACTCTAACTGGGCTTCTTAAACTGAGCTGTGTGTACCCAGATTTTTCTTGTGTAGAATGTTTACTTGTATTTAAGTCATTTAAAACATTTTAAGAGTAAAGCAAACAGATCTATTACAGAGCAGAATGACAAAATATCAGACCTTGAAGGAAATTTATTCTTACAAGGGCTAGGTTGGGCTCTGCTGTCAGAGTCCCTGAAAGGGCATCAACTGAAAAGTTTGGGGAGCACAAGCTAGAAAAATGTTGAAGAAACTCTAAATTACAGTTAGGGATCTTTTTTCACGATTTGTAACTTCTTAACCATTTCAAACCATGTTTTGGTTACTGATTAGAATACTCCTTTATAACTTACCCTAAATCTTACTTTCATGTTCAAATCCTTCCAGAGTTTGAACTTACCTCTCATAGTCGGGGGTTAGCTGGTCTTTGGAACCTTTCTAGTTCAACTTGTGGTCAAGCCATTATCTTCCTCACACCTGTTTTTTTCTCAGCAATCAGAGGACAAAATTGCCTACACTTGGGAAAAGGAAAGAGAACAGCATCTTCTTTTCAGCTCCCTGATTTAGGGGTTTCTTCTTTCCACAGGATAAAAAACTAAAATATTGTTCTGCTTCAAAAGTACAGAACTGCTAAGCTCACTTCCAACAAAAGGACATATTTGCACAAGTTTGCTATCACTCTACTTTCCCATAGCCTGTGGGTCTCTCAGGCCAGGAGTTGACAGAACTGTCTTTGTACACTCCTAAAAAAGTTATTTTCCACCACACATCTGTCAGTTTATTGTACTCTGGAAGCTATGCCACTGGTATTTCAAATACCAGCAGGGTCACCCATGGTAGACAGTTGTCAGTGGAGCTTCCAGACTGAGACAAACTAGGAAGAAGGACCTGGTGGTCTACTTCTGAAAAACAATTGACCAGTGAATATCTTATGAATAGTAGCAAAACATTGTCTGATATAGTGTTGAAAGATAAGCCCCTCAGGTTGGAAGGCACTCAAAATACAACTGGGGAAAAACTGCCTTCTCAAAGGAGAGTTGACCTTAATGACATGGATGGAGTAAAACTTTGGAGACCTTCATTTACTGATGTGGCACGACTCAGACTGAGAAGAAACAGCTGCAAACATCCATTAGTAATTAAACGTGGTACGTACGAAGTATAAATCTCGGAAAATTGGAAGCTGTCAAAAATGAAACAGAACGCATAAAGATCAATATCCTAGGCATTAGTGAGCTGAAATGGGCTGGTATTGGCCATTTTTAATCAAATAATCATATGTGCTTCTATGCCAGGAATGACAAATTGAAGAGGAATGGCATCACATTCATTGTCAAAGGAACATTTCAAGATCTATCGTGAAGTACAACACTGTCAGTGATAGGACAGTATCTATATACTTAATGGTGCTTATGTGGAGCCTGTACATAGCCAATAGGCAGTCGTTCAAACAGAACAAGGGGATACTGTGTGGTTTTAAAATCAGGAAAGGTGTGCATCAGGGTTGTGTCTTTTCACCATACTTATTGAATCTGTATACTGAGTAAATAATCCAAGAAGCTGCACTACATGAAGAAGAACGTGGCATGAGGATTGGGGGAAGACTCATTAACAACCTGTGATATGTAGATGACACAACCTTGCTTGCTGAAAACAAAGAAGACTTGAAGCGCTTACTGAAGATCAAAGACTACAGCCTTCAGTGTGGATTACAACTCACCATGAAGAAAACAAAAATCCTCACAACTGGACCCATAAGTAACATCATGATAAATGGAGAAAAGATTGAAATTGTCAAGGATTTCATTTTACTTGGGTCCACAATCAACGCCCATGGAAGCAACAGTCAAACGATGTATTGCGTTGGGCAGATCTGCTGCAAAAGACCTCTTTAATATATTGAAAAACAAGGATGTCATTTTGAGTAACAAGGTGCGCCTGACCCAAGTCATGGAATTTTCAGTCACCTCATATGCGTGCAAAAGCTGGACAATGAATAAGGAATACCAAAGAATTGATGCCTTCTAAATTATGGTGTTGGTGAAGAATATTGAATATACCATAGACTGCCAGAAGAATGAACAAGTCTGTCTTGGAAGAAGTACAGCCAGAGTTCTCCTTGGAAGCAAGGATGGCAAGACTTTGTCTCACATACTTTGTTTGGACACGTTATCAGGAGGGGCCAATCATGCTCAGTAAGGTAGAGGGTCAGCAAAAAAGAGGAAGACCCTCAATGAGTTGGATTGACACAGTGGCTACAACAATGGGCTCAAACATAACAACAGTTGTGAGCAGGGCGCAGGACCGGGCAGTGTTTCGTTCTGTTGTACACGGGGTCGCTATGAATCAGAACCTACTTGATGGCACCTAACAACAAGATTGTTTGTCTTTTAGCCCATTTCCCAAAACTAAGAACATGAGACATTAGTTTTTCTTACAAAAACCCATTTCTAGTTCTTTCAAAACCTGTTTCATTAATAGTGTTTCAAATTACAAAATTCAAACCTGAAACTTTTGAACTCCGAAATTAAGCAGAAAATGAATCCATCCTCTCATGGCTTTAGTTGTCACCTCTGCTCTGAAAACTCCCACATCCAACTCTCTAGCTGTGAGCTGCCCTCCAGAACTGTACATCAAACTGCCTAGAAGAGCCCTCCGTTTGGTGACCTGCTGCTACTTCAGATTCATCGTATCTAAAACTGAGCCCACCTTCTCCCGCAAACCAAACTGCTCTCCTTCCCAGCCAGCCCATTTTCTCAGGGGAATCATCAGTCTTCCAATCTCCCTGTCTAGAGAACTGTTTGGAAGCTTCCCTTCTCCTGTCCTTGACATCTGCCTATCAATAGTTTGTTTTTGTTTTTTGTCATTTAAGGTCTGTCTTAGATTCACCTCTCCCTTCTCCATTCCATCTGTAACCTCTGCAGTCTAGTTCCCTATCTGCTCTTCGCTCTTCTAACATTAGCATCTACCCCATCCAATCCGTCCTCTACAACTTCCATTCTTGTCTTCCTCTCCTTCATTACATCACTCTCCTGATTAGGAATCTGGGTAGCACTCTGTACCTATTGATCACATGCCAACTCCTCTGGCCAGTTTAACCTGCCCACTGTAACTTGACCTCTTCTTACCTGGTGTACTACCTTCCATCAGGAGTACTTTTTTCTGCTTAGACGTATCCCTCACTATCTCCCTCTGCTTTTGCAATTCCTCAGACTTGAAATACTGTCTCCTCTGCATATTTCCATTTCCTCCTTCTTCAGGTTGGCTGAGGCCTTACTGCCTGCCCTGATTTCTGCCCTTTTGAAACCCTTTTTGTCTTGTCACTACTGCCCTGATTTTCCTACAAGGGTATAAGTTGTGCTTCCCTATCTAGAGTAGAAGCTTTCCTAAAATCAGACTCTATATTCTCTTGGGTCTGTCAGTGCAATACTCCATAATTACTCAGTAAATACTGCATTAATTCAACAAATATAACTGAGCTCCTACTATGTGCCAGATACTGTTCTAGGTGCTAGGGATATATCATTGAATAAAAGAACGATTTCTACCCTTGGATTCTAGCTGAAGAGATATTAAATAGATAAATTATATATGTTAGAAGGTGATAAAACTTAGGGCAAAAGAAAAAGTAGATGGGTTAAGGGCAAGTGGGATTGCTGATGGTTAAGAGAGAGTTGACATTTTAAATAGGTAGTTAGGGCAGGCCTCGTTGAAATGGTGAGGACATCAAGGGGGTGAAAGATAACGAAAAGGTGATGGTGTCAGTTGAGTAGTGGTCGCTGTGGGGTACTAGAAGGCATAGACTAGAAAGACAGGATGTGGTGATTTGAGAATGAGATGTATAAAATCATGCAATTACTTAGGAGTGTGTGACTAAGGTAGGTGGAGAACAGGATCTTTGGAAAAGAGGAGTTCAAGTAACTGAGAGAGTAAGGTGTTAGAAGGATCATCTACATGTGTTTTGAAATCTCCAAGCATGAGGAACAGAGTAGTGATGGGGAGAGTGACAATGAGCCAGGAAATAAAAAGTATCGGGAAATGACGTGAGGGTTGGTAGCTGACAGTAACAACGAGGTGAAGTAGGTGAGATTATCTGATCATGAGATTCAAAGCTGGGGGTAGGGTTTAAGGAGGGAAAAGAAAGAATGGTTTGAAAACTGCAGTGAGGAGCAAAGATAGTCTTTAATTGGAAGTTGAGAGGGTTTTATGCAGAGTTGTAGGGTTTTTCACGTATTCCTCATTTTAAGACCTTGTCTTTTTTATTTTTATGGAATCTGAGTGATCATCAGAAGAGTTAAAGGTGTGTTTTATTTCTTTATCTTTTTTTACAAAAGTTCCTGAGACTGTAGACATAATTTACCTTTCTCTCCAGCTCTAATGGCTATCAGTTAACTGTAGATTTTCTGTAGTCAATCCATTCAGCATTGTCAAGTGTATCACTAAACAGAATTTTTTTAGAAAGCGAAATTTTAAAATATATTTTGTGTTTCTAAACAGTTGCCTTTGAGTCTACCTTCTTCTCTTTTGAAATGATTAGCACTACGATCTATTTTCTAAGATGGTTACTCAAGAGCTGGGGATTTCACCCAAGGTTGATTACCTTAGGATGCCTTACAAGAAAGATCTACTTCAAACGTACTATACCTCAAATATTTTCATTCCCCTCTTGATGTTAGAGGGGAACCTCCTTTCTAGCTTCAGATGTCCATGGTCTCTTGCCTCAAGCCCTCGCTCACACCTCCACAGGTGAGGAAGACTGGCATCAAATTGCAGAGTTTGCAAGAAGGAATTGGGTGCTCATGACTCATGGTCTCATTAGTCCCTGTTTCACACCTCCCTGTCTTCCTGAAGAAAGCATTCATTCTTATCAACTGTCACCTTGTCCCTGCCATGGAGGTGAGCCCTTTGTCCAGTGCCAACTGTAATTTTATAGGTAGAGCTTTCTGAATCATAAGGGAAGTTTTTGTAAACTTATGCGGCCGTAGATCAAAGACCCAAGTCTCCACCAGCTTTATGAATTATAAAAGTGATTTTGATTTCCTCCTGTTCAAAACCTATAGCTTATCTCTCATTTGGTTTTAAACCTGGGGGAAAGAGAAGTATTATTTTTTGGAAACCTTAAAACCTCAACAGTTGAACTTTCTTACAAATGGCATGGGTGAGTGTTTTAATATCTTCAGTTTTAACTTTCCTCCGTTAAATAAACCAAAACCAAACCCTTTTCCATTTAGTCGATTCCCATTCATGGTGACCCATGTGTTTCAGAGTAGAACTGTGTTCCATAAGGTTTTCATGGCTATAATCTTTATGGCAGCAGATTTCCAGGCCTTTCTTCCTCAGTGTTGTTGGGTAGGTTCAAACCACCAATCTTTAGGTTAGTAGTCAAGCACCCACCATTCACACCACCCAGGGACCTACTCCATTAAAATAGGAAGCATATATTATGGCAAGATTCCTGTTGAATTTGCCTTCACATTCTGTCTTGAGTTTCCCACCACCACCATTCCCCATGCCCTGCCCTACATCATTTCTTGTTGGAATTATTGCAGTTCTTTCCTTTGGGTCTTTCTGTTTCCAGTCTTAACCCCTTCATTCTGTCCCCATATTGTCTCCAGAGTTATCTTCCTAACATATGGATTTCATGACCTAATCTCCGCCTATGTTTTTGATGGCTCCCCATTTACTCCACTCGTACTGTATAAGCATGATTAGTCTGGTGCCTGCTTTTTCAGGCTCATCACCTTGGTACATACTTAAATGCTTTAAAAAGTTAGCTTTTGTTATTGTTATCACCCGCCAATTCCCTCATCCCTCATATGTTATACCCTACTGATCCTGAAGTATTTGTTCAAGCATGCCATGATCTTTTTACACCTTTTACCTGATGTGCCCTTCTGTTTGCTTTTCATTGAGCAAACATCTTTCTACTTATTCTTAACTCCATCTCAAAGGTTACCACCGTGAAGTCTTTCCAGATTCCCTCCAACAGACTTGGGCTCTCATTTTCCTATCCCATTAAATGAATGTCATATTTACTGTAAGACTGTGTCCTTTCATCTTTGTATCTTCAGAAAACAGCTGATACTCAAATGAATGAATAAATGAATTAGCTAATAGATAAGCAGAAGAATGAACAGGTGAATCCCCTGCAAGGAGAGGAGTGTGGCTAGAGAAGACTAATTCCATAGCTCAACCTGAGCTACATGGTGGCCGGCAATGGAGAGAGGATTCTTCATCTTAGCAAACACAGGAAGTCTTTTCCAGAAACTCTGTGACCTCAGATAAGGAGCTTTGTCTCTCCGGGCCTCAGTTTCCTCGACTTTAAAATGAGAGAAATGGTTGAAATTATCGCTGGGATCCTTCCCAATTCTGACATTTTCTGTACTCTTGCATGGTGTCCCCATTATCCAAGTTATAGTTTAACTAAAGCGTCCAAAACTGGCACACTAACTGACTCTTCTTCCACTCCCCTCCTGCACTTTGTCTCCGATGTCGACACCAAGGCACCCCATCGCATGGAATATGGGGGTATGGCTCTCTTCCCGGCATCCCTGCGTGTGTGTGAGGGAGCACTTTTAAGCAGCATAGCCTTACCTACAGAGGACACTAGGAGTGGGCCTCACAGACAGTGTATATGTGGTAGTGAAGAACAGAACTTCCTCTTCTGGTAGGGGAAATTTTCAGTTATTTTAACCATATGTTTAGCTTTTTCTTATTTTAAAAAATGGGTCATAGAGCCACCTCATATCTTAACACATTGTGTCCTCTAGCAGGAGTGCCACTGCATCACCCATCCCTTTCCTCCTTTTTCTGTCTGGCTAGCTCCTGCCCCTCAAGTGTCATCTCTCTCTAAACCTAGGCAGTCACAACTACAAACGCTCGTGTGAAATGTGATTGCTGATTTTCTGATCTCTTTGCACTGCTAGGATATTAGCTACTTGAAGACAATTTATGTCCTATTTATCTCAGTGTCCCCAGGGCCTAAACCACAGGGCCTGTACATAGTACATCTACAAGAAGACATTAAGACAATGCAGAGTGGTACATACTAAATTTCAAGTAAGTGGACCAGTCAGTGAGTTAATAGGATTTTAAACCTGTTGACGTCGAGTTGATTCCAACTCATAGCAACCCTACAGGACAGAGTAGAACTGCCCCATAAGGTTTCCAAGGAGCGGCTGGTGGATTAGAACTGCAAACCTTTTGCTTAGCAGCCATAGCTCTTAACCACTGCACCACCAGGGCTCCTAACAGGATTTTAGAGGAGGGCATATCAGGAGAGGCTTCGTGGAAGAAGACACATTTAAATAGTTGTTGAAAGAAAAATGAGATGTAGACACAACTAAGGCTACAAAACTACATTTTTACGCTTATTTTGTCTTTTGAATTAACATATAGTAAATTGACTCTTTTCGGTATATAGTTCTATGAGTTCTGGCCCGTGTGTAGGTTTGTTTAACTAAGATAAGCATGGGAAATTAAAAAGGAACCAAGACACAAATCAAGGAATTAGGTGGTGTATTTGGGGAAAAGGGGATCAGGTTTGGGGCAGAGTATATTTGAAAGAGAATAGTGGGAAGTAAGGTTGGAGAGGGAAAGTGGAGCCAGATTTTAGGGACCCTGAGTCCAATGCCAAGGCATCAGATAAAATATAGTTATTAATGAAATCAACTACATTGTGGATTTTGTTTTCTACTTTAAGATTAAAATATTGACCTTTACATTGTCTGAGACTGTATTCTTTAATTGGGAGGCAGGGGCTGTGTGAAGGACATGAGGACAAAAATGTCACAGCCATGTATGCATTATGTTTTACTTTTTTGCCAATGTGAACCTAAAGAATTTTTTGAAACTATGTAATAACTATGTAATAAAACGATGCAGTTTGGCAGCTCCTCAGAATGCTGAACATAGAGTTATTCTATCACCCAGCAGTTCTGCTCCTAGGTACATACCCAAGAGAAATGAAAACATCCATCCATCCAAAGGCTTGTATGCGAATGTTCATTGCAGCACTATTCACAATAGCTAGAAAGTGGGAATCGCCTAAACGTCTATTAACTAATGAATAGATACACAAAATGTGGTATGTCCATACAATGGAATATCATTCAGCAGTAAAAAAGAATAAAGTACTGATACATGCTACAACATGGATAACCCTTGAAAACATTATGCTAAGTGAAAGAAGTCAGTCACAAAAGACCACATATTATATGAATCCACTTACGTGAGATGTCCAGAACAGGCAAATCCAGAGAGACAGAAGTAAATTAGTGGTTGACAGAGGAGAGGGGCGTCATGGGGGTAGGTAGTCGGGAAGGGCAGTGACTATAATGGGCATGGGGTTTCTTTTTGGAGTACTGAAGTGTTCTCAACTTAGATCGTACTGAGGGTTGCACAACTGTGAATATAGTAAAAATGTCTGAGCCCTGCTCAAAGCTTGTGTTAGCCCATTTAAGAAGGTTTCAGGTCTACCATATTTCAGATCTAAGATGCACTGATTATGATATACCAGTATTGTCTGTACCACTACAAGAAAAAATGTTGCCACTTAAAAACTGTGACCCACCATACGCTGTAAGACACGTTCTTATACTAGAGTTGTTAAAATGTGGGAAGAGTGCATCTTAGAATGGAAGAGACGTCGCATTATTCCATTTGATTGTCATCACGTCCTGTGGGACAGATTGGTATTAGTAGTCCTCTGTCACTGGTGAGGAGCAGAGACCCCATGAAGTTATGGAAAAGGCAAGGAATTGGATATATGACCCACCTAGATTCAAACCTGACACTACCATTTCCCACAGTATGATCTCAGGCAAAAATAAAATGAACCTCACTGAGCTGCAGCTTCCTCAAATATAGTTTGCTATGAGAATTGCATAATGAAAAATTTGTACTTCCTGTTATGTATATGGCTCCTACATACCTAAGGAAACTGTCAGGGAACGAAAGAGTGACTTTTAAGGTAAACTCTACAAAGAGGGAAAAGCAAATTCACTAATTGATGACTAACACAAGTCCAGCCCGCATGGTCAAAGTAAATGAATTATCAACCCTATGTGGGATTACTTCTTAGTCAAGGATAAATAGCTTGAATTCGTTGAAGCTAGAAGTATTGGGAGAATTATGCTCTGTTTAGCTTTGTAAACAATATAGTTGTTTGCCTTGACTGACTTTTACGTAAATAGATTCGAAGCTTCTGAACTAAAACCTATTAAATCATGATAGCTCTTTTGATGAAGACACAAATGCAAATCAAGGCAAAGTTTTTGGAAAGCAAAGCTAATATCTCTTTCCCTTTAAACTTAGACCCTTCCGTAGCAGTCTGAATCCTTTTCCGTACTAGTCCTTTCTTTTACAACTTAGGATTCTAATTAAAAGCTAATGACACAGATTTTTATCTTACACCAGCTGCCTCCTTGTCTATCTGTATAAATACACACACACACATATGTGTATATAAAATGATTGTTTTATGTCATTATTAACGGGGAGAAGAGAGAGCTCTTCTGAACTCCACCCAAAATTTACTGTTATATATATTTTTGGAGGCACCTTAAGCCAAGAGCAGTCAGTAAACTCTGCTTCATCCCCTTTTCTTCCATGATTTCTTTTAAAGAGATACCTGGGTTCTGAAGGGAAATATTTGTGCTTCTGTGGGAAACTATACTTTTTTAGACTGAGCACACCCTTCCAGGTTATCTGATTCTAGCTTTTATTGCCTTTGAGCTACAGGCAGCTCCCAGTTACAAACATCTGGTTTACCAGACAACTTGTCCTTCAATGTTATGTAAATCTGCCCTGACTTTGACAGGATTGAACCAACCTCACATCACCTTACTTGCTGCATGTGCAGCTTTTAAATAATTGGAAAGGCTTAGAGCCTCTTCTTGCACTAAAGTAAGGCTAAGTAAGAACCATATGCACCTGTTCCGACTTACCTACAAATTCAACCTAAAGACAAAGACACAATTAGGAATGGATCTCATCTCATTTGTAACCCAGGACTCCCTGTGTCTTACAACTCTGTAAATTGTAAAGAACTGATCGCAATGCAAATGATTCCTGTCTGTGTACCTGAAAATGAATTCTGTCTGGTGGAGGGACTACCCCCTCTGCGTCCCCACAGAAAAGACCATTTTTATTGTTTTGTTCATTTTCGAGTAAATTTCAATATCCGTGATCTATAGATGTGCTCTTTGCATTGTCCTTTGAACCAGTTATACCATCTGCCTGTACCTTCATTAATAATGTTGTTGTTAGGTGCTGTCAAGTTGATTTTTGAGTCATAGCGATCCCATGTGACATAGTAGAACTGTCCCATAGGGTTTTCTAGGCTTTAATCTTTATGGGAGCAGATCACTAGGTCTTTCTCCCGCAAAGCAACCGGGTGGGTTCGAATTGCCAACCTTTCAGTTAGCAGCTGAGCACTTAACTGTTGTGCCACCAGGGCTCCTTTCCTTAATAATAAGTTATAAATAAAATAAACATATGTTAAGTGTTCATTTAATATCTGAATAATGAGAATAATGGTTTTAGCTACTTTTTTTTGAAAGTTATCTTTTAACCATTTCAAGCTAGAAAATAGGTGAACCTGGTTATCTCTGAGGTCCTCTTTAAGGAAACAGAAATATACCACCATCCCCCCATCAGTACCATCCTTGTCATGCCTCCACGCCCTACCCAGCCTACCTTTTCTGGTAGTGGGCGGCATTTTGAGTGTGTGTGTGTGCATGCGTGTGTGCGTGCATATGTTTTTAAAAGTTTAAAATGAAATTAGAGTTTAGAGCAAATTGCCTTGTACTATTTTACACAGAGAATTGAGAAGGCAATGAAAATAATAATAGCAAGTTGCCTTTAAAACTGTGGACCAGAGATTTTTCTCCTTGATCTTAAAGTAAAAATTGAACCCTTTGGAGCAAGGTCTGGTGATGGAGTAAAAAGAGTACACCATCTGGTACACCCAGCACTCTTGGTTAACTGCTCTACTAACCTTTTATGTTGTTTAATTCTTAACTTATTTTAAAAAAAAGAAAACCTATGTGGGGAAAATGGTGCTTTGCTGGAGAGGAAAGTTGAACTGCCAAGGTGTCTTGTCTTACGGTAGTGGTGGCAAAGCAATTTGATGACACTTGCCTTCAAAATCCTAGTGCAATCTCAGAGGATGACTGCATGAATACTGTTTTTAGAACGGTTTTGTCAATCACCGAGTATCTGTAATGTGGAAGTGCTAGTCATATTAAGATGCCTGATAAGGATCATCTGTCCTCAAGGAATGTTGAGTTCAGTGAAGCTCAGTAATAAGCACGATCACGTGTCCCACTGAATTCATAATATAAATAAAACTTGCCAATTATCATCGTTCCTATGGCAATGAACTCCTTGTACATGTATGTCCTTGTATATATCTGAAAGTATATTTTTAGGATAAATTCCTGAATTAATTTTTAATTTTAAGTAATCTAAACCTTGATTAAGCTGTCCCAGAAATTATTTTACTTAGGCTTGGAAAGGCAGTGCACAAGCAGTCTCAGTTATTTTGAGTGAAGTATCAGATATTTGTAATACTTGGCCTCCTATGATTTCAAGCTGAATAAACAAATTAAATGAGGCATTTTCATTTGTTGACTTTTGTGTCGTGCATTTTAAACTGAGGTTAGGGACTGTGGCTTAATCATCGTTGCTTCCCCAGCACCTTGCATGTGCCTTGCAGATAGTAAGTGTTCAGTAAATGCGGGACAGAGAAGGGAAGAAAATGAAGAAGCAAGGAAATTGCCTACTGAAGTCACATTCTAAACATTTGAAAGGTGTACTTCCCTCTCTACCTGATTAAAAACGAACGTTTGATTTACTGTTTATCCATAAAGCAATATATATACTTGATCTCATTTTCTGGTTAAGAAAAAACTATCACATAAACATGTATGTGTGTGCATTCTTTACAGAACTTAGAAAAATGCACAGCAAACTCTTAACAGTGGCTACCTCTGGAAAATGGCAGGGGGCATGAGAACCATACTGTTTGGATGCTTTGGGCTTCTGTAAACAAAAACCTCAATGAAAATGTAGATTAAAGAATTAAGAATCTTTTCTCACCTAAAAAGTACAAAAGAAGGATAATTCTTGAGTTATAGTCAATTAAGAAGGATCCAAGTGCTTTCTCCATTGTCATGGTTTGAATTATGTCCCCCCAAAAATATATCAATTTGGCCGGGCCATGATTCCCTGAATTGTGTGGTTGGCCTCCATTTTGTGAGTGTAATTTTATGTTGAAAAAGATTAGGGTGAGATTGTAACACCACCCTTACCCAGGTCACATCCCTGATCCAATGTAAAGAGAGTTTCCCTGGGATGTGGCCTGTACCACCTTTTATCTCTCGTAAGAGATAAAAGGAAAGGGAAGCAAGTGGAGAATCGGGGACCTCACACCACCAAGAAAGCAGTGGCAGGAGCAGAGCGTGTCTTTTGGACCCAGGGTCCCTGCGTAGAGAAGCTCCTAGTCCGGGGGAACATTGATGAGAAGGCCAACAGAGACAGAAAGCCTTCCCCTGGAGCTGACGCCCTGAACTTGGACTTTTAGCCTAGTTTACTGTGAGGAAATAAATTTCTTTTTGTTAAAGCCATCCACTTGTGGTTTTTCTGTTAGAGCAGCACTAGTTGACTAAGACATCCATCTTTCCCCTTGGCCTCAAGATGGCGTCAGTAATTCCAGGTATCATGTGTAGACATGGCAGCGTTCACCAAAGAAGAGAGGTTTTTGCATATGCATCTGTTTATATTAGTGAGGAAGATCTCTCCCAGGATCCCACCAGCAGACTTAGCCTCGGGTCACACTGGCCAGGATTGAGTCACAGCCCAGACCTAAACCAGCCATTAAAAAACAAACGATTAGCTTGGACCAATCATGATTTATCCTCTTGGGCTGATGAGGGACCCCTATTTTAGACACAAAGGAGCCTCTGTGGTGCGGTAGTTAAGCGCTCAGCTGCTAGCTGAAAAGTCGGCTGTTTGAACCTACCAGCTGCTCCACAGTAGAAAGATGTGGCAGTCTGTTTCCGTAAAGATTAAAGCTTTGGGAACCCTGTACAGCAGTTCTACTCTGTCCTGTAGGGTTGCTATGAGTTGGAATCGACTTGACAGCAACAGGTTTGGTTATTTTAGAATCTTAAACACATGGCCATGCAGATGTAGGCAGCCTCACAATTTAAAAAAAAAAAGTCAATGCTCTACCACCATTAAAGAAGGAACTTCCGGAGCGGATACAACAATATCTAACACAAGAAAATTCATTTCTTAGTTTATACCCTTCTGTATTGTTTCAATTACTTTTTTAACAGCTTTATTGAGGTGTAATTGATGTGTGATACACTGCATGGAAAGTGCACAATTTGATGTTCTGACATTGTACATACCCAGGAAACCATCACCATAGCCAAGAAAATGAACCTAGGCATAACCCCTAGAAGTGTCCTTGTGAAGCTGTGTAATCCCTCTCAGCAGTGCCTCCCAGATTTCTGCCTCCACTGCCCGTAGGCAGCTACTGAGCTACTTCCTGTCCCTATAGATTAGTTTTCACTAATAGAAATTTATACAAATGGAATAGTCTTTCTTTTTTTGTCTCCTTTCACTTAGCATAATTGTTTTGAGATTCATCCATATTTTAAATTGTATCAATAGTTCATTCTTTTATTAGTATTTTAATGCATGGTGATAGTCAACTTTAATAAGAAAGATATTCTTTCTTGATCTCCTATTTCACTGCAGTGTGTTCCAGTGATTTACCAAGTTCAATGGGTACGAGTAATGATGGGTGTCTTTCTTGCAGCTTGACTCACTATTTCTTCAAAGAAAATCTGTTAGTATGCTGTAACCTCAGTGTTTTCATCTCAAAAATTAAATTAACAATGCTTTCACTACTTATCTCACAGGGATGTTGGAAGAATTACTAAAAATATTGACAAAGTGACCATACAAGTACGGTCGTCATTTGCATTATTAGGCTCCTGCTTCCAGTTAACACAAGTCAGGGGAAAGCTGTTAAATGCTAAGTGTTGTTGTTTGTTGTTAGGTGCTGTTGAGTCGATTCCAACTCATAGCTACCCGATGTACAAGAGAACAAAACACCGTCCAATCCTGCACCATCTTCACAGTCATTGCTGTGTTTGAGCCCACTGTTGCAGCCACTGTGTTTATCCAGCTCATTGAGGGTCTTCCTCTTTTTCACTGACTCTCTACCTTAGCAAGCACGATGTCCTTCTCCAGGGATTGATCCCTCCTGATAACATGTCCAGAGTACACGAGATGAAGTCTCGCCATCCTCGCTTCCAAGGAGCATTCTGTCTATACTTCTTCCAAGACAGATTTGTTCATTCTTCTGGCAGTCCACGGTATATTCAATGTTCTTCTCCAGCACCACAATTCAAAGGCATCAATTTCTTCTTTGGTCTCCCTTATTCATCTTCCAGCTTTTGCATGCATATGAGGCAATTGAAACACCATGGCTTGGGTCAGAGGCACCTTAGTCCTCAAAGTGACAGCTTTGCTTTGACTTTGCCAAGTATTACATTATAGTTTACAGCTGTGGATGGAGAGGAACACTCCTTTGCCGTGTTTAAGTGTATTGGGCTGATTCATCAGTGTTGGAGCTATTTTTTCATATTGCCAGTTGCTGTCTATGCAGTCCCAACTCGTGGCAACCCCGTATGTGTCAGAGTAGAACTGCGCTCCATAGGGTTTCAAGAGTTGATTTTTTGGAAGTCGGTCACCAGGCCTTTCTTCTAAGGC
Source organism: Dugong dugon (assembly GCA_030035585.1). Lineage (NCBI taxonomy): Eukaryota > Metazoa > Chordata > Mammalia > Sirenia > Dugongidae > Dugong > Dugong dugon. The sequence continues at coordinate 114,325,955 of CM057473.1, read as the reverse complement.
ACCTCTGAGTGGCCTTGAACCTCCAACCTTTTGGTTAGCAGCCAAGCACATTAACCACTTGCACCACCCAGGGCCTCTTTTCTTAAAAAGAAGTAGTATGAAAACCTAGTAGAAGAACAATTCATTCTTTTTTCAATTTCTGTAAGAGAGACTGAGGAATTTATTCTTTGCTGCCTTTCTACTCTGGAATCACCCCTTTCTCTGTGCACACAGGGCCCTCATCTATGGCCCTCTGACTGATGAGGATTCCCTTCTGTGCCACCCCCAGCCAGGTTACACTCCTCCCAGAAGAGCCCCTTATCCTGTGCCCCAAATACCTAGTTTTTTGGAGCCATTGATCTTAGATGTTATAGAAAAATAAACGGGTGAAAATATTCAGAATAAAATGTGGGTGACACATGGCTCTCAACATCTCCCAGAGGATGCTTACATTTTTAAAGTCTTCATTAATCCGTGGTTAGTAAAACATGTGTTTAGAATAACCGGCCTACCCACTGTCCCCTGGGTCAGCCAGACCACCACAGCTTTATCAGAATAAAAATGTTTCCACCGTCTACAGTTCTCTTCTTAACTATTTTTATAATAACTCATTGAAATAACCTCTAGACACTTATTTCTAACCTAATTTTTTTGAAGAATAGCTATAGGAAGTCTACTTTTGTATTGCCTAATTCACCCTGGTGGCACAGTAGTTAAGCGTTTGGCTGCTAACCGAAAGGTCGGCAGTTCAAATCCACCAGCTGCTCCTTGGAAACCCTATGGGACAGTTCTACCCTGTCCTATAGGGTCACTGTGGTCAGAATCAACTCAATGGCAATGGTCAATTCTCCCTTGACCCATTTAAACTGTGCTGCTGGATTTATAGCATTTCTTAGATCTGTGTAAAAGTGATTTGCTGCCAGGAGCTCTGTCCTGCCCTCACTTACACAAGTCATCCAGTTGACTTAAACAGGATTTACAGAATGTAGATGCAGTGCTCTTCACTCTATTGAGATTTTATTACTTTCCAATATTTTGTTCTAGAAATTGTAATAATTCAAAGGCCTAAACATTTTTACCTATAAATTTGTTTACATGGAGTTTTATTTGCCGGCTGCTTCAGAAAATGTCACATGCCAGTCAGTTATCATGCCATTATGTTCTCTCCTCCTCAGAATTTAAAATTCATCTGAGAATGTGACACTTAACATCCAGTATATTCCTTTCCCCAAAAGGGAGATGAGCTTCACAGTTGACTTACTCTAAATAAAGAATGAAATGGTTCGGTTCCTTTATAATTCTTTGTCTGTCTTTGCCCAGTAGGTCTGCCGCCTGGAGTGTCATTTATCAGCAGGGCAATACCAAGGAGACCTCTTCTCCGGGCAGCCAGTAATGTTCATCGCTCCAGCCAGCACCCCCCCCGCTGCCAAGCTGTGCGAGCTGGTCCACCTGTGTGGAGGCCAGACCACCCGAGTCCCACGTCAGGCCAGCATCTTCATCGGTCCCTACAGAGGGAAGAAGAAAGCAACAATCAAGTATTTGTCAGAAAAATGGATCTTAGGTAAGAATCTAAATATAGAAGAAAATAGTGGGCAGGGGTGGGAGGCACGATGGGGGATGGACAGAGAAGCTTCTTTCTGCTCGCAGTAAAAGTCAGGGTTTTTACTCTCGGCCCCACTACCTGTGGTTCCAGCGATGCATACAGGCTTCGTGAGCCGGAACCACTGCGCCCGCTCCACCCTTCCACGTAGGCCTGGGGCCTTTGAATTGATTTCTTAGTGTCTGGGCATCAGCTTTAACGGTGCTATGTGGTTACGATTCACTGTGTGCCGACCCAGACATTCCTGCTTTTTACTGTCAGCTGATGTATAGTTCACAAGGAGAAAGGAAATCTTTTTAGTCTTTACCCACTTCACTTCACTAGCTAATGTGAAAAATCCAATCTACAAAACAACTGAAAGTTTACAGCTGTAGTCACGTGCCTCTCCACTCATAACTTTTAGAGTGTCCCTCCCTGAGTGCCTTTCTGGTTCTCCTTCGGGGGGGTCTCAGCCAGCTCCTTCAGGGAGGACTTGGACAACATAATCTCTGTCACACCACTGTCTTAATAACCTGCTTGTTCATGTGTTCAAAGTGATATAGCCTCCAGTGTAAATGTCGCTTTTTACTTTTTTTTTTTTTTTAATTTCAAAAAGTGAGCATAGTGTGAATAAAATTTACAGGTCTGGCGTTGATTCTACATATATTTGTGCCAAACTCTGCCCTAGATTCTGGAGAGAAAAAGGTGATATGATATAACCTCTGACTTCCAGGAGGTTACAGTTGATGTTGTGATGACAAGTAGGCTTCTTCTGTTAGGCCTCCTCAGTGAGATGTGTAGGGCCTGCCAGAAGTAACTGGTTAACAGAGGCTGTGAAGCCAGAGCCACAGTCTGCCAGCTCTGCTGTGATGGGTGGGTGCCGGGAGCGGAGAGGAAAAGTGGCCACGTTGGGGCTAGATACTTACTAATCCTGTGGTAGAGTCACGTATTTCAGAATGAACTTAACTTTCAACTTTGAAGATAAACTTTACTTCTTCTTCCACTTGGTCTTGATGAATTACTCCAGTTTCAGCATCTCTGACCAAGATCTTCCCCTGGCTTCTGGGGAAGTATATTTTCTCTCTCTTTGTCCAGCCTGCCTCGTTTTTCTTCGGTTTCTTTTTCATTCTTCTTGTCTCTAAATCCCAGACTCTGGGTTTTTTCACCCCTTGCTAGCTAGACATTATCCTTTAGCAGATAGTGAGCCAGCCCTGTTTGTCCAGGTTACATTCATGTGTTAACGACGTACATTTGATGAATGGATTTTAAGTGATTGATGGTCATCCTTTGATATATTTTAAAAGTATATGATAAAAAGTATTTGTTTTCCTATCTGATACAGAGTAATTTATCTTTCCCCTGAAAACTAATTTAAAAACAAACATGATTCTAGCTACAGTCCAAAAACCAAGAGGCTGTTTACTCTTTTCTAAATGCCAAGACTATAACCTTGGAAACATTCTATGTTGTGAAACAGAGGTACTGTTTTGTTTTCTACAAAAGTGTATGTATCAAAATGACACAGACTGCAGACCAGAACTGTGCTTTAAAAAAGGCCTCATTCAGCTAACGGAACTTTGCACATGATTGATATCAACAGTCCATATCAACAACTAATCGTTTGAAACTGGAAATTTTGTTCTGTGCTGAGGGCCAAAGAGTTGGTCTGCACTCTTATTATTTCCAGGTTGGGTAATTATGATGGTCCCTTCCTGTTGCTCTTGCATTTTTGTGTATAGGTCACACACAATTCAGCTGCCTACTGAGTTCCTCTAGTTGTTTTGCCACTCAGCTCTGCTGCTGTTGGATTTTTCTGAAGTGAAGGTTCACCTGCTGAAAGCCAAGGCTTAATTGTCACAAGGCCCTTCAGAATTTTTCAAATTTCAGGGCTGCCCTTGTGGACCCCAGTTTCTGTTTCTTTTCTGTCCCTTCTCTCATGTCCTGTTTCTGGTTTGTCATTTACTATACCATCTGTGCCCTTGGCAACATCCAGGTATTGTGTGTCTGAAATAACTGGCCTCCTTTACCAGGGAGAAATTCTGTGAGCTGCTGACTTACCCAATACCATCCTAGCTGCTGTGGGTTTTCTCAAGTGGATGGGAGACAGTTTACTTTTCAAATATTAATTGATATTCTTCTCTTTCTGAACTTAATTACAGTAACTCCAGCTATGTACAAATAAATGAAATTTTTATTTTATATCTGTCTATGTATGCATATACCTGCAAAAAATGGCATTCAAAAATGACAGGCACTTTCTGGCTCACAAAGGCCCTACCACGAGCTTAAATCTGGCAAGAGGCAACTCACTTATCATCTCTGGAACTCATTTAAGTCATCCATAAACAGATTAATAATCTCTGCCTGCATAGTTCACTGTTAACATGCTCGGCTGCTAACCAAAAGGTTGAAGGTGCAAATCCACCAGAGGTGCCTCAGAAGAAATGCCTGGCAATCTACTTCCAAAAAATCAACCATCAAAAACCCTGTGGGGCACGGTTCTACTCTGACACATGTGAGGTCACCATGAGTCAGAGTCAACCCCACTGGCAACTGGTTTTACAATAGGCGTTGTAGAGTAGCATTGTGAATGACAATGTCAATTAATATGTAAAACAGATATTTCTGGCACTTTGACTGTCCAGAATTTTGCCTTTAGAAGACCTTTTCTCTTCCCATTAACTTCCGTTATAAACATTTTCCTGGAGAAGATTTTATTCTCAAAAAGTTATGAAATTAAAATCAGCAACATATCAAACCATTTTAAAACAGCGATTTCAAAGAAAAAAGTTATTTTGTAGTAAATTATGAAAAATGATATTCAAAATGTACAAATTAAATTTATTCTAACTCAGATATCAGCTGTTGTGTGAGGTATGGTACCTGGGAGTTGATAAACTTGTTCGATCCATTTACAAATTTGTTGTTTACCCTCCAAAGTAAAGATTGCGTGTTTTTTTTTTTTTAGTCTTCATTTTTGCAGATATAATAAAGTCACAACCCCCCCCCCCCCCAAAAAAAAACACTTCTGTCGAGGCAACTCTGACTCACAGCAACCCTATAGGACAGAATGGAACTGCCCCATAGGGTTTCCAAGGCTGTAATCTTTACGGAAGCAGACTGTCACCTCTTTCTCCCGTGGACCAGCTAGTGGGTTCAAACTGCTAACCTCTGAGTTAGCAGCTGAGCGCTTAACCATTGTGCCACCAAAGGTCCATTAAAGTCATAGGCGGTGGAGAAGCAGAAGATTTTTTTTAGCCATGAGAAACCTCTGAGAAGTCCCCCCCACACCCCGCTTTAGCTGAAGGAAGGGTCAACAACAACAAAGTCCCTTTCCCCACTACCTCTGACCTCCTAGCACTATAATCCATCAGATAAGCCTTTTATCCCTTCACGTTCTGTATCTCAAAAACAGTGACTCAGGACTTAGGAACATAAAGTTTTTAATGATTAGTCTATTTATAAGAATTTCCTCTAACCTCTAGCTCTTTCTTTGGGAAAGACACAGCTCTGGGGTGACCATTTAGCACTCGACCAGCTTGCCTTCCTGGCTGCCAGTATTACTGGCATAGAATAGGGAGTGAATTTATGAAATCACCAAGTCGGGATCAACAAATGAAATTTAAGCCATGTCTTACTCATTTGCTCCATGGAGAATTTCATATATGCCGAGTTGCCTTATAATGAAGGTTATTTGAACGGTCATGATTATGTTCCCTGTTCATTCCCTAGAGTGTATTTTCCCTGAAACAGCACTATACTTAAGCCAAGATTCTTGATGAATCATTCAACCAGAAGGAGAAATGGGGATTTTTGACAGAGAAAACACTTTTTGACTATGAATGAAATAAACAGGAAAACAAAAATCAAGTTCCTGGCACTGAGAAGTAACATGTTACCTTTACCTGATACTGGTGACACATCGTATTTAAAAATATTGTCCTAGAATTCGATTTCCTGCAGCACTCTAGTGAAATGTAAATCCCATTGTACATGTCATGGAGCTAAGACTGGGATCTGAAGTAACTTGGCTGTGGAGAGAAAGCTCCGGATGGGAGCTCTGAGCCCGTGATGGATGTGTGGGTCTGCTACTCTGTCATGGAGTCATTCTGTTCGCCCCTCTGTCCCGTTCTGGTGTTATCACTGTAGGCTGGTTTGGCCTTTCTCATAAGACATAGTTCCAGTCTTGGGTGCCCTTTTATTGTCTGGGCTGTGTTCAAATGATAAGACATACATTTTATGCTATTGTGGGAACATAATGTAATATTCTCAACAGTGTTGCCAAAAAAAAAAAAAAAAAGGTTAGCCTCAGCATGCTTTCCTAATAGCATATAAAAAGCATTTGATTTGAATGTTTGCCTATGTAGATGTTTTCAGGAAAAAAATCACTGATAACGTAAGGGCCTTTGACATGCTGTTGTAGATCGTTGTTCCCCCTGATGGCAAACTAAAGCCTAATGCCCAGAAAAATGCACTGCTCTGAAATGGAAGGTCTTATTAAACTAAGGCCACTCATGAGGCTCAGACCTTAGAATTTCATAATTAAATAGATGTATGAGGGCTGTTCAAGATCATCTCTGTCCATATTTTCATTGCATCGATAAGGAACCAGTCACAGAGAGGTTAGGCAATTTGCTGAGGATGGAAATAGTGACAGAGAAGAGAAGTAAGAAGCAGATCTCCTGACTCCCAGCCCAGATTGCTTTACATGCTGCTTCAGAGCCTGCCTTTCTCTTTCAAAGGCTGCTAATTTTATCCTAACAGTACTCAGACCCAGTAGCTCAGCAACCATTTATAAGTCATTGTAAAATTTTAAGATACAATTTCAGAAAGTATGAAGAATTATTTTTGTTTTGAGTTTTTCTCAACCAGATTGAATCTACAAAATAGAAATAAATGAGAATTCATGGAATTTTATAATTTCAACATCTAAGGTGTTTGAGGAGCCCTGGTTACAACAATGGTTAGCGCTCGGCTGCTAACCAACAGGTCAGTGGATTGAACCCACCAGTGTTCCACAGGAGAAAGATGTGGCAGTCTGCTCCCGTAACGATTTACTGCCTTGGAAACCTATGGGGCAGTTCTACTCTGTCCTAAAGGGTACCATGAGTTGAGATCGACTCGACGGCAACGAGTTTGGTTTTTTGGTTAATATGTTTTGGCTTTTTCTTATTATTATTAACTCCTAGTTCCTAGAATAGTATTTTATCACTAGCCTTGGAGAAAGATAGAGTGTGCTTACTCAGAAAGTGAATTTCTAACCTTTCCCTTTAATTGCATTGGTCAAGTAGTGGGCCTAGATGGTTATATTAGAAATTTCCTAACCTGTCTCACTTGCATCCTTTACCGTTGGCCTTTTGTTAAATGTATGCCAACAGAACTCAATTAATTTGATGTGAATTTTATCAGAGATGCAAGTTGGTTTTTTTAAAGCACATTAAGGGCAAGCAGGTAAACTAGAAAATAATGTCCTTCTCTGAACCTTACCACCAGAAATACATTTCTCAAGCTTCACTAAAAAACAAAAAATATATATGCTTTTGCTTTTTATGCAGTGGCAAAGAACTTGTCTGAATTGTGTTCAAATATCTGGTGGAAGGTAGAACTTGTAAGTGATGAACTTGGATAGCTGGCTGAAGAGATTTCTGAGCAAGATCTTAAAGGGGCCACGTGGTTTCTCCTTGCCACGTATAATAAAATGCAAGGAAAGAGATGGACTTAAAAATGAACTGTGCAAAATGGAAACAAAACTTAAAGATTTGGAACATTCTGTTGTACAAACTTTGGACACGTGTCTTAGAATGTTCACCAAAGTTGTGGCTATACAATCTTTTGTTAAAGAGATGAAGCCTGTAACTGATGGTTAGATTGAAGGGGACAGAGAAAGAAGGAAAAGAAAGAAAGCTGTTTCGCACTTAGAATTCTACAGGCAGAAAATAGGCCAAAGGAGCTACATCCCTTGTCCTCCAAGGAAAGAAAAGGATCATCCCTGGTGCAGCTTGGAGATCAGCAGATCTATTGGAAGGAACACAGGAAGCAGGGCCTTCACAGGTTCAATGGGTGGAGCCACAGTCTCCTGGGTCTCAATGGGTGGGGCCACAGCCTCTTAAGTATCAAAGCATCACATCTTCCCTAACTCGGTTCCAGGGTGTGGGGCTGCCATTAAGGTGTGCTAGGGAGATGGAGCTACAGCCCAAAGCTGAGGGGATGGTACTACCATGCCCAAGGGGCAAAAGAACAGGGCCTGCTGAGGCCAAGGAAGTAGGGTCACCACTCAGATGGACTAGGAGAATGAGGCTGCCCAAAGCCAAGGGAGCAGAGCTGCCATCCCAGTAGCCTGGAAGGCAGAGCTGAAGCCCAGGGCTGAGGAGTCTCTACCCAGGATCCAGAGGGCATGGCCAGCACCCAGAGTCTGCAAGGCAAGACCATTGCCTAGATGGTCTCAGAGAAGAGAGGATTATTTTCAAGCCTTGAGAGCTAATGTAGTTTGTTCTGCTGGGTTTTGGACTTGCTTGGTGCCTGTTATCCTTTCTTCCCCTCCAATTTCTCCCATTTGCATGAAGATGTCTACCTTGTGCCTGTTCCACCATTGTACTTTGAAAGCACGTAACTTGTATTCTAGATTTCACAGGTTCACAGATGTAGAGGAATTTTGCCATAAGATGGAATACACCTAAAGTCTCACCCGTATTTAATGTAGATGAGATTTTGGACTTGGACTTGATTTAAGACTTTTGGGGTGATGTGATGGGGTAAATATGTTTTGCATGTGGGAAGGACATGAATTTTGGGGGGTCAAAGGGTAAAATGTTATGGATTGAACCGTGTCCCCCAAACATACGTGTTGTCAATCCTAACCTCTAGGCTTGTGGTTATAATCCCATTTGGGAATAGTTTTTTTTTATGTTAATGAAATAGGATTAGTGTAGGGTGTATCTTGAGTCAGTCACTTTCGAGATATAGAAGAGGTTAAGCAAGTGAGCAGAGCAGCGATGGGGTAAGATAGATGCCAAGACACATGGAGATCTCCAAGAAACCAAGAAGCAGAAGCTGAAGAGATAAACACCTCCCTCCAGAGCTGACAGAGAAAACCTTCCTCTAGAGCCGGTGTTCTGAATTCGGACTTCTAGCCTCATAAACTGTGAGAAAATAAATTTCTGTTTGTTAAAGCCACCCTCTTGTAGTATTTCTGTTATAGCAGCACTGGCTAACAAAGGCAGAATTTATATACATACATATGTATATATATATAGATATAGACATATCGTGTGGGAAAGCCTGCTGGTATAGTGGTTAAGAGCTATGGCTGCTGACCAAAAGGTCAGCAGTTCGAATCCACCACACACTCCTTGGAAACTCTATGGGACAGTTCTACTCTGTCCTATAGGGTCGCTGTGAGTTAGAATCAACTTGACGGCAACGGGTTTGTTTTTTGTTTTTTTTTTTGGTATATCTCTGTGTGTGTGTATATATATGTGTGTATATATATGTATATACATATAAAAAAAACACAACAATCAGCTGCATGTTGAACTCAGAATGGGAAATAATGTGAACGTGACCACATATTATACCCAACGTTAGAAATGTAGTAGTTGGTTTGCGAAATCAAACTTGCCACTTCTGTGCCAGTGCTGAGAATTTTGGTTGTGACAGGTTAACGTTTTCAGGACCACTTTGTTGTACAAATTCACAAAGCCTTTTGCAAATGCTCCCCTGCTTAGGGGTGAGTGTTGAAGGTTCAACAACAGCCCTGTGTCTTCCTTTGCCTGAAGGGTTAGTTAGTATAAAAGACACTTCAGATTTCAACCAGTAATGGGATGTTTCCATTAGTTTTAGGCTGTCATTGCTTATTGACCTACTACAGTAGTACTTTGGGTTACAGCTTTTAAACAGAGATTTTCTTGTATCCTTGGAATACGTTGAAGTTCAGTTCTTTTGTCTGTGTTGCATATTAGGCAGTTAATGTTGAATACCTAGAGTCTAACGTTATAGAGTTAGAAATGAATTCTGAGATCATCTATTGAAATCTAAATTTCTTGGCCAAAGTGCCATGATAAATTACTAAAAGACCCAGAATTCCAACCTATTCACCTAATTATCAGTTCAAAATCCTCCTTTGTAAAAAGTATGATCTCACATTAGACTCAGTGAGACTTCTTCTTACTTCTGCAACCACTAACTGTAGCAGTTCTAGAACCACACACTACAGAAACTGATATTCCACAAGCTGGACTGGATTGAGATGTCCCACCTCTAAAATAAAATAACAACAATTTTTCCCCAATTTTCTGGAGGATAAAAAAGTAGTTGGATTAAATTATTTCAGTTTATTTTTTAATCAATTTTTCTTAAACTTTGGTGCTTAAAGATGAGTGAATATGTAGCAATAAAATAATCCTGAAGAACATAGGAGGAAAGAATAATAAATACAATAGCAATTATTAGCAAAATTGAAGCAAAGAAAAGAAGAGAGGCTCAACAATAACAAAAGCTAAGTTCTTGAGGTGAAAAAAAAACTTACAGTCAAAATCCTACCAATGAAGAAAGGAATAGGAAAGGGTCCAGTGAACAATACTAAGAATGAAAATACAGTAAGGATACAGTAAGCATGTTTAAAAATCATAAGGGAATGTGATGAACAGTTTTATGCCAATAAATTTGAAAATGAGTAAGATGAATAATAGAAAATATATTACCAAAATTGATTCAAAAATGGAAAATCTCAGCAATTTAAGCCATTAAAGAAATTGAATATGTAAACAAAAATACGCCCCTCACTACCTGTGATGGTTAAGGTTGTGTGTCAACTTGATTCTTAGTAGTTTGGCAGTTATGATGTAGTCTGGCAGTCATATGATGATGTCATCACTTCCATGATGAGATCTGATATAATGTGATCACCTCCATGATGGGGTCTACTGTGAGTAGCCAGTCAGTAGAAAGGGAGTTTCCTTGGGGGTATGGTCTGTATCGAATATGAGTGGACTTTCTGGCAAGGCTCATGGCTTTTGCTTGCTCTGGATCCTGCAGCTGGCTCCTGTTCATCTGACCTTTGATTCTTGAGGCTTGAGCTAGCAGTTTACCTGCCATCTTGCCTGCCGATCTTGGGATTCATCGATCTTCACAGCCTGTGAGCAAGAGCCCTGCTGGTTGACCTGCCATTCTTGGGTTTGCCAGCCCCTGTGGCTGCATGAATAAGGAGAAGCCTCTATCCTGACCCATGGATTTGGGACGTTCCAGCCTGTACAATCACATGAGCCATTTCCTTGATATAAATCTCTCTCTCTCTCTCTCTCTCTCTCTCTCTCTCTCTATATATATATATATATATATATATATATATATATATATATATACGCTTTACTGGTTTTGCTTCCATAGAGAACTCAGCCTAAGATATTTGGTACCAGGAGGGGGATGCTGTTCTAACAGATATCTAAAATGTGGAAGCAGTTTACAAACTATGAATGGAAAGAGGCTGGAAGCCTTTTAAAGTGCCTGATAGTAAAAGCTGAGATTTCCTTGAAGAGACTGTTGGTGGAATTATAGACATCAAAGACAATTCTGGAGAGGACTCAGAAGGACATGAGGGGAGCTGTTACACTGGAGATGGCACAGGTGGTGAGAAGTGGCAGCAACAGAGAAACAGCAGGAGCAGAACCAGGAGATTAGCGCGAGAGAGCACTGGAGCCAACCTATGGAGTGAGAGGGCTGAGTGCCTTTGCACAGGGGGCTTCCTGGCAGAGTAGGGTGCCTCCAGGCACTTGTCAGTGGAGCGAAAGAGCTTTGGAATACTTACCCCAGCATGGCAGACTCAGGTGGCGAGTCCCAAGGGGCTGAGAGGCCAACGAACCAGGAAGCAGAAGCAGAAGAGACAAGGAACACAGGAAGCAGAGCCGCCTCAGTCTCAAAGGGTAGGGCCACAACCTCTGGGGTCTCAAAGGGTGGAGCTGTGGCCTCTGGAGTTTCTAAGGGTGAGGCCACAGCCCCCTGGTTTCCCAGAGGCAGATCTTCACCAACTCAGTTGTGGAGTGTTTGTCTGCCATTCACGAGTGCCAGCGGTATGGGGCCGCCCAAATTCAAGGGAGCAGAGTTGCGGTTCCAGTGGGCCTGGAAGGCAGAGCTGAAGCCCAGGACCAAGGGGCCTCCACTCAGAATCCGGAGAGTGTGGCCAATACCTAGAGGCTGTAGGGCAGGGCCATTGCCTGAATGGTCTCAGAGAACAGAGAATTATTTTCAAGCCTTGAGAGCTAATGTAATGTGTTCTGCTGACTTGCTTGGTGCCTATTATTCCTTTTTTCCCTCCAGTTTCTCCCATTTGTAATGGAAATGTTTATATTGTGCCTGTTATGATATTATTGGGTGAAAGTTTTGTACGTGTGACAAGGACATGAATTTTTGGGGCCAAAGGGTGGAATGTCATGGATTGAATTGTGTCTCCCACAAATGTGTATCAACTTGGCTAGAACATGATTCCGAGCATTGTATGATTGTCCACCATTTTGTCATCTGATGTGATTTTCCTATGTGTTGTAAATCCTACCTCCATGATGTTAATGAGGCAGAATTAGAGGCAGTTATGTTAATGAGGCTGGACTCAATCTACAAGATTAGGTTTTGTCTTGAGTCAATCTCTTTTGAGATATAAAAGAAAGCAGTGAACAGAGGGACAGAGGGACCTCATTACCACCAAGCAAGAAGAACCAGGAGCACTCGTGTGCATCCTTTGGACCCAAGGTCCCTACTCTGAGAATCTCCTAGACCAGGGAAAGATTGATGACAAGGACATTCCTCCAGAGCCAACAGAGAGAGATAGCCTTCCCCTGGAGCTAACACCCTGAGTTCGGACTTCTAGCCTCCTAGACTGTGAGAGAATAAACTTCTCTTTGTTAAAACTATCCACTTGTGGTATTTCTATTATAGCAGCACTAGATAACTAAGACACTACCCATCAAAAAAGACTAGGTAGTTTTAGAGGTAAGTTTTATCAAGCATTACAAATTATTGCAGAGAAAAGCAATGAGGGAAGCTATTTACTTCATTTTACATGGCTAGCATGAACTTCACCTAGTACAAAATAAAAATTTATATATCAGACTCACTTGTGAACATGCATATAAAAATCTAAAATAAAATATTAGCAAATAAAATTCAGCAGTATGTTTTTAAAAAAATCATAATCGAGTAGGGTTTAACCTAAGGATGTAATGATAAATAGCGGCAAATCTTTTTTTCTAATCCAATGTCTCATGTTAAAAAGCATTGGAGAAAATTGAATATCCATTCATGATAAAAACTCTTCATAAACTAGGAATAGAGGAAATTTCCTTAACCTGATGAAGAGTTATATCTATAAAAAAGCTTAAGCAAATACTATAATTAACCGTGAAAGTCTCACTTTAGAAGTTTTAAGTCAGGTATAAGATGCACATGGCTGCTATCACACTTACTGTTCATTAATGTTCTAGGGTTGCTAGCCAAGGCAATAAAACAATCATAAAGGAAGGGACAAAACTACCCTTATTTGCATATGGTACAATTTTCTTTTTCTACATAGAAAAACCCAAAGGAATCAAGAAACTATTATAAGGGAGTTCAGCAAGATTTTTCTTTATAAGGGCACTTAATAAAATCAGTAGCATTCCTATGCCTAGTAATAAATAATTGAAAATGGAATAGAACAAATAATAAATAATAGTGGGTTCAAGGCTAGCCCTATCAGTCTCACTCATATTTCTTGGGTCGGAAGCTAACGTTGGTGTTCTAAGGAATCACACGTAAACCACAGACTATCTTGTCTATGAGAACAGCCCAATGTCTTGGTATACCCTTGGAAAAGTACCAGATATGCAAATGTCTCCAGTCAAATGCAAAGCAGAAAATAAAATGATGAGAACTACTACATTATTAGACCGAAATATTTCCTTCCAACTTACTACATTGTATCAGGTCATTCATTCATTTACTTAATATATATTTATTGAGCACTTGTTCTGTGCTAAGCATATTCTAGGCGCCAGAAAGAAAGGAAAACAAGTCAATTGCTGGCCACATAGGGGTTGTTTCTCTATGAGCTGGAGAAAAATATTGACAATATGTGGGTGTAAAAGTGCCTCTCATGTTCTGGTGCCACCAGGAGGGCTGAGCTCTTTGCTTGTGGTATGGATTTAGGCTCGTGGACATCTCTGATGGGCTGTGAAGGTGCTCTTGGTACCACATGAGCTTAGAGCACCAGAGGTTGCTGGGTTTTCAACCGTTAAAGGAGTCTAGTTCAGCCTTGGTGGCACAGTGGTAAAGAGCTTGGCCGCTAACCAAAAGGTTGGCAGTTCAAATCCACCAGCTGCTCCTTGGAAACCCTGTGGGCCAGTTCTACTCTGTCTCATAGGGTCCCTATGAGTAGGAATCAACTTGATGACAAAGGGTTAGTTCCACCTTAGTGGTGCAGTGGTAAAGAGCTTGGCTACTAACTGAAAGGTCAAGGTTCAAACCCACCAGCTGCTTTGCAGGAGAAAGATGTGGCAGTCTGCTCCCATAAAGATTTACAGCCTTAAAAACCTATTGGGGCAGTTTTACTCTGTCCTATGAGTGTTTGGTTTGGTTTAGAGCTATAGCAGTTAATGAGGGATATACAGTTTGTCCACATAGGATTTACTTCTAAAGGAGATGACAACAAACTTTTCTATAAAATTCTGATTGTAGTAAATGCTACACAGAAAACAGGGTATGAGTATGGACAGTGACAGTGTGGTGGACAGGTCTATCAGGGAAGGCCTTGCTGAGGATCTGTGTCTGAACTGAGACCTAAATGATGAAAAGAAGAACTAAGGGACTAGCCTTTCAGGACAAGGAAACAAGGGTCAAGGCTGAGAGGAGAAGCAGTAAGTCTAGACTAGCTAAAACAAAGTCAGTGAGGATAGAGTGATAGGAATTGAGGCTGGAGAAGCAGGCAGAGACTGGATCATTGGAGGCCTTAATAGACAATGGTAAGAAGTTTGAATTTTGTTCTAAGAGTGAATGGAAGTCACCGAAGCATTTTAAGTAGCGGAGCCATGGACTCTGATACATATTTTAAATGGGAGCAGAGAGAGTGAACATAGACTCTTGCAGTGGTTCAGATGATAAATGATGGTGGCTAGGATAATATGATGGATGTGGTGTGAAGTTGTCAGATTTTAAATATAATTATTAGAGCAACTGAACTTGCTGATAGATTGGATGTTGTGTATTAGGGAAAAAGAAGAATCAAAGATGACACCTACATTTGAGTTCCGAGCAACTGGAAGAATGGAGGCATTTCTGGAAACCAGGACCACTGAAGAAATATTGAAGGGACAGTTATTTATTTAGTCTATAGAAGGGAAGCCTATGGGACTACCATGCAAAAGAGGGAGGGACTTGTTCAACATGGTTCCAGAGAGAAGATCAGTGAATGAAAATTATATAGTAGGGCATGTCTGAGTTCATTTTGAGAATGGAGTTTGTGAACATTAATGATGTGCTGACCTCTAAGAGGTGCCTTAAGTAGTCAACACCTCATCGTTAGTATTCCCAGAGATGGGCGACCCTTTGTTCTACATTGTAGTAGAGGCAATTCCTTAACTGAAGTCATGGATGTTTCTTCCAGCCCTAAAATTCTTAGCTTGTTTTGATAAGCTAAGATAAAACTCACAGTAGGGCCCTGAGCGTTCTGGACTCTGTGCACACCCTATCATTAACCACATTTGACTGTTAACAATTGGAATTTTGGTTAAATAAGCTGACTTGCCCACCATACTATAAAAAATGAATGCTGGCAACATGTTGACTCGTTATTTTAACCATAGGATATCAGACCACACAGAAAGATGGCTAGTTAACTTTAACTTTTGCATAAATGTGTGGCAAGACCTGCTAAATAATATTTAAAAAAAAAAAAGCTACCTCTTTTTTAACTGTAAATTTCATGAGAGCTGTTCAGGTGCTCTTCAGTTGACTGTTTGCGTCTCTGTCCGTTGACTGGACTGGGAGTACTCTAACATCTGTCCTATGGTCACATTTTATTGGGTGTTTAAGGATTATTCATATGATGTGACATTGGAATTTCTGGATGTGGTTATCTGCAGATGCCAAATGAACTTGGATAGAAATCACTTTTCATGTGTGTGTTTACAGTTGGGAATTTGGATCTGTGAGGGGATGCCTGGGCATGACGATCCTGGTACTCAGCCATCATTTTGGCGGTTAAATGCTCTTTTGTGCTAACTCCCCAGTTTGCTTACTACATGTAGGTGAAGCACTGTGCGTATCACAGAACAGTTTCTCAGAAGTCCATGGGTTAGCAACTCAGGCAGTGTGGTCACAGAGGAGCAGACGAAGCAAGGTATGAGAGGCAATCTGCAGACTGGAGTTTGGGGTTACTTTTAGGCTTTTATTCTATTTTATATAAATTTAAAAAGTAATACTTATCTAGTTAGCCTTTTTTTTCCTCACCACCAAAAAAAACAAAAGTGATCCTTGATTTCATGGTCAAAGGAATTCAAGCAATAGAGGAGTACATAGAGTAAAATATTGAAGTCCTTTATTTCATCCCCCAATTTTACACCCTTCCTCAACGTAATAGACTTAAAAAATACATTTACATAGAAATAAATTTATATATGTATTGTTTAGGGATGCATGTCTGTATAAGTGGAGGATAATATATTGCTTCAAGAGTTTTTATTTAACTCTTTTTCTAAAAGATTTTTCCACTTTAACATACATACATCTACTTCATTCTTTTTAACCATGGAAGGTACTATAATTTATTTACATATTCCCTGTTATTGGAGATTTTGGGTTATTTTTTCTTTTTCTGCTCTTATAAACTCCATGTGTGTTTGTGTGTGTGTATGTGTTCGTTCAAATTGGAATAATTTGAATTTAAGACATTGTCTTGAGATAGAATTATTCTAGACTGATACTGACCATATGAGTATTTTTATAAGATAGATGGACTAGAATTTCTGTATCCAAGGGTATATGTACATAAGGCTTTATCTGTTTGTACTCTTATTAACACTACATGAACGTTCCTGTTTCCCCACACCGTCACCAATCTGGATATTACCCATATTTTCTTCATGTTTGGTGATATGATAAGGTAAAAAAGAAAGAAAAAGAAAACACCATATATCTATAGTCAACTGATTTTTTACAAGGATGTTAAGTCCATTCGGTGGGGAAAGAAGAGTCCCTTCAATAAATGGTGCTGGGAAAATTGGATTTCCACAGGCAGAATAATGAAACAGGATTCTTCCTTACACTATACACAAAAACAAATTCAAAATGGATTAAGTACATAAATGAGCAAACTAAAACCATGAAATTCTTAGAAGAACAAGCAGGGGCAACACTGTCAGGCCTACCTTTCAAAAATGGATTATCTAATAGAATAAAAGCACAAACAGCAAAAGACAAAATAAATAAATGGGACCTCATAAAAATTAAAAACTTTTGTTCATCAAAAGAGTTTACAAAAAAAGTGAAAAGACAAGCTAATGACTGGGAAAGTATCTTCAGAAACCGTATATTCTATAGGAATTCAATAACCAAAATATATATATAACTTCACAACTTAACAACAAAGAGACAAATCACCCAATCATAAAATGGGCAAAGGACTTGAACAGACATTTCACCAAAGAGAACATTCAAATGGCCACCAGACTCATGAAAAGATGCTCAGCGTCACTAGCCATCAGAGATGCAAATCAAAACCACAATGAGATACCATTTCACTCCCACTAGGATGGCTAAGATTTGAAAAAAAAAAGGAGATAACAAATGTTGGTGAGGATGTGGGGAAATTGGAACCCTTGCCCATTGCTGGTGGGAATGCAAAATGGTATAGCCATTGTGGAAAACAACGTGGCGGTTCCTCAAAAAACTAAAAATAGAACTACCATATGACCCAGAAATTCCACTCCTAGGAATATACCCAAAACTTGAAAGCAAAGACTCAAAAAGAGACTTGTACACCAATGTTCATTGCAGCACTATTCACACTAGCCAAAAAGTGGAAACAACCTAAATGCCCATCAGCAGATGAATGGATAAACAGAATGTGGTACATACATACAATGGAATACTACTCAGCCAGTAGGAGAAATGAAGTCTTGATACAAGCTACAGTATGGATGGAGCTTGAAGACATTTAGGCTGAGTGAAATAAGCCAATCACAAAAGGACAAATATTTTATGACCTCAGTTATATAAAAAGACAAGAAAATGCAAATGTATAGAGACCAAAGTTTATTAGTGATTACTTAGTGCAGGAAGAAGGGGGAAAGGGGGGTTAACGGTGATGGAAGAATCATGTTGATTAAGGTTAGGGTTGCACAGCCAATTGTTGTAATTGCTGTCAATAAGTTGTACACCTGTAAAAAAGCTTAATTGACCAAAGTTGTGTGATAGATATATTTACAACAATGACATAAAAAGAAAAACTGGCTGCTGAGGCTGCTTATGTACAACCAAATGCTTCATGGGATTTGATTCCTTGGTTTGGAGGTTTAGGGTCCTGGTTTCATGGAACATCCCAATTAATTGTCCTAATAATGTGTTTAGTGCTTCTGTTCTGTCTCCTAGTTCATTGTGCAGTGCCTGAGATCTTAAAAGCTTGCAAGCAGCCATCCAAGGCACAACAATTGGTCTTTATTCACCTGAACAACAGAGGAAGAAGAAGAGTCAGGAACAGGAGGAGGATAGGGAATGTGTGGCTAATTGCCTCCATGAACAACTGCCTCCTTTGCCATGAGACCAGAAGAACTGGATGGTGCCCGGCTTCCCTTACTGAACATTTTGATCAAAGTTTCCATAGAAGAATC
Organism: Dugong dugon; assembly: GCA_030035585.1. Lineage (NCBI taxonomy): Eukaryota > Metazoa > Chordata > Mammalia > Sirenia > Dugongidae > Dugong > Dugong dugon. The sequence continues at coordinate 114,307,547 of CM057473.1, read as the reverse complement.
CTGACCAAAAGAGGAAAACTGTAGAGCAGAATTTCAAATTATCATGGACTGCAGACTTTCTGGAGCCATGGAGGCTGGACGAACCTCTGAAACTATTGCCCTGAGATCACCCTTAAACCTTAAATCAAAAATATCCCCTGAAGTCATCTTAAAACCAAACAATAATTTAGCTTAACTAGTTAAAAAAAAAATAAAAAAGACGGCCCACCTTGAGCATTATGCTTTTTTAAGAACTGTCTCCATGGGATCCAGTTGACAACAGCAACTCAAAAGATTAGATAGGAACCAGAGCGGGCAGTGAGTTTATGTTAATGAGGGAGGAACAGCTCAGAAAAGGAAGGTGAGAATGGTTGCATAAATTGTTCATGTAGAAACTGTTGAATTGGTGTATGTTCTGCTGTGTATATTCTCAACAACAACCACCAAATAAATAAAATTTAGGAAAAAATAGATCTCATTATTTAATTTGCATTGCCCTGGTTACTAATGAGTATAAATATCATTGAGGGGGCTTTGTATTTCATAAATTACCTATCCATATCCCTTGTCCATTTTTAAATTGGGTTATTTCTCTTTTTTCACCTTGTTTTATAGCAATACTTATACAAAATGGACTCTAACCTTTTGTTAAAAATGTTATAAAATTTTCTTAATCTGCCTCTTTAACTTTGTTTATGCTGTCTTTTGCATTGCAGAGATTTTAACCTTTTTAATTGTTTTATTGTGGTAAAAATATGTATAATGGAACATTTGGCAATTTAACATTTTTTTACATGTACATATTCAGTGGCATTGGTTACGTTCATCATGTTGTACAACCATCACCACTATGCATTTCCAGATTGTCCACTACCATTAACAGAAACTCCATGCCCTCTAAGCTAAAAATCCCCCTCCCACCTGCAGTATCTACTAATAAACTTTGGTCTGTATACATTTACCTATGTCATGTAAGTGAGATAATGCAATATTTGTTCTTTGGGGACTGATTTATTTCACTCAGGGTAACGTTTTCAAGATTCAGCCATGTTGTAGCATGTATCAGTCCTTCATTTCTCTTTATGGCTGAGCAATATTCCATTGTCCACCACTCATCTATCATTTTGTCATACTGTGGTGGCTTGCGTGTTGCTGTGATGCTGGAAGATAAGCCACTGGTATTTCAAATACCAAAGGGTCATCCATGGTGGGCAGGTTTCAGCAGAGCTTCCAAACTAAGAAGGATCTCACGATCTACTTCTAAAAAACTTGGCCAGTGAAAACCGTATGAATTGCAGCAGAATACTGCCTGACATAGTGCTGGAAGATAAGCCCCTCAGGGTGAAAAGCACTCAGAATACAACTGGGGAATAGCTGCCTCCTCAAAACAGAGTCAACTTTAATGATGTGGATGGAGTAAAGCTTTCAGGACCTTCATTTGCTGATGTGGCAGGACTCAAAATTAGAAGAAAACAGTGCAGACATCCATTAATAATCAGAACGTGGAATGTATGAAGTATGAATCTAGGAAAATTGGAACTGGTCAGAAATGAAATGGAATGCTTGAAGATCGATATCCTAGACATTAGTGAGCTGAAATGGACTGGTATTGGCCATTAGGAATTGAAAAATTCTATGGTCTACTATGCTGGGGATGACAAATTGAAGAGAAATGGATCACATTCAATGTCAATAAGAACATTTAAAGATCTCCCTAAAGTACAACGCTCTCAGTGATAGGATAATATCCATACATCTACAAGGAAAGCCAGTTAATCTGACTATTATTCAAATTTACACACCAACTACTAATGCCAAAGTTGAGGAAATTGAAGATTTTTACCAACTTCAGCAATTTGAAATTGATCAAACATGCAATCAAGATGCATTAATAATTACTGGTGATTGGAATGTGAAATTTGGAAACAAAGAAGAAGGATCGGTAGTTGGAAAACATGGCCTTAGTGATAGAAATGATGCCAGAGGTCACATGATAGAATTTTGCAAGACTAACAACTTATTCATTGCAAATACCTTTTTTCAACAACATAAGCAGACAACTATACATGTGGACCTGGCCGGATGGAATACACAGGAATCAAATTGACTACATCTGTGGAAAGAGATGATGGAAAAGCTCAATATCATGAGTTAGAACAAGGCCAGGGGCCGACTGTGGAACAGACCATGAATTGCTCCTAAGCAAGTTCACACTGAAGCTGAAGAAAATTAGAACAAGTCCACGAGAGCCAAAGTAGGACCTTGAGTATATCCCACCTGAATTTAGAGACCAATCTCAAGAATAGATTTGATGCACTGAACACTAATGACCGAACACCAGACTAGTTGTGAAATGACATCAAAGATGTCATACGTGAAAAAAGCAAAAGGTCGTTAAAAAGACAGGAAAGAAAGAAAAAAACAAAATAGATGTCAGAAGAGACTCTGAAACTAGCTCTTGATCATAGAGTAGCTAAAGAGAAAGGAAAAAATGATAAAGTAAAAGAGCTGAACAAAAGATTTCAAAGGGCGGCTTGATTAGACAAAGTAAAGTATTATAATAAAATATGCAAAGATCTGGAGTTAGAAAACCAAAAGGGAAGAACACACTCGGGATTTCTCAAGCTGAAAGAACTAAAGAAATAATTGAAACCTCGACTTGCAATATTGAAGGATTATAGGGCCAAAATGTTGAACGACACAAGAAGCTTCAAAAGAAGATGGAAGGAATACACAGTCAGTATACCAAAAAGAATTGGTTGACGTTCAACCATTTCAGGAGATTGCATATGATCAAGAACTGATGGTATTAAAGAAAGAAGTCCAAGCTGCACCAAAGGCATTGCAAAAAAACAAGGCTCCAAGAATTGACGGAATGTCAATTGAGATATTTCAACAAACGGATGCAATGCTGAAAGGGCTTACTCGTCTATGCCAAGAAATTTGGTAGACAACTACCTGGGCAACTGACTGGAAGAGGTCCATATTTGTGCCCATTCCAAAGAAAAGTAATCCAACAGAATGTAGAAATTATCGAACAATATCATTAATATCACAGGCAATTAAAATTTTGCTGAAGATAATTCAAAAAAGGTTGCATCAGTATATCAGCGAGGAACTGCCAGAAATTCAAGTCAGATTCAGAAGAGGACATGGAATGAGGGATATCATTGCTGATGTCAGATGAATTTTGGCTGAAAGCAGAGAATACCAGAAAGATGCTTACCTGTGTTTTATTGACTATGCATAGGCTTTCAACTGTGTGGATGTCATGGATTGAGTTGTGTCTCCCAAAAATATCTGTCAGCTTGGCTGGGTCATGATTCCCAGTGTTGTATGCTTGTGTAATCTGATGTGATTTCCTTATGTGTTGTAAACTCTATCACTATGATGAGATTATATGTGATCTCCGTATGTGCTGTAAATTCTTTCACTGTGATGAGGTTATACTGATGAGGTTGACAAGATTAGATAGTGTCTTAATGCAATCTCTTTTGAGATATAAAAGAGAGAAGCAAGCAGAGATACATGGGAACCTCATACCACCAAGAAAGCAGTGCCGGGAGCAGAGCGCGTCTTTGGATCTGAGTTTCCTGCACTGAGATGCTCCCAGACCAAAGGAAGATTGATGGTGCGGACCTTCCTCCAGAGCCAATGGAGAAAGCATTCCCCTGGAACTGAGGCCCTGAATTTGGACTTGTAGCCTACTGGCTTGTGAGAAAATGAACTTCTCTTTGTTGAAACCATCCACTTGTGGTATCTCTGTTATAGCAGCACTAGATGACTAAGACAGTGGATCATAACAAATTATGGATAACATGAAGAATGGGAATTCCAGAACACGTAATTGTGCTCACGAGGAACCTGTACATAGACCAAGAGGCAGTCCTTCGAACAGAACAAAAGGATACTGTGCGGTTTCAAGTTAGGAAAGGTATGCGTCAGGGTTGTATCCTTTCACCATACTTATTTCAATCTGTATGCTGAGGAAATAATCTGAGAAGCTGGACTGTATGAAGAAGAACGGGACATCGGGATTGGAGGAGGACTCATTAACAACCTGAGATATGCAGATAACAAACAACCTTGTTTGCTGAAAGTGAAGAGGACTTGAAGCACTTACCGATGAAGATCAAAGACTACAGTGCCTTCAGTATGGATTACATCTCAACATAAAGAAAACAAAAATCCTCACAGCTGGACCAATAAGCAAAATCATGATAAATGGAGAAAAGATTGAAATTGTCGAGATTTCATTTTACTTGGTTCCACAATCAACGCCCATGGAAGCAGCAGTCAAGAAATCAAATGATGTATTGCATTGGGCAAATCTTTAAAGTGTTAAAAAGCAAAGTTGTCACTTTGAGGACCAAGGTGTGCTTGACTCAAGCCATGGTATTTTCAATTGCTTCCTATGCATATGAAAGCTGGACAATGAATAAGAAAGACTGAAGAAGAATTATGCCTTTGAATTATGGTGTTGGTGAAGAATATTGAATATACCACACACTACAGAAGAACAAACAAATCTGTCTTAGAAAAAGTACCGCCAGAATGCTCCTTAGAAGCGAGGATGGTGGGACTTTATCCCATGTACTCTGGGCATGTTGTCAGGAGGGACCAATCCCTGGAGACGACATCATGCTTGATATAGTAGAGAGTCAGTGGAAAAGAGGAAGACCCTCAACGAAATGAATTGACAGAGTAGCTGGAATAATGGGCTCAAACGCTGGAATAATGGGCTCAAACACAGCAACAATTGTGAGGATGGCATAGGGCTGGGCAGTGTTTCATTGTGTTGTACATACGGTCGCTAAGTTGGAACTGATTCAATGGCACCTAACAACAACAGATATATATACAGTCATGGGTTGATTAACATCCATGATATGTTCTGTGAAATAGAACTATAAAGAACATTGTTGGAAGCAATAGGGTAAATTTTAGATATACATGCTGAAGTGTACTGGGATAAACTGTTAGAAAGTCTACAGCTAACTCTCAGATGGTTCGTCCAAAAATAAATAAGGTGTGAGTGTGCATGCACATATATAGAGAGAGAAAAACAAATGTGGCAAAATGTTTAACAGTTGGCTGAGTTTAAATGAAGGGTATATATGTGTTCTTTGTACTATATTTTTTCCCACAGTTTTAAAATATGAAGTTGAGGGAAAAATGAATTTGGGCTGGCCTCTGCTAATCTATGAGCTTTCTCAAACATAAAGGTGGCTTAAGTGGTCATAGTCAGCTTTATACATGCATTGTTTTTTCCACCTTCTGATGTAGAAATAATCTAATCCAGGTAGCATGTGGAGTGGAAACAGCATGAACTCTGGAATCAGACAAACTGAAGCTAAATCTCATTTCTGTCACTCAGCGGTACAATTTAGAGAAATACCTTAGTTTTTCTGAACACATTTATTCAACTGTAAAATGGAAATAATAATAATACCTACTTCACTGTGTTGTCAGGAGATGTAAGTGATATGCCAAGTCCTAATAAGAGGTTAATAAGTGTTAGTGGTCTTTCCTTCTGAAATTCAATGGAAAGTCATTTACTTTCCAGTTCAGACTTTGTGTGTGGAAGTGCTTTTGTATTGGAAAGGCTAAAGTTAAATTGGCACGGTGGTTAAGAGCTCGGCTGTTACCCAAAACGTCGGCAGCTCAAATCCACTAGCTGCTCCTTGGAAACTCTATAGGGCAGTTCTACTCTCCTGCAGGCTCTCTATGAGTCAGAATCAGTTTGATGGCAACAGGTTTGGTTTGGTGTTTTTTATCCTAAGCTAAGGGGCCCTGGTGGTGCAGTGGTTAAGCACTTGGCTACCAACCGAAAGGTCAGCAGTTGGAATCCATCAGCCACTCAATGGGAGAAAAATGTGGCAGTCTGCTTCTGTAAAGATTACAGCCTTGGAAACTCTATGGGGCAGTTCTGCTCTGTCCTATAGGGTTGCTATGAGTCGAAATCGACTCAACAACAACAGGTATCTTAGCTACAAGTAAAATGAGCCAGTTTTTCTTCCATTTCTTTCCATATTCATAGAAGAAACTCATTTTTTCTTCTTTGTGCCTCACAAGTATCAAAGGTTTCAGTTCTCCATCGCTTGTCACTGTGATTTCCTAAGGTCCTTCTAGTATAATTGTCCATCTCCCCCTGAACTGTAATTAATTTCACAGTTGGTGTGAGGATCCATTGCATCCTTTTTCATTTTAAAAGTACAACTAGGATTTGGAGCAGTGAAGTTTCCCAATATTACTGAAAGATTAAAGGAATTTTTCCAGCCAGTTGCTCAGTGCGGCTATGCTAATATACTCTGCTGCATCTGTAGCACTATACTGAACCAGGTGCAACTTCCTGTAATTTTTATAGAATGATAAGAGTTGCAAACTGGCAGAGCTTATCAGTCCAACTTCTTCAATTGAAAGATGAAGAAACTGAGCTTCAGAAAGTGTGCTTGTTAACTTTGTACTCCAAATAAAATACGTAGCTAGGTAGGTAGAATCGCATGGCCTAGAACACACAGTAGGTTGTCATAATTGAAACTTATATATTTATTTATATGCAGCTTTATGTTGTTGTTGTTGGGTGCCATTGGGTCCATTCCAACTCATAACGACCCCATGTGACAGAAGAACTGCTTCATAGGGTTTTCTTGGCTGTAATCTTTATGGAAGCATATCACCAAGTCTTTCTCCTGCAGAACCACTAGGTGGGTTCAAACCACCGATCTTTTGGCTAGCAGCTGAGTGCTTAACTGTTTGTGCCACGAGGGCTCCTTTTTACAGCCTTGTGCCAAAGAGTGTTTGAGGTAGTTTACTGAGATTAGAATTCAGTTCTACTGTGTCGTAGACTGGCAAACTTTCCTCTCTGTCCAATAGAATTTTCTGCAATGAAAGGAGTGTTCTCTATGTGCTATATATCTAATGGCTGTTGAGCACTGTAAATGTTGCTTCATTTTTTATATTATTTTACTTTGATTAATTTTCACTTAAATAGCTGTAAGAGCTATATGGCCATATGGATAGTGCAGCTCTACACCAGATAAGATTTTTTAAATATGATTTTGTATATATTTTAAAAGATTTATTATTTTTTATGTGACTAACCATTATAAATGCTGCTGCTTTTCTTCTAGATTCAATCACTCAACACAAGGTCTGTCCCTCTGAAAACTACTTATTGTGTAGTGAAGAAGATATCACTCAACACCTGGCTATTACAAACAGCTTGTAAAGTTGTCTTTGGACATCCACATGAGAAACAAAACTGTGAAGAAAAGGAACTGACTTATAAAGGGTTACTTTTATATCATCACATGTTGGCCTTGTGTGTGCCCAATTTGGGCCTTTTTTATATAGTGTGAGTCTTTGTATCTTAGTAATGATCATAACTAAAAAGGCACAGACCTTTGTCATTGAAGCAACATATTACTAAATAAAGAGTTGAAGTTAATTTAAATTATTGTATTATTGCGAACAAAGAGTCCTTTGTGTTTCTTGGTTTATATATTTAAATCCTTACTAACTTATTATAAGATAAATATGAAGGACATTAATCAGCTCTTAATGTCACTTTTTACACATCTGAGATTTTTCTCAAAATAATTCATGAAGACAGGTGTGGAGAGTGCTGTACAATGTTAATTAGTACCACCTGAGTAACTTTTCTTCTCCAAACTTAACTCCAAGCCTACATTTGCTGCCTTGATGCTTGAAGTCCCTTAGAGGAAATTGGTACCTGGGGCTGAACTGTAGACACACTGATTGGTCACCTTCAAACTAGAGAAATGTTAAATCCCAATTATGTTAAATCCCACTAAGACTTCATCATGGACTTCCGGCAAAATGGCGCTCTAGGCAGAAGCACCATGCCGTCCCTCCACAGCAAAGATCCGAAAAACTAAGCCAAACAGAGAAAACAGCAATCCTGAAACCCTAAAACATCAAGTGAAGAGATAAAAAAACTCAGCCAACCACCAAATGGAGTGAGAAAACTGGCAGAGAACGGAGAGCGAGGAGAGATTCATGCAGAGGTCCCCTATCAGCTAACACAACACGGATCCGCCATCTTGGACTCCTTTCAGAGACCACCAAACAGGGGGTACGAGAAAGTAGCTTCACAGAGTTTCCAGCAGGAGACATAACAACCAGTAATTTGCGATATATGCTTTCCCACCCCCCACACTTCTTCACCCCCACTTGGCCTCCTCTGCTTCCTGCGATCACAGTCTTTTGTCCAGGAAGCACCGGCTGCTTGGATTCCAACCAACTGAAAGGGCCGGCTCTCTGAGTGACATTTGTTGGCTGCTGGTGTTGCTTTTTTCCACTTCTTTTGATTTCTTCCTTACCTGTCACCACCTCCCCCTCCTTTCACTCAAATACCTGGCTCCGTGTGCCATTTTTGCTTCTTCCTAAGGGGCTGCAGAGCTCTGTTTGAGTGTGGAGCTGCTTCCTAGTCTCGGCTACTGCACTGGTGGGATCCCGGGGCTTTTGTTCGTTCGTTTGTTCTGAATTGTTTGTTTGTTTTCTTTTCCTTTTCTTCAGTTGGGGGCCCATTCTGGCCAGGTGGTGCTGTGTGGCTTGGAACTACCCCCTTGGGTTGCACAGATGTGCAGAGGGATCCCTGAGGGCATTTCTTTTTTCGTTGTTGTTTTTTTTTTATCCCCCCCGTTTTTTGCGGGGCTTTTCTTGTCCTTTTTTTTTTTAATTTGTTTAGTTTTCCCTCTTTTTCCCTTTTTGTCTTTCTTCATTACTCAGTTTCTCATCTCTCTATATCTTCCTTCTCTTTCTGTTCCCTGAATACCTGGCGTTGTATACCTCTATGGATTCTAGCCAGGCTGTACTGCAACACCTGAGAGCGACTTCCCCAGATCTCATAGCTGCACCACTGGGATTCCTGGGAACTTTGCGGTTCTTTAACCTTTCTGATTTTTATTTATTCATTCTTTTCTTTTCTTCCTCTTCCCCTTTCTGTTTTTCTCCATTTCATAGTCTCTCATCTCTCCACTCCAACGGCAAGCTCCCCTAGCATTCTTTTTTGTTTGATTGTATGTTTTTGGCTCCTGTTCCTCTCTCCTCTCTCACATATCATCTTAGCTCCACACATAACAATTTCCCTGCTACATCCTGCCTACCTGCACCATGCACTTGACATCACACCACCTAGCAGCACAGACACAGCCTACTGGAACCTGCCCTGCACTGATTACCGACCCGCCCTGGTGGCTGTAGTAAGTGCCACAAACAACCCGTCCCCGTAACTCCTCTTCAGCTAAACCTGCCCTGCCATACCGTATCCGAGTGACTGACCCTGCCAGTTGGAGAAGGAGGTGAAAAGTATTGTGCCCACAGACGAGCAAACAACAAAGAACACACAGCTCGCCTGCTCAGACATAGCCAAATTAAAAACAAAAAGGGATGAAACAAACAAATCTACAATCAATAAATGAGAAAAATAACTACTGAATGCCCCGAAGACAGCAGACAATATCAAAACATTTACAAAAACAGGACAGGATGGTTCCAGTGGGCGTCCAAAATAAAACACCAGATGACTTTCCAGTGGAAGAAAAGCCACTAGAACTACCTGATAGGGAAGTCAAATCTCTAATACTCAGAATTCCTCAAGAACTGAGGCAAAAAGCAGACAAACATGAGGAAAAAATAGACAAATTCATAGAAAATACAGACAAAAATATTGGAAGAATTCAGGAAAATAATGCAGGAACAAAATGCCAAAATAAATTCACAACTAGAAATTATACAAAAGCAACAATTAGAAATCCAAAAGATAAACAACAAGATTTCAGAAATGGATGGTGTCATAGAAGGGCTGAGAAGCAGATTTGAAACGGTAGAAGACAGGATCAGTGGAATTGAAGACAAACACTTGAATACAACACTGTTTGAGGAAAACTCAGAAAAAAGAACAAAGAAAAATGAAGAGACTCTGAGAGTTCTGCGGGATACAATCAAAAGCAAAAATTTTCGAGTGATTGGAGTTCCAGAACAGGGAGAAAACAGAAAACACAGAGAGGATCACTGAAGAACTGCTAACAGAAAACTTCCCCAATATCATGAAAGATGAAAAGCTGGCCATCCAAGAAGCTCAACGAACCCCATATAGGATATATCCCAAAAGAAAATCACCAAGGCATATCATAATCACACTCGCCAAAACCAAAGACAAACAAAGAATCCTGAGAGCAGCTCGTGAAAAACAAGAAGTCACATACAGAGGAGAAACACTAAGACTAAGCTCAGATTATTCAGCAGAAACCATTCAGGCAAGAAGGCAACGGGATGACATATATAAAATCTTGAAAGAAAAAAATTGTAAGCCAAGAATAATATATCCTGCAAAACTGTCATTCAAATACGATGCTGAAATTAAGTCATTTCCAGATAATAGAAATTAAGGGAATATGTAAAAGTCAAACCAAACTTACAAGCATTATTAAAGGGAGTTCTTCGATCTGAGGACAAACAACTTCAGCTCACTGGCAGAATCTAGGATGCAGGATCGTACCAGCCAGATACCAATCTAGGAAATGAACTCTCAAGGACTATCCAAAACCAAAAGAAATACAACAGGGAATCAGAGCAGTCAATCAGTAAATGACAAAAACATCAAAACAATAAAAGAGGGAATAAACAGCATAGGTATAGAACCTTCTAACAGAGAGGAAGGCAAAGTGATATCAAGTAATGTTAGACTGCTTCAAACTTAGAAAGATAAGGGTAAAATTCATGGTAACCACAAAGAAGGTTAATAAACATACTCATAAAAATAAAGAGGAAAAATATAAAGTCTCAGCAAAAACAAAACCTACAAAAACAAAAGAAATGAAAAAAAAAAATCCACAAACAAAAGTAAGTCAGCACAAGAGAGTAAGAAGAACAAAGAAAACTTCAGCACCACAAAAAAAAAGCACTACAAAATGACAACAACAAATTCACATCTATCAATAATTACACTGAATGTAAATGGACTCAATGCACCCATAAAGAGATGGAGAGTGACAGAATGGATACGAAAACAAGATCCATCAATTTGCTGTCTATAAGAGACACACCTTAGAAAGAAAGATGTGAATTTATTAAAAGTCAAAGGTTGGAAAAAATATATCAAGCTAACAACTACCAAAAAACAGCAGGAGTGACAATACTAATCTCAGATAAAATAGACTTTAAAACAAAATCCACCATAAAAGACAAAGAAGGACGCTATATAATGATTAAGGGGACGATCCATCATGAAGACATAACCATAATAAATATCTACGCACCCAATGACAGGGTTCCAAAATACATAAAACAAACTCTAACAACACTGAAAAGAAAAATTGACGGTTCCACAATAATAGTAGGAGACGTCAACTCTCAGTAAAGGACAGAACAACTAAGCAAAGATACAGAAGACCTAGAGGGCACAATCAGCCAACTTGACCTCATAGACATATATAGAACACTCCATCCAACCACTACAAAGTACACATTCTTTTCCAATGCACATGGAACGTTCTCCAGAATAGATCACATCTTAGGCCACAGAGCAATCCTCAACAAGATCCAAAACGTTCAGATAATTCACAGTATCTTCTCTGACCACAATGCCGTCAAGGTAGAAATTAACACTAGAAAGAGCAAGGGAAAAAAATCAACTACATGGAAACTGAATAATACCCTGCCTACACATCAGTGGGTAATAGAAGAAATCACAGATGGAATCCAAAAATTCCTAGAATCAAATGAGAATGAAAACACATCATACCAAAACCTTTGGGACACAGCAAAGGCAATCCTCAGAGGACAATTTATAGCAATAGATGCACATATCAAAAAAGAAGAAAGGGACAAAATCAACACACTAACCACAGAACTCAAACAAATAGAAAGAGAACAGCAAAAAAAAAAGCCCACAACCACCGGAAGAAAGGAAATAGTAAACATCAGAGCAGAAATAAATGAAATAGAGACCATAAAAACAATAGAAAGAATCAACAAAACCAAAAGTTGGTTCTTTGAATCAACAAGATTGACAAACCACTGGCCAGACTGACAAAAGAAAAACAGGAGAGGACACAAATAACCCAAATAAGAAATGAAATAGGGGACATTACAACAGACCCAAATGAAATAAAAAGGATTATAACAGAATATTATGAAAAACTACAACAAATTTGAAAACCTAGAGGAAATGGATAAATTTCTAGAAACACATGGCCTACCGAAACTATAACAAAGTGATGTTGAAAATCTGAACAGACCCATAACAAGAGAAGAGATTGAAAAGGTAATAAAAAACTCCCAACCAAAAAAAGCCCTGGCCCAGATGGCTTCACTGGAGAATTCTACAAAACATTTGCAGAAGAGCTTGTACCAGTACTACTCAAGCTATTTCAGAGCATAGAAGAGGAAGCGACACTTCCAAATTCATTCTGTGAAGCCAGCATAACGCTGATACCAAAACGAGGCAAAGACGTCAGAAAAAAAGAAAATTACGGACCAATATCTCTCATGAATATAGATACAAAAATTCTTAACAAAATTCTAGCCAATAGACTTCAGCATCATATCAAAAAAATAATACACCACGACCAAGTAGGATTCATACCAGGTATGCAAGGATGGTTCAACATTAGAAAATCAATCAATGTAATCCAACACATAAATAAAAGGAAAGAATCACATGATCATCTCAATTGACCCAGAAAAGGCATTTGACAATGTCCAACACCCATTCCTGATAAAAACTCTCAATCAAATAAGTATAGAAGGGAAATTTCTCAATATAATAAAGGGCATCTATGCAAAGCCAATGGTCAACATCATTCTTAATGGAGAGAGGCTGAAAACATTCCCCTTGAAAACAGGAACAAGACAAGGAAGCCCGTTATCACCACTCCTATTTAACATTGTGCTGGAAGTTCTAGCTAGAGCAATAAGGCAAGAAAAAGAAACAAAGGGCATCCAAATTGGTAATGAAGAAGTTAAACTGTCCCTGTTTGCAGATGATATGATACTATACATAGAAAACCCTAAAGACTCCACGAGAAATCTACTGGAACTAATAGAAAGATTCAGCAGAGTAGCAGGATACAAGATAAACATTCAAAAATCAGTTGGATTCCTATACACCAATAAGGAGAACGATGAAAAGGAAATCAGGAACACAATACCATTTATAATAGCCCCTAAAAAGATAAAATACTTAGGAATAAATCTGACCAGGGATGTAAAAGACCTATACAAAGAAAACTACAGAACACTACTGCATGAAACCCAAAGGGATCTACATAAATGGAAAAACATACCATGCTCATGGATAGGCAGACTCGACATTGTGAAAATGACACTTCTACCCAAAGCAGTTTACAAATACAATGCAATCCCGATCCAAATACCAACAACATTCTTCAAAGACATGGAAAAACTAATCATTAACTTTATATGGAAAGGGAAGAAGCCCTGAATAAGTAAAGCACTACTGAAGAAGAAGAATAAAGTTGGAGGACTCACACTACCTGACTTCAGAACCTACTATATAGCTACAGTAGTCAAAACAGCCTGGTACTGGTACAATGACAGATACATTGACTAATGGAACAGAATTGAGAACCCAGATGTAAATCCATCCACCTACGGTCACCTGATCTTCGACAAGGGCCCAAAGTCCATCAAATGGGGAAAAGACAGTCCTTTTAACAAATGGTGCTGGCAAAACTGGATATCGATCTGCCAAAAATTGAAACAGGACCCATACCTCACGCCGTATACAAAAACTACTTCAAAATGAATCAAACACCTGAATATAAAGCCTGAAACTATAATGTTTATAGAAGAAAAAATAGGACCAACACTACAGGCCTTAATACACGGCATTAACAGGATACAAACCATAACCATCAATGCACAAACCCCAACAGATAAGCTAGATAACTGGGATCTTCTAAAAATCAAACACCTGTGCTCTTCAAAAGACTTCACCAAAAGAGTAAAAAGAGAACCTACAGACTGGGAAAAAATTTTTGGACAATACAAGTCAGACAAAGGTCTAATCTCCATAATCTACAAGAAAATCCAACACCTCTACAACAAAAAGACAAATAATCCTATTAAAAAATGGGCAAAGGAAATGAACAGACACTTCACCAAAGAAGACATTCAAATGGCCAACAGACATATGAGGAAATGCTCGCGATCACTAGCCATTCGAGAAATGCAAATTAAAACCACAATGAGATACCATCTCACCACGGCATTACTGGCATGAATCAAAAACACTGGAAATAACAAAAGTTGGAGGGGCTGCAGGGAGATGGGAACTCTTATGCACTGCTGGTGGGAATGCAAAATGATACAACCATTTTGGAAAATGATATGGTGCTTCCTCAGAAAGCTAGAAATAGACATACCATTCGATCCAGAAATCCCACTCCTAGGAATATACCCTAGAGAAATAAGAGTCGTCACTTGAATAGACATATGCACACCTATGTTCATGGCAGCATGTTCACAATAGCAAAACGATGGAAACAACCTAGATGCCCATCAACAGATGAATGGATAAAGAAACGATGGTACATACACACAATGGAGTACTATACAACAAGAAAGAACAGCGATGAATCTGTGAAGCATCTCATAACAAGGATGAAACAGGAGGACATTATGCTTAGTGAAATAAGTCAATCACAAAAGGACAAATATTGTATGAAACCTCTATTGTAAAAACCCATGAAAAAGTTCACACACAAAATGTAACAATCTTTCTTGGTTACCAGGGATGAGAGGGGTGGGGGGGATATACTAAATAGGCAATAGATAAGTGGTATCTTGGGTGAAGGGTTAGACAGTACACAATACAGGGGAAACTAACACAACTTGTACAAGGAAAGGTCATGGAAGCCCCATAGACACATCCAAACTCCCTGAGGGACTGAATTGCTAGGCGGAGGGCTGTGGGGACCATGGTCTCGGGGAACATCTAGCTCAATTGTCATAACACAGCTTCTAAAGACAATGCTCTACATTCTACCTTGGTGAGTAGTGTCTGGGGTCTTCAAAGCCTGTGAGCAGCCATCTAAGATACTCCACTGGTCTCATCCCTTTGGGAGCAAGGGAGAATGAAGAGAACAGGATACAAGGAAAAGATTAATCCAAAGGACTAATTGTCCACAGCTACCAAGGCCTCCACCGGACTGAGTCCAGTACAGCTAGATGGTGCCCGGCTACCACCACTGACTGTTCTGACCAGGATCACAACAGAGGGTTCTGGACAGAGCTGGAGAAGGATGTAGAACATAATTCTAACTCACAAAAAAAAAAAGGCCAGATTTACTGGCCTAAAGGAGACTGGAGAAACCCCGAGAGTATGGCCCCCAGACACCCTTTTAGCTCAGTGGTGAAGTTACCTCCGAGGTTCACTGTTCAGCCTGGGAGTGCCCAGCCCCATAAAACCAAATGTGACTAACGAGGTAGAGTAGTCCAGTGACAAGGGCCAAAAGGCAGAAGGGGACAAGGAAGCTGGTGATAGGGAACCCAAGTTTGGGTAAGGATATTGTTGATGTGTTGTGACATTGTTAACCATTGTCATAGGGCAACATGTGTAGTAACTGTTAAATGAGAAACTATTTTGTTCTGTAAGCCTTTATCTTAAGTGAGAATAGCAGCACAATTGGAAGAGCGTAGTCAATGTCACTGAACTGTGCATGTAGAAATTTTTGAAATGGTGTATCTTTGGCTATGTGTATTTTCAAAAAAAAAGGTTGAGTAGTTAGAGGGTTGACATGTTGTGGGGTTGTTAACCAATGTCCTAAAACAATATGTGTACTACTGTTTCATGAGAAACTATTTGTTCTGTAAGCCTTCACCTGAAGTACAATTTAAAAAAAAAAATCGTATTTATATTTATATTTTTATTTTTTTCTTTTTATTATTGTGCTTTAAGTGAAAGTTAACAATTCAAGTTAGTCTCTCAGACAAAAATTTATACATAGTTTTGTGACCCTACTTGCTGTCCCTATACTGTGACAGCACACTCTTCTTTTCCACCCCAGATTTCTTGTGTGCATTCAACCAGCTCCTGACCCTCTCCACCTTCTCATCTCGCCTCCGGAAGAGAGCTGCTCATATAATCTCATGTACCTACTTTAGCTAAGAAGCATGCTCTTCATGAGTATCCTTTTATGTTCCATAGTCCAGTCTGAAGAGCTGGCCTCAGGAATGGTTTTAGTTTTGGGTTCAACGATAAAGAACAACTATAAATCCGTGAAATATAACATGGAGGAATCTGGAAGGTATTATGCTGAGTGAACTTAGTCACAAAAGGACAAATACTGTGTAAGACCACTATTATAAAAACCCAAGAAAACGTTAAAATACAGAAGACAACGTTCTTTGATGGTTATGAGAGTGGGTAGGGAAGGAGATGGGTATTCACTAACTAGAAAGTAGACAAGAATTATCTTAGATGAAAGGAAGGACAGCACACACTACAGGGGAAGTCAGCACAACTGGACTAAACCAAAGCTAAGAAATTTCCTGACTACAACTAAACATGTCAAGGGACAGAGTAGTGGGGGCAGGGGTCCGGGGACCACGCTTTCAGGGGACATCTAGGTCAACTGGCATAGTAAGGCTTTTTTGACGCTTACTTGAACATGATACTAGAACTACACAAGGACAGTACTATAAAGGAAAATTGTAGTGCAGTAGTACAGTAAAACACATATTCACAGATTATGGTCAATCCAAGGATTGCAGGGAAACCCTGGTGGGGTTTAAGAGTCTGGCTGCTAACCGAAAGGTTGGCAGTTCAAATCCACCAGGTGCTCCTTGGAAACCCTACAAGGCAGTTCTACTCTATCCTACAGGGTTGCTATGAGTTGGAATTGACTCAACGGCAATGCGTTTGCAGATGATGTAAAATTGAAAATACTAATAACTAACTAAATATCTTCTGATAAAGAATATTGTCTGAAACCAACACCAAATATATAATGGTGAAATAGACATATTCTTTTAAAAGTCAGGAGCAAGATAGAACACCTATTCCCATTGCTGCTATTCAACATTTACTGAGGTTCTAGCCAATGTGGCAAAACAAGAAAAAGAGATAAAATGTATAATGATTATGAAGAAAAAATCGAAACTGTCCTAACTTGCAAATGATATAATTTGCAAAGGCTTGGCTCATAGGGCTGTGGTGGTACAATGGTTCAGTGCTTGGCTGCTAACCAAAAGGTCAGTGGTTTGAACCCACCAGTGGCTTCAGAAAGGATACATTCTTACAGAGAAGGCAGATAAATTAAAAATGTAAACTGAAGTAAATTTTCTTTAAAAAAAAAAAAAAAAAAGAGGAATTGAAATAGAGATTTGCAGAGAGGGAATCTGTTTTAGACAGGGTGGTTAGGAAAGGTTTTTAAGGAGGTGACATTTAAGCTCAAATATAAATAAAAAGAGCTAGTCATTCAAAGAGTGGCTTCAAAGATTGAGAGCAAAAGCTTTCTAGATGGTGGGAATAACATGTGCAAAGATCCTGAGGTAGGAAAGACATGGTTGTGTGTGAAGAACAAAAGAAGACAAGTGTATCTGGAGCAAGATAATCAAGGAAGAATCTGGTATGTGATGAGGTTGAAGAGACAAGCAAGGGACTAGGCACAACTTGTAGGTCATGGAAAGAGTGTTGGATTTTATGCTAAGCTAATGAATAGCCGTTGAAGGTTTTAAGCAGAAGAATGATGTGATCCAATGTTTCTTTTGTGATGGCTTCTGCTACAGTATGGAGAATAGATTGGAAGAAGGCAAAAACAGAAGCAGGAGGCTGGCTAGGAGGCTACAGTAGTAATTTAGGCAATATAGGCAAGAGATGACTATGACGATAAATATTTTGACCGTGAATTTGTGATATATTTTGGAGATAGAAATGGTAGGACTTGCTAAGGATTTATCCAACATATAGTTTCTTATTGAGTAAGTAGGTAGACAGATGCCAGTGAATGAGGCCATTTACTGACATAGGAAACTTTGTTTACGGGTGGAGAGGTAAAGGAAACAATTTGGTGCGTATATAAGTCAATTTTTGTCATGTTATGCTGCTGTAACAAACAACCCCAAAATCCAAACAATAGCTTACCATGCTTTCTTATAATGGTTTATTTTTTGTTCCCATTACACATCTGCAGCTGTAAGTTTTGCTAGGTTTGTCTTGCTCCAGGACCCAGGCTGAGTGAGTAGTCTCCATCTGGTTAACCTGACAAGGTAGGCAAGTATCCTCATCCCCTGGAAGGCATACAAGTCACAAGAGACTCCAAACATGTTAATTGATCGCGTAAATTGGTCACTTAGAAAGAAAAAGCAGCAGGGGTCCAAGCTTGAGCCATGGTAAACGCCAACCATTAAGTCTAGTAAGTATAAAGGAGTCAAGAAGAGGCTCAGATGTGTCTACAAGTGAGATAGGAAGGGAGCTTGATATACCAGAAGCTAAGAGAAGAAAGCATTTCAAGAAGTCAGCTGTGTTGAAAGCTGTGAGGAGATGAGCAGAATGAGATCTGAGTTGTGATGTTTGGATTTGGCAACATGCTCATCACTGATTTTATCAGGAGCAGTTTCAGTGGTGTGGGGGGCTGGAAAGTAAAAGGTAATCTGGAAAAAAAAAAAGGACAATTGGATTTAGATCTTAACAGTTCAACCCAGGATAAAGTCCAGGTTTAAATGTAAAGTTACATAAATTATCCTTGTGGAAATCACGGGAAATTAAAAAAAAAAAAATTTCAGAGTGGGGAAGCCCTTTCTAATTATTACACAACCTAACAACTGTAAAAGAATAGTTTTGTTTTACAAATCTGCAAAAACAAACAAAAAACACCCAGGTGAAAAGAAACTCAGGAAAGTATTTACAACTCATATCACAAAAATCTAATTGTCCTTAATATACATAGAGCTCATTATGTGAATTTCACCTTAATATATACACTATGTAACCCAAAACCAAACCTACTGCCGTGACGTTGATTCTGACCCATAGTAACCTCATAGGACAGAGTAGAACTGCCCCATAGGGCTTCCAAGGCTGTAAGAGGCAGTCGTTTGAACAGAACAAGGGGATACTGTGTGGTTTAAAGTCAGGAAAGGTCTGTGTCAGGGTTGTAACCTTTCACCATACCTGTTCAGTCTGTATGATGAACAAATAATCTGAGAAGCTGGACTATATGAAGAAGAAGGGGGCATCAGGATTGGAGGAAGACTTACGCAGATGACACAACCTTGCTTGCTGAAAGTGAAGAGGACTTGAAGCACTTACTGATGAAAATCAAAGACCACAGCCTTCATTCAGTATGGGTTACACCTCAACATAAAACAAAAATCCTCACAACTGGACCAATAAGCAACATCATGATAAACGGAGAAAAGATTGAAGTTGTCAAGGATTTCATTTTATTTGGATCCAAAGTCAACACTCATGGAAGCAGCAGTCAAGAAATCAAAAGACGCGCCCCTGGACACTCTTTTAGCTCAGCAATGTAGTCATGCTCGAAGTTCCTCCTTCAGCCAACTATTAGACAGGCCCACAAAACAGAACAAGACTAATGGGGCACAACAGCCCAGGGACAGGGGAGGGGACAGGAAAGCTGGTAATAGGGAACCCAAGGTCAATAAGAGAGAGTGTTGACATGTCATGGGGTTGTTAACCAATGTCATCAAACAATATGTGTACTAACTTTAATGAGAAACTATTTGTTCTGTAAACCTTCATCTAAAGTACAGTTGAAAAAAAAGAAATAAAAAAATGTATTGCATGGGGCAGATTTGCTGCAAAAGACCTCTTTAAAGTGTTGAAAGCAAAGATGTCACCTTGAAGACTAAGGCACACCTGAGCCAAGTCATGGTGTTTTCAATTGCCTCATATGCATGTGAAAGCTGGACAATGAATAAGGAAGACGGAAGAATTGACACCTTTGAATTGTGGTGTTGGAGAAGAATATTGAATATACTATGGATTGCCAAAAGAACAAACGTAATCTGTCTTGGAAGAAGTACAACAAGAATGCTCCTTAGAAGCAAGGATGGCGAGACTGCATCTCACATACTTTGGACATGTTATCAGGAGGGATCACTCCCTGGAGAAGGACATCACACTTGGTAAAGCAGAGGGTCAGCAAAAAAGATGAAGACCATCTATGAGATGGATTGACACAGTGGCTGCAACAATGGGCTTAAGCATAACAACGATTGTGAAGATGGAGCAGGACTGGGCAGTGTTTCA
Organism: Dugong dugon; assembly: GCA_030035585.1. NCBI lineage: Eukaryota > Metazoa > Chordata > Mammalia > Sirenia > Dugongidae > Dugong > Dugong dugon. The sequence goes on along the minus strand of CM057473.1, from coordinate 114,287,302 downwards.
TTCTATTGTACACAGGGTGACTATGAGTTGGAATTGACTCTATGGCACCTAACAACAACAAATCTTTGCAGAAGCAGACTGCCACATCCTTCTCCTGCAGAACGAGCGACTGGTGGGTTCGAACCACCAACCTTTTGGTTAGCAGCCGTGCTTTAACCTCTGTGCCACCAGGGCTCCTATATATACTATATATGTATATATATACACACACACACATATATATACACACACACCCATTGCCATCCAGTCAATTCTGACTCATAGCAACCCTATAGGACACAGTAGAACTGCCCCATAGGGTTTCCAAGGAGTGCCTGGTGGATTTAAACTGCAGACCTTTTGGTTAGCAGCCATGGCTCTTAACCACTACACCACCAGGGTTTCCATATATATACATATATATATATATATATACATATATATATATATATATATATATATATACCTATTTGTATACATATACACAGGTATATACACACACATATAGACAGAGCTTCTACCAAGCAGTAACAAAAAGTATTTGAACAGAAAGTACACTGAAAAGAAAAAAATCTATAGCTCTTACACTTATAAAAATGTGTTGACCTCCCTAATAATACAAGAAATTCAGAAGAGAACCAGGAGTCACTATTTTTCTGTCAGATTGATAAAGATCTAAAAGTTTGATAACACTTTACCAATAAAGATGTAGGTAATAGGCACTAGTGGGAATATGAATTTTACAACCTCAATGGAGGGCAAGTTGGTATCTTTAAAACAATAAATGTACACACACTTTGACCTAGAAAATCCACTTCCACTAATTTATCCTACAAATTCACTCACTCAGATTTAAGTTTTTTGGGCCTGAATTTTATCCACTTCTAGGTGTCATCTTTAAAAAGAGGGCACAAAATTACAAATATAAAATTAGCTACAAAAATGAGTATTCAGTGCCCATGGAAGTGAGAGCTGTGAAGTTTAAGCTTCATTAACTTTATGGTTAATCTGTTTTACACTGAATTTGTGCCAACGATGAAAATCATTCTACCTTTTTTGTGAAAGATTGGAAGTAATCTGAGTGCTCATCAATAGGGATTGGTTAAATAAATGACGGTAGAGTTACACAATGGACTACTATGCCGTGGTTAAAAAGATTAGGAAATGCTTGTGCTGAAATAAAATCAGTCTCAAAAGAGATTAAGTAAAAAAAAAAAACGAATAAATCCAGCTATATAACACTGCATAAAGCCTCCTACCATTTGTGTAAAAGAAAGTGTGGAAGAAATACATGTATATAATTGCTTACATGGGCATAAAATATCTCTAGGCAAATATACAAGAAACTGGTAACATTGGTTGCCTGCAGGGAGGGAGGCTGGCAGATAGAGGTAGAAACTTTTCTGTATACCTAGCTGTACCTTTAGAATTTTGAATCATGTGAATCCAAAATCAATTCAAAAGGTAAACTGAGAATGAATGGAAGTGAGGGAGCAGAGGTGAAGGTGTAGACAACTCTTCTGAAAAGTTTTGCTGGAAGAGGAGCACAGAGATGGGGTGGTAGCAGGAGGAAAATGTGGAGTCGAGGGATGTGCTGGGTTTTTATCATTTCTGTTTTCTTTTAGATGCAAGATACTAAAACTTGTCTGTGTGCTAATGGAAATAATTCCCTGAAAGAGACTGGCAGTGCAGAAGGGAGGGGTGTTAACAGAAGGAAGAGAAGTGCCTTTGCCAAGGGGGGGCGCTGCCTGAGCTCTGACAGACGGTGGGAAGGATGGGCGCCTCCAGCACCAAGTGTAGCGCGGGGCGTGCTTTGGTGAAGTTGCGTTCTGTCGCCCTCGATTTTCTTGTAGTGTGAGGAGAGGTCTCAGCTGAGGGCTTGCGTAGAAGCAGTGACGTCAGTAGGGGGGCGCAGGGGGTGCAGACCACACAAGGTGACACTGTCAGAGGGGGTGACACCAAAATGTCTATAAAAATTTTGTGCAGTGTTTCAGCAGAAATTTATTTTTTTAGTAAAAATATCCCTGTAGTAATTATTTATAACAACAAAAAATTTTTAATAAGCCCAGCTTACATGTATCAATACACCTACAAGGCTAAAACTCTATGCTGTTGCTTTTTAAACCTTCTAATGAGCTCTGGTCACAGCTGTCATTATTACCCAAGTACAATGACGCTTTGAATCATGTGGTTTCATCTGCACACACTGCAAGTGGGTGCTGCTGCTTTCCTTGCTGCCAGTGTTTTTATAGTTGCTGATTTTGTCAAATTTTCTGGTTTTTTAGCTAAAATATTGTGGCAATTAACATGGGGCAGTGACACCATGAGTTACCGCTCTGGGCGACACCAACCCTAGTAACACCATTGTGTGGAAGAGACAGTGTGGGCGATCTGAGAGGAGAGAAGAGGTGAAGAGCGTATGGATTTACAATGAAAGCACTTTATGTGTGTGTGATTCTCTGGCAAAGTTACCGTTTAGGGGCAGGAGTAAAGGCGGCGAATGGCGGGAGCTGCCGGGCGGGCGAGCAGAGCAGAGGGAGAGGGGCTGAGAACGACGGATCAAGGAATCGCAGTGGGGCAAGGAGGAAAGCCAGGCCATGGATTGGAGGCTTCCTGGCGGAGGAGGTGGGAGGAGGTGGTGCAAGCGAGGGATGCTTGGTACAGAGACTTGAGAGACAGATGTGGGGTAGCGGATTCCACAGAAGGCAGCAGCCTCTCCAGGCTTCATGGGCAGCGGGGCTCAAGGAAGGGCTTCTCCAGGCTGTGTCTTCCGCCCCCACCCACAGCCGACTCACTCCCTGCGCGTGGAGGGTGGCAGAGAAGCTGCTGTCCTGGCCAATGACCTTTACAAATCACATCCCAGCAGGGCGCTGCAGCTTTCCCAGTATGCTATTTCAGGGATTATTGCAAACAGTATGTATCATCCTCTGCCTCTACCCAAAGGTGGGGGAAAAATGGTCAATGTTAGCTGAGAACACAAAGGTTAGTTATGAAGATAAGGTCAGGTAAGTTATGTAAAGTGCCTACCTGGCCCGAAGCAGATGCCCGCAAATGTTCGCTTTAGTTCTCTTCCCTCCCCAGGGAATGGTTGGGGGCAGAGCTGGACTGCCATTTCCACCTGATCTCAGGGCTCACCTATTACCATTTCCCCAGAGTTTTCACTCTAGAGAAGGCTTCCAGCCTGGAGTGGGTCTAAATAGGGCAATAGGCCTCTTCCTAGATGTGCTGATTACAGTGACCCAACAACTTAAGAGGGTGAAACCCTTGTACCAAATGACTCACTTAGAGTGGTTCCCTAAAAAAACTCTTTTTATGTATTTATTTTGGTCCCTAAAAATACTATGAGTGCTTTGTGAAGAAATTGAAAGTCTAAAAACGAAACCCCAGGAATGCCACTCGGTTATAGCAGGCCCGCAGCCCTGAGCTCCAGAGTTAACAGCTAAGTGGAGGAACCAGGAGGAGGCAACCCCTGATGAGGTGTGCCGGCAGGCAGCATGGTGATCGAGAGCAGAAAGACCACTGTTCAGGCGGCAAAGCTATCTGGTGCCCTTTCACAGGACCCAGCTCTCTGTGACTGCTTTCAGGTCAGCTCTTGCTTCCCAGAATCTTGTCCAGGAGTCCAAGGATGGGGCATCAACAGTAGCTTGGTAAGAGCAAGAGTGAGGGCGTTCAAAGCTGTCTCTCCCCTGCCTCGCTTGGCAAAATAAGGATATGAGTAACTTAACCAGAGTCCCTGGGTGGTGCAAACAGTTAAGAGCTCAGTTAACATTTGGTTTTAACCAAAAGGTTGGAGGCTAGAGTCCACCCAGAGGTACCTGGGAAAAAAGGCCTGACAATCTACTTTTGAAAAATCAGCCATTGAAAGCCCTGTGAAGTATAGTTCTACTCTGACACACACGAGGTCGCCATGAGTCAGAGTCGACTGGATGGCAACTTCTTTGTTTCTGTAACTATTAAAATTGTGCAAACAGGACAAGAATCTTCAGGATTTCCAGAGCAAACCAACAACAATTCTACAACTATCCTGGGCCACAGAACTTATCCTGAAGCTGTCCCTGGAGTTAGTCACTAATGTTTCCAAATATTACCACCAAGTAGACTTGGGATTTTAAATGCCTCTAGTGAGGAGGTCAGCCAGTGTGCCTTCCGGATTCTTCCATTTTCACCTGAAGTGATTTCACTCAGAGGTGCTCTCTACAGTTAGAGGTTGTCAAACTGGCATAAAACAAGTCATTGGTATCCCTTTACTCCGTGATTTCTAAGACTAATCGTTGACTTTGGTGGTATTATATTTTCCCTTGTTACCCATTTGTTATTCTAAAATTTAAATGAAGACAATTACTTAATGAATCAAATTAAATATAAAAGCATGAAATATAAAAAGCATGAGAGGTACCATTTACCCCTTTTGCTAATTAGTAGTGGGTACTAGCTAATTTGAGGACTTTATGACAAAGAATAGGAACCCTGGTGTGGCACAGTGCTTAAGCACTGGGCTGCTAACTGAAAGGTCAGCGGTTTAAAACCACTAGCCACTCTGAGGGAGAAAGATGTGGCAGTCTGCTCCCATAAGGATTACAGCCTTGGAAACCCTATGCGGCAGCTCTACTCTGTCCTTGAAGGTCACTATGAGTTGGAATAGACTAGACGTCAACAGAGTTTTTAAGACAAACAATAGCTTTGGAAAACAAGTACAAGGGGGAAAATTTATAATACCTGACACCAAGAAGACAGTGGTAAAATGTGTATACTCAGACCCCGGTGGTGACGCTATAAATTGGCACAATGCTTTTTTAAAGCAATTTGTCAAAAAATATGGAATCATAAGAATATGCATATCAGTCTTAATACATGCTACAGTGTGGATGGAACTTGAAGACATTACGCTAAGTGAAATAAACCAATCACAGAAGGACAAATATTGTATACTTATACAAATACACAAATTTATATAAACATACACTTATATAAAAAGACAAGAAAAGGCAAATGTACAGAGACCAAAGTTTATGAATGGTTACCAGGGGCAGGAGAGAGTGGGAAAGGGAGGGTTAACAGTGATGGGAAAATCTCATTGATTAAGGGTAGTGTTGCACAGCCAATTATTGTAATTGCTGTCAGTAAGTTGTATACCTGTAAAAAAGCTGAACTGGCAAAAGTTGTGTGATAGGTATACTTACAACAAAGACAAAAAAAAAAGTAGCTGCTGAGGCTGCTTATGTACAACCAAACACCTCATGGATTGGTTCCTTTGTTTGGAGGGTCATGGTTTCATGGGACATCCCAGTTAATTGGTCTAATAATGTGTTTAGTGCTTCTGTTGCATCTCACAGTTTGCTGCATAGTGCCTGGGGTCTTAAAAGCTTGCAAGCAGCCATCCAAGGCACAACAATTGGTCTCTATTCACCTGGAGCAACAGAGAAAGAAGGAGAATCAGAAATAGGAAGAGGATATAGAATGCGTGTCTAATTACCTCCATGAACAACTGCCTCCTTTGCCATGAGACCAGAGGAACTGGATGGTGCCCAGCTATCATTACTGAACATTTTGGTCAAAGATGTCATAGAAGTATCCTGGTCAAAAGGGGGAAAATGCAGAAAAGAATTTAAAGCTCTCATGGACTCTAGATTTTCTGGAGCCATGGAGGGTGGCTGAACCCCTGAAACTATTGCCCTGATATGATCTTTAAACCTTAAACCAAAAATATCCCCTGAAGTCATCTTAGAACTGAACAGCTTAGCTTAACTAGTAAAAAAGGTCTGCCTTGAGCATTGTGCTCTTTTAAGAACTATCTCTATGGGATCCAACTGGCAAGAGCAACTCAAAAGATTAGATAGGAACGTTAGGGGGCAGTTTATGTTAATGGGGAAGGAACAACTCAGAAAAGGAAGGTGAGAATGGTTGCACAACTTGAAGAATGTAATCAGTGTCACTAAATTCTACATGTAGAAACTGTTGAATTGGTGTATATTTTACTGTGTATGTTCTCAACATAAATAAAATTTAGAAAAAATATACATATGCTCAACCCTACTAATTAATCTTTAAAAGAAAAAAATTTTTTTAAGGAGGAAAATTATATGTACCCAAAAGTGCTCCTTGCAGCACTGTTTATACTGAGCAAAAACTGGAAATAAGCACAGTGTCCAACAATATAGAAGTTGTTTAGTAACTTATCATACACCAATCTGGTGAAATACCAGTCACCATTAAAATTATAATTATGAAGACTGATAGGATACAGGACATGTTTGTGATTGGAAGTAAAAAATATGCAAAATTATATTTATACTGTGACCATTGTTGTTGTTAGTTGCTGTCAAGTTAATTCCAACTCGTAGCGACCCTATGTACAACAGAATGAAATGTTGCCCCGTCCTGCACCATCCTCATAATTGTTGCTATGTTTGAGCCCATTGTTGCAGCCACTGTGTAATCCCTCTCGTTGAGGGTCTCCCTCTTTTTCACTGAACCTCTACCTTATGAAGCATGATGTTCTTTTCCAGGGACTGGTGCCTCCTGATAACATGTCCAAAGTACGTGAGATAAAGTCTCACCATCCTTGCTTCTTATGAGCATTCTGGTTGTACTTTTTCTAAGACAGGTTTATTTGTTTTTCTGGCAGTCCATCGTATATTCAATATTCTTCTCCAACACCATAATTCAAAGGCACCATTTCTTCTTAGGTCTTCCTTATTTATTGTCTAGCGATTGAAAATTGAGGCGTTTGAAAATACCATGGCTTGGGTCAGATGCACCTTACTCTTCAAACTGACATCTTTGCTTTTTAACAGTTTAGAGGTCGACTCAAATACTGTGATCAGAATCATGCAAAATTTATGTACATATAGTGAAAATATAGGAATGTTATATAGAGGATCCCCACCTGTCTGTCAGTTTGTTGTACTGTTGTGGCTTGCATTTGCTATGATGCTGGAAGCTATGTTTGATAGTTACAGTTATGTGTCAACTTGGCTGGGCCATGATTCTCAGTGGTTTGGCAGTTATGTAATGATGTAATTTGGCAGACATTGGACTGATTGTTCTTTCATAATGTAATCACCTCCATGATGAGATGTGCTATGAGCAGCCAATCAGTTGTAAGGAGTTTCTCAGGGTGTGGCCTACATCCAATATATATGGATGTTCTGACAAAGCCACTGGCTTTTGGTCTCTCTGGATCTTGCATCCAGCTCATTACTCATCATCATCTGACCTCCTGTTCTTGGGATTTGAGCCAGTGGCCTCCTGTATTGCCTGCCAATCTTGGGATTCATCAGCCTGCACAGCCTGTGAGCCAGCAGCCAGCCACCTTACCTGCTGCTCTTGGACTCATCAGCCCCTGCAGCTACGTTAGTCAGGAGAAGCCTCCAGCCTGACACCAGACCCCTGGACTTGGGACTTGCCAGCCTGTACAACTGCATGAGCTATTTCCTTGAGATAAATCTCTCTCTGTCTCTCTCTCTCTCACTCTCCATATATATGTGTGTATATGTAGCTGTCAAGTGGATTCCGACTCATAGTGACCCTATAGGATAGAGTAGAACTGCCCCATAGAGTTTCCAAGTTGCAGCTGGTGTATTTGAACTGCTCACCTTATGGTTAGCAGCTGAGCTCATAACCACTGTGCCACCAGGACTCCAATATATATAAATGAATCAATCATTGGTTTTGCTTCTCTAGAGAACCCAGCCTAAGGCACTGTGCCACTGGTATTTCAAATACCAGCAGGGTCACCCATGGTGGACAGGTTTCAATGAGGCTTCCAGACTAAGACAGACTAGGAATAAAGGCCTGGCAATTTATTTCCAAAAATTTGCCAGGGAAAACCTTATGGATTACCGCTGAACATTGTCTGATTCACTTGCTTTGGACATGTCATCAGGAGTAATCCATCCATCACTAGAGGAGGACACCATGCTTGGTGAGGCAGAGGACCAGTGAGGGTGTGAGAAAGCCTTACTAAGATGGATTGTAAGTAGCCGCAGTGATGGACTCAAACTTGCTGGTGACGGCGAGGATGATGCAAGGCCAGGTAACACTTTGTTCTGTTTACATAAGGGCACCGTAAATCAGAGTCCGGTCGATGGCAGCAAATAGCAACAACAGTATACAGAAATAATCTGGGTGAGATTACTTTTTGATTTGATTTTTATTAGTGTTATAATGTTTGCTCGGTAATATTACTAATAATTTTTAAAAGAAGTCAGACACCTACATACTCAAGAAAGACTGCACTCAAAGCCTTATATGCTTAGCAGTGTACTGTTGAATTTGGGGTATTTCCTGTTTCTTTGCCTACGTATTAGTCCAATTTTCTTTGGTCAGGTAATTTCAACATCGCAGACCTGAATTTCCTCACCTCTAAAACAGGGATGTAAACACCTACTCAGACCCTCCTCAGGGAAAATGCTCTTTGCCGACTGAAAATCAAGACCTAAGCCAACCTCTTATCTCTGTTCTCTTTCACTCTCGCCAATTTCATCCTTCCTCCCCTTCTTCGTTTCTCTTTGTTTCTTTAATTTTATTTTTCCATATTCATCTCCACTTTTTTTCTTTCTGCTCATTTCTTTTCTTTTTGTCTGGAAGTCCGAAGTCGGAAACGGGTCTCACTGGGCTAAAATCAAGGTGTTGGCGGTCTGCATTCCTTTCTGGAGGCTCTAGAGGAAAACTCACTTTAGGACCTTTCCCAGCTCCCAGAGGCCACCCACATCCTTTAGCTCGTGGCTCCATCTTCAGAGCTAGCAAGGCCAGCCAGGTCTTCTTCACATCACTCTGACATGGATGCTCCTGCCTCCCTCTTCCCTAGTTGAGGGCCCTTGTGATTACGCTGGCCCCTGGGTGGCTACAAACCTAAAAGTTGGAGGTTCAAACCCACCCATCAGTGCCACAGAAGAAAGGCCTGCCAATCTGCTTCCGTAAAAATTACAACCAAGAAAACCCTATGAAACAGTCCTACTCTGTAGCACATAGGGTCACTATGAGTCAGAATTGACTCGACAGCTACCACCAATGACCAACGACAAGGAACACAAAGAGAGTCCCTGATGGAGCAGGAGAAAGGTGGGGTGCAGAACTCAAATTCTAGTAGAAAGACCAGACTTAATGGTCAGACTGAGACTGGAGGAACCCTGGAAAGCATGACCCCTGGTTTCTCTGTCAACCCAGAACTAAAACAATTTCTGAGGCCAACTCTTCAGACAAAGATTGAACTGAACTGTGGGATGTAAAATGATACCCATGAAGAGTGTGCGTCTTAGCTCAAGTAGATACATGAGACTAAATGGGCAGCTTCTGTCCGGAGGTGAGATGAGAAGGCAGAGAGGGTTAGGAGCTGATTGAATGGACAAGGGAAATCAGGGGTGGAAAGGAGGAGTGTGCTGCCACAGTATAGGGAGAACAACTAGAGTCACATAACAAAGTATGTATAAATTTTTGTATAAGAGACTAACTTGAAATGTAAACTTTCACTTAAACTACAGCAATAAACAGAAAAAGAAAAAGAAAAAAAGAATCGACTAGAGGGGTAATGGGTTTTGTTTGGGTGATTACATTGGGCCCACCCAGATAATCCAGGATAATCTTTATTTTAAGGTCATCTGATTAGCAACCTTCATTTCATCTGCAGACGTATTCCCCCTTCCCATGTAACGTAAGACATTCACATGTTCTGGAGATTAGAGACACATCTCTGAGGTATTTTGAGGGGCCGTTATTCTGTCTTCTACACTTTATCATCTCACACTAAATTTAAGACACTGATTGGTCACCCACCAGACTGCCAGTGGTACACCCAGCCCTGAGACCTTGGAAAGGGCATTTATTTTCTCACAGCAGCAATTTCTTCAACTGGCAAAAGTCATAATACCTGTCCTGATGCCTCAGAATGTAGGATGAGCATCAGGTAAGATGATGCACTTCTGAGAGTCTTAGGAAATCCAGCTAGATTTGCATTATTCAGAGTCATGGCTGCTGAACACATATATCAAACAACTAATAGATAAGAACTCCCAGCACACATTAAATGCAGAGCATGCTGACAGAGAGCACAGTAGAGGGGCCTGGAAAGAGTTGGAAAAAAATGTAAAACAAAAATTCTAACTCATAAAGAAAGACCAGACTTACCAGCCTGACAAAGACTGAAGAGACCCCAAGAGTATGGCCCCTGGATGCCCTTTTAGCTCAGTAATGAAGTCACTCCTGAGGTTTACCCTTCAGCCAAAGATTAGACAGGCTCATAAAACAAAATGAGACTAAGGGGGCACACCAGCCTAGGGGTAAGGGCTAGAGGGCAGGAGGGGACAGGAAAGCTGGTAATAGGGAACCCAGGGTTGAGAAGGGAGAGTGTTGACATGTCATGGGGTTATTAACCAATGTCATAAAACAATCTGTGTACTAACTAGTTTGTTCTGTAAATCTTCATCTAAAGTACAATAAACACACCCAGACAAAAGAAATGCAGAGCATATAAACCTTACTCCAAACCAAAACAATGGGGCGGGGGGGAGTAGAAAACTTTTTTATTTGTAATTATTGTGTGTGTTTAACAATTATTTAACTTAATTGACCATAACAGAAGGCTGAAAGGTGTATATTTTAAAGTTATCCATAGTTATAATCAAAGTTCTAGTTCCCTTGTTTTCAGTATTTCTTTTTCTATTACTCTATTCCGCTATATAGTGTATTTTTGTGTGTGTGTGCCACAGAGTCAATATCTACTTTGATCCTCCTAATATTTGAACTATTGACTGTTGAAATTGTTGAACTGAAATTAAACAAGAGCATGCAAATATTCTCCAGGCTAAACTAATATTTTATTTGGTATGAGTTTCTAGTTAAAGTGCTAATATTTTCCCAAAGCTTGGGACCTTGAAGGGTCTAAGCTCCATCTAGAACTCTAAGATACTGGCCCCAGTTGTCATTTTATTAATCTGGTTTCAATTTCTTAAATGTTTGGGTTCACAGCTTATCTCTGGGAACAAATAGTTTTCCATCTTTAATATTTCAGAGACAAGATTTACTGAAAAAGTTAATTTAGTCTCCCATCCTGAAAGCCAGCAAATGAAATCTCAGCCAAACCTAAGCAAGCGCAATTGTCAGGAGAAAACCCATCCTGGGGATCACCCAGCCACCCGTCATCAGGAAGGCAAGGATGGGGCTCACTAGCTGCAGTTCTATCAGCTCACAGCTGCCACAAGGGCCGGAGAGAGGGGGAGAGAAAGAGCTTGCCAGACCTCAAAGCTTGGTATGAAAAGCCAGTTATCAGCCAGATAATAAACTCAGCCAAGGACGTGAAACCCAATCATTAAGTTATTGGGAACTGGTCAGAGAAAGACACTTTGTCCTGGATTTGTGGAGCTGCCTGATGATTGAAGGGAGGAGAAGGGCTGTGACTCACAACGCCACAAACTTTGTTCCATAAACAGAACTGAGGACGTTATGTGGGGACAGGGCTGAAGGGCATAGTAGGGGTGGAAGGCTCAAGCTAGTCCTTGTTTTAGAGGGGTGGCGAAAATTGTCATCTACCTCATCTTTGTGGCTGCAGAGCCCAGAAAAGACTGTGGAGGCAGCCTTCCAAAGCAATTGCAACTTATGGAGGAATTCAGTTATTTTGAGCTCTTCAGCATTTTGTTTTTCTTGAGCAATTCCCACCCTAGCCTCTTTTAAGATTTATTGGATCCGGGGCAACCTTATAACATCCTCGGAGCCCAAATTAGACTTTAACCCATAACAAATCTATGTTCCGAGGGTGAAGGGCCCACTTCCTGCACTAAAAGAGCAAAGGGTTTTTGGTAAAGTGATCCCATGGTCCTTGACTCCGACGGACCCAGCTAAAGTAGCCTGTCGTCACGGGCAAAGGGATGATGTGTTTAAGATTTAGCAGAGTCCTTTCCATCCAGTCAAGGCAAGAATCTTGCCGCTTGTTTCTGTCTTCAGTACGCTTCATATTCTTGCCATCCCTGTCTACACCTCTTCTTCCCCACCTTGGATTCAGGGTGCTTGCTCTATTCTCCCTCCCAACATTCACCTTCTAGCAGATTTAAAAAAAAACAAACCAACCAACCCAGTTGCCGTCAAGTGGATCCCTACTAATAGCGACCCTATAGGACAGAGTAGAACCGCCCCATAGGGTTTCCAAGGAGATGCTGGTGGATTTGAACTGCTGACCTTTTGGTTAGCAGCTATAGCTCAGATAACTGAGTTGCATTCACACCAAACATAAATAGCCAAAGTTCATAAAACATTTACTGAGCAGCTATTTTACATCAGGTACTGTAGTAGGTTAAAGAGTGGCCACCCAAAAGATATGTCCACCTAGAACCTCAGAATGTGACCTGACTTGGAATAAGGGTCTTTTTAGACGTAATTAAGACAAGGATCTCAAGATGAGATCATCCTGGATTCATGTGGGCCCTACATCCAATGACGAGTGTCCTTGTAAGAGACTGAAAAGGAGAAGACATGCAGAGACCCAGAGAAAGCTGTGTGAAGACTTAGGCAGAGCGTGGAATCATTTTGTCACAAGTCACAGAACAGCTGGGACTATCAGAAGCAGGAAGAGGCACAGAAGGATTCTTCCCAAGAGACTTCAGATGGAGTGTCGCTCTGCCAACACCTTGATTTCCAACTTCTGGCCTCTAGAACTGTGAGACAATAAATTTCTGTTGTTTCAGGCTATGGAGTTGGTGGTTATCTGTTATGGCAGCTCTAGCGTACTAATAAAGGCACAGTGCTTGGCTTCCAGCAGCAGAAATAGTAACTAAGAGAAAGCACCTGCCTTCAGAGAGCCAGTGGCCTTCAAAGGTTGTCAGGTTGGTGTTATGCACTGAATTTTGTCCCCCTAAAATATGTGTTGTAAGTCCTAACCTCTATACCTGTGGTAGGAGCACTGGTGGCTCAGTGGTTAAGCATTCAGCTGCTAACTGAAAGATCAGCAGTTCAAACCCACTAGCCGCTTCACAGGAGAGAGATGTGGCAAGTCTGCTCCTGTAAAGATTTACAGCCTTGGAAACCTGGTGGAGCAGTTCTACTCTGTCCTATAGGGTTGCTAAGAGTCGGAATGGACTCGATGGCAATGGGTTTGGGTTTATACCTGTGGTTTTAATCCCACTTGAGAATGGGTTTTCACTGTTGTGTTAATGAGGAAGTATTAGTGTACGGTATGCCTTAAGTCAATCTCTTTTGAGACATAAAAAAGATTAAACAAGCAAGGGAGCAAGCAGAAATAGGGAAAGACAGATGCCACATCACATGAAGATCGCCAAGGAACCAAGAGACAAGAGAACAAGGAACAGCCTTTCCGCAGAGCTGACAGACAGAGAAAGCCTCCCCCTAGAGTCGGCGCCCTGAAGTCAGACTTCTAGCTCCTAAACTGTGAGAAAATAAATTTCCGTTTGTTAAAGCCACCCCCTTGAGGTATTTATGTTACAGCAGCACTAGGTAACTAAGACAGCTGGCAAACAAGTTACAATACAGTGTGATAAGTTCCCTAACACACCAGAGAAAGAGACAACATCGAAAAAGGAAGAATTAATTTTACAGGGAAAGAGAAAGAGTTTAGAAAATGCTTCCAGAAGAAATTGACATCTGAGGTAGGTTTTAAAGGAAGCATAGGCATTCACCAAGCTGGAAAAAGATCAGGGAAGAGGGAATGCCATGTGCTAACAGTCAGACAGCTATGGGTAATATACCGGGCTTGCATATCGTCGATCCCCGGTGGTGCAGCGTTTAAAAGTTTGGCTGCTGATCAAAAGGTCGGCAGTTAGAATCCACCAGCAGCTCCTTGGAAACCCTGTGGGGCAGTTCTACTCTGTCCTATAGGGTCGCTATGAGCTGGAATGGACCCAACAGCAGTGGTTTTTCCTTCCCCTCATATCTCTGGGGCGCCAGGTGGGAGAGGGGGTGAGAGGAGATGTGACACAGACAAGCCCAGGTCCGGTCTGCGCTTTAGGCGGGCAAACCGGTAAGAGGCCCTTGTAATATTCCAAGCAAGAAATGCCGAGGTGGCTGCACGAAATGATCATGGAGATGGAAAAGAGAAGATAAATTTTAGAGATATTTAGGAAATTGAATTAATAGGACTTGATTAAGTAGCTATGCAAAGTAAAGCAATAGGGCAAAGTGGAGGGTGAGTCTCTGGGTTCAGGCATGAAGTGTTCGCACTCTCAGAAGGATCTACATTTTAACAGGAATCAGATCCATAAGGTAAAGGGAGAAAATGATTATAGTACTTTAGCCATGAAAGGAGCATGCAGTTCAGTGGTCACAAAAAGTGAAGCTCTTGTTGCTAAAGGCATTTAGGGAAAAAAATAGAGGGGATTAAACTTTAAAACCTATGTTTCATAACTATATTTAGGCATAGTAGGTATTCTAACAAATAACTGTCAGATTTTAAAACTTCACAATTTGTAATATCCAAGGAAGTAAACAAAGGACTTACATTTTTGGCAATATAACAAATGTTAATACAGGTAGTCTGCAATTTACTATGGAGTTCTGTTTCAACAAACTCTGTCCTAAGTCAGTTCTGTTGAGAAACTCCGTCTAAGCTGAATACTTCATTTTTTTTGAAGTTTTCTTTATTATGCCTTTTATTACCAGTATCTTTATAAATCTAATCTTTATTTGTTTTAGGGGGTTGGCATGAGAATGATAACATCAGCAAGCTGCAGCATTGCATGTAGTACATATTTGCTAATGATGAGATCACAAAAAAAGGAAGGTTGTAGGTGCAGTTCATCATTAACGCAAACGCGTCATAAGTTAGGGACTACTTGTAGTGGGCATCTAAAAATTCAGAATGAAATATAGAGAATTTCATTTTGAATGAATGGATAAGTCTTCAAGAAAGCTGAAGAAATACTGTAGGGCTGGAGAGGTGAGTTAATATTGAAGCTGCAGAAGATCCTGGTGACCTAGACCAATATGTGTGTCTCGGGGGGAGGACGCAAGAGTGATGAGGAGTTTGAATGGAGACCACAACATATACAGCTGGGACTCAGAGAGGGCTACAGCCCTAAGAAAAAGGTTGAGAATGGGAAAGACAGCTGTTCTACAAAGGAAACAGCAAGGAATTGGTCTTTGCCAGCAACATCCTTAGGCACCTGCAAGAAAGAAATTCATATTCCCAGAAGGGATGTCCCCTCAACCTGGGTTTCTGACAATGCTGATAAAGTAACCATAAAGTTTAACACACACACACACACGCACACATGCACACACACATGCACGCACACGCGCACGCACGCACACGTGCACACACGCACGCACGCACACACACACGCGCACGCACACACACGCACACACACACACACACACACGCAGAATCCTAAGTAAATCACCATGATAGTCTTTAGGAAAAACAATTAATAGAACCCAACCAACCAAGACTTCAGATGTTGGAATTATTGGATATAGGTTATAAAATAAGAATGTCCAACATGTTTAAAAAGATAAAAGAAGGACATAAAAACATGAGAAAAGAGCAAGAGATGTCCTGAAATGATAGAAGAGAGTTGAAAAAGAACCAAATAGAACTTCTAGAAGTTAAAAAAAAAAATTTTAAATTTAGCCATGTTTCAATCTTTTTGAATCTCCACATAAAAATAGACGGCCTGATTAGCAAAGCCAAACCAAGATACTCTCATGAACCTCATAATACAAGTAGATGGGGACAAATCACCATCAGCCACAAGACCCACATGGCACCAGTGTCTATACAGGAAGAAGAAGCAGCTATGGGCAGCAGCTGATGGGCCTGAAAACATTAGAATCCCAAAATCGCCAGCAGGTACCACCAGAAAGCACAGCAAGGCCAATTTGAGAACAGTAGCTGGGTTTTGCCCAGTCCAATAGCATGTGAGTTCAAGGGGCCCGCAATAAGAAAGGACCTGAGGAAGTCTAGCCCCTACGAACTCTCAAAACTGACATGTTTGCCCTCCTTTCTAGGAGAGGATGCTACACTGAGGAGAAATTTCTGGGAGCAGAATCAAAATTGATCAAGACAGGCACAACAGAAACGAAAGAAAAAGTCTCTGTCACAACTACTGAGTTTCTGTCCTTAGACCGCAAAAGCAGCCATAGACAACACGTCAACAAATGGATGTGGCTGTGTGCCAATAAAATTTTATTTGTGGATGCTGAAATTTTAATTTCACATACTTTTCACGGGTCACAAAATATTCTTTTGTTGTTGTTGTTTTCCAACAATTAATACAGGTGAAAACTATTCTTAGCCCACAGGCCATAGGAAAACTGGTGGCAAGCCAGATCTGGTTTGCTAACCTCTAGTGTAAACCCAATAGAGTGGAGGAAATGAATCAAAGCTCAGAAAGCAAGCCACCTTACTTTTTAACGCTTCCCAAAAATAGCAGAAGAGAGACCTCTGTGAAGTTAGAAAAACCATCTTAAACCTTGCCTCATCCCGAAAGTTCAGGCAAACTAATTTCATATAAAAATAAGCAACAAGAAATTATTGAGGTCTAATCCCATACATAGTTATTATAATAAAAAATAAAACAAGCAGCAGAATATGGTCCCTACAGACAATAAAAGCATGATCAAAGACATGGACACAAAACAGTTCAAAAACAATTTCGAAACAAGTTAAAAGACTTGAAGAAAATCATTTAAGACATGAAAGAACACATGAGTCAGAATTTTAAAACCTTAGAATAAGGTAATTCAGGAAGGAATTAGAAATAAAGAAAAATTAACTTCATAAATGAAGACTAAACTAGAAAAGATACAAAACCACATAAAACATCATAAAATGCCTTAAGATAAAAAGAAAGTGAAAATGAGAGAAAAATTTAAAAATTAAAAAGAAATGAATAAAAATAAAGATATCAGAGAAACTGACAAATGTTGGATACATGCGAAGGAGATTAGACAGATAGGAGTTCCTGAAGAAGAAAATCAAGGCAAGAAAGCAAGCAAACGAAAAGAGAATAAATATTAAAAACTATAATTCAGGAACACTTTACTGAATTAAAAAAAAAGTTTTTGCAGCTCATATTGATAAAGTACACCACATACCTAAGACTCTTACCCCAGAAAGGTAAAATTACTGAAATTACAAAAAAGAAAAAAATCCTTCGGACATCCAAAAAAGGAACGTGTGACTTATAAGGGAAAACTTAGATTATCATCAAGTTTTTTGACAGAAATGATTGATACCAGAAGAAATGAAATAACATATTTAAGATCCTCAAGGAAAGAGTATGTAAGCTAGGAATTTTATATCTAGCAAAGCTCATTTTTAAGTATAAAAGGTCCTGACAAATTGTTATCAGCATGCAAGAACTCACAGAACGTTATTCCCATGAACCTTTCCTGAGGAATGTACCGGAGATCAAGTCTCAGACAAACAAAATGACTAGGGAAGCCTTGACTTAAGGATATATATACTGTCTCTCGTATGTATATGAGAGGTAGTACAGTATAGAATGACTACAGGCTGTAACAATGTAGATATAGTACAACTATTTATTTAAAATATTGACTAAAACCCCAAAGAAAACCCATTGCCATCGAGTCAATTCCAACTCATAGCGACTGTATAGGACAGAGTAGAGCTGCCCCATAGGGTTTCCAAGGAGCGACTGGTGGATTTGAACTGCTGACCTTTTGGTTAGCAGCCAAATGCTTAACAACTACACCACCAGGGTTCCATAATATTGGATAGGGGAGAAAAGAAATGGCTGGAGAATGGGAGAACACCTGCAGAAAATGTTAATGTTTTCAGTAATTACGTTGGTGGTAGTATTATTACCCTCAGACTGCTGTGTGTGTAATATGCATAAAGTAAAGGAGTTTTAAGGGCTTTTCTGATTCTGTCATCTCCCCTATCTTTGAGAACTAAGTGCTCAGGTATGGAAAAAAAAGAGATACAGATATATTTGAGAAGAGATTAATTTCTATAGATGTTAATTTGAATTGAGGTATTTATATATATATATATATATATATATATATATATATATATATACCAAAAAAAACCCTAAAACCCATTGCCATCAAGTTGATTCAGACTCACAGTGACCCTATAAGACAGATTAGAGCTGTCCCACAGGGTTTCCAAGGAGAAGCTGGTAGATTTGAACTGCCAACTTTTTGGTTAGCAGTTGAGCTCTTACCACTATGCCACCAGGGCTCCGATAGATAGATAGATAGGTAGGTAGACAGACAGGTAGATAGGTAGGTAGGTAGGTAAGTAGGTAAATAATAGATAGGTAGGTAGGTAGGTAGATGATAGGTAGGTAGGTAAGTAGGTAAATGCTAGGTAGGTAGGTAGGTAGGTAGACAGGTAGACAGGTAAGTAGGTAGGTAGGTAGGTAGGTAAGTAGGTAGGTAGGTAGGTGGCTAGGTGGGTAGATAGATATAGATATTTCCTAGCTCTGTCCACTGAACATCCCTTAGTACCAAAACTGTGGTCCTGAAATACCATTTCTACCTGTAAAAAATCAAGTCTCCTTGGAGAAATGGCTGATTCCAAGTCTGTGAAAAGACAGTATGACTTCTGGCTCATCTTGCCATACCAAACAGCAAGGAAATTATCAGTGACCACTGAGGATGTTGAAAGGACTCAGGAGCCAACTTGAAGAGGCTCTTAGTTACCAAAGCAGGACAATATGAGCTTTAATAACAATAATTGCAATGGATTAAAACCCCTCAAATATGTCTCTTTCAAGACTCAATTGTTTTCTGCTTTGAATTTTTTGTTGATACCATGCGTTTTCATTAATGGAAGCATGCTGAATCATTGAATGTGTCTGAATTTTTGGAAGTTAGTATAGATTTTTTTTTCTTGCCTCCTCCACCAAGCCTACCCTTAGAGTGTAGTGGGACATACAATGTCCCACTAATTCTACTCCCCTCCAAAATCCCCCCAGAGGCCACTGGGCCATGTGTGTTCCAAATAAAAATTTTCCAAATTTCTAGTTTTCCTACCAAAAATTCAGACACCTCATACAATACTCTGTAAAAATAGTAATTTGCAGCACTTGCCAGCTTCTTTGGTTTCAAACAGTCATAAAGGCCCCCGCCTTGGGGCAGCCTGCACTGTCAGTGGAAAGCAGCTTCCCAACAAACCTGAGAGGTGGAAAATGTTGGTGGGCAATCTTATATCCCACTGGTGAAGAAAGGGTTAATT
Organism: Dugong dugon; assembly: GCA_030035585.1. Classification (NCBI taxonomy): domain Eukaryota; kingdom Metazoa; phylum Chordata; class Mammalia; order Sirenia; family Dugongidae; genus Dugong; species Dugong dugon. The sequence goes on along the minus strand of CM057473.1, from coordinate 114,268,170 downwards.
AAACCCATAAATTCTTAATGCTATTTAAAATAATAGAGAAAATTGGTAAACAAGGGACAAACCAAGTATTTATTCTGTGTTTCCTTTATAAGCTGTACTATTGGATAAACAAATAATAGATGTGATGGAAAGTATATCTATAAAAGTATTCTAACTAATAAATGAAAAAGAAAGATCACCCTTTGTAACGTTATATGCCTTCAAAAGTCTTGCCACAGAGATCGAACCCGAGTGTGATTCAGTGTATTCTACCATCAGTTTGCAGGAAAGGAACGCAGAAGACAGAGGAACATTCTGAATTGCACCATGAGTATAAAACCCCATAAACCAAACTCATTGCCATCGAGTTGATTCCGACTCACAGCAACCCTCTAGGACAGGGTAAAACTGCCCCATAGGGTTTCCAAAACTGTAAATCTTTACAGAAGCAAACTGCCACATCCTTATCCCACGGAGTAGCTGCTGGGTTCAAACCACCGACCTTTCGGTTAGCAACTGAGCACTTTAAACTGTGCCACCAAGGATTCTGCATAATTATGCAAGCAGTAAAAATCCACATTCTAAGACATTTTACAGGCAAACAATTTGAGTTCTACAAATAAAAATTGGATAAATTATTAAAAAGTGAAATGAATAGAGTAAGATCATATAGATTAAAAACAAAAGACTTAAAAGATATAATATGAAAAAGTATTTAAATGGCCAAGGATTAAAAAAAAAAAAAATCCATGGAAGTGTAATTTACAAATTAAACAGAGCTCAAGAGAGAATTAGTAAACTGGAAAATATATCCCCAAAAATCACTCAGAATGCATTAAAGAAGGACAAATAGAAATACGAAAGAGAAGTTAAGAAAATGAAATGGATGATAAAATACTCGTTAACTTTAGACTGTTAAGTATGTGCGATAAAATTTCAAAGGTAACCAGTGAAAGAATAGAGATATAGCATATATCTTCCAAACCTGTAAAGAGAAATAAGTGGAATGTAAAAGCAGATAAAAAGTTAAAGTTGAAACTCTGGTTAGTAAACTGTGCTTTGATCAAAGACAATTTTAAAATTAGTAAGTCGACAAGCCCCTTGAGACGTTCCCTGGGAGCTCAGAATACTATTATTCTAACGGTATTATTTCTATGCAGAAAAAGCAAGTGGCTGGCTTTTTTATCGGCTTGGATGAAAATGAAGTGAAAAGAATGATTTCTTATGCTTTCCTACAGATACTTGGAGCCGTAATTTAGGAATATTTGATACATGCCCTGGTTATTAAAATAGTTTGGATTAATTTTTAAATCCACACCCAATTTAAAAGCTCCAGGGGTAGCTTTGGCGGGAAAGTGAACTTTATTCAGACGGTTTCATCATCCTATTCACTGCCGTCTCCTTGGAAGAGCAGATGTATTTCCCTTCCCTCTTGTGCCTGAGCGGTGCTGGTGGGAAGACTCCTGTGTCTGGGAGCTGGGGATGCTGGCGTGGCCCCAGGTCTGTTGTTCACTTCAAATACTTCAAGAAGACTGCTTACGTCTTTTAAAAGCTAGAAAATGTATTTTGTGATTGGAATTCAACAGAGATGATGCCAGAAAAGCATCCTTTCCGTTTGTAGCACACTCAACTCTCTTCAGCTCTCACAATCACCATTCCAATGTGAAACTTTCCTGAACCATTTTCTCCTCATGACTCAAGCTGATTCCTCTGTAGCTTTATCTTAACATATCCACCTAATTATCTTGCCAAAAGTCTTGCCAAGAGGTACTTGCTTCTATGGTTTTGGAGAACAACAATGAAATACCATTATCGATCCTCAAGACTTTCAGACTGGCTGGATGCTATAGTTGTGGGCAGATAGTACCTCCAGACCCCTTCTGAAAGTAAAAGTAATTCAGAAGAAATTACTCATATCTGCATCTCACTTGTTACAAAACATTCCCCAAAATATAGTGTGTTATAAAATTTTGTAAGCCAACTTCTTGGAATTCTCTGGAAACATTGTCTTAGCTGCTATTTGCTTCTGGGTCTGACCATTATAAGACTATTAGCCATGGCATAGTTGAAGTATTGTATATCTGAAATAAGTAATAGAAAATAATGCTTTAGGTTATCCATTTTTCCTAAACATTTTTAAATATAGTCATAGCCCACAGAGCCCTGAACTGTTAACCTAGTTGTAAGTCCTGCCTCCTCCATTATTTTTGCCGTGCATGTTGGAATTTGTCCTAAACTGACAACAAGCCCAAGGGGATGGTGTGGGGATGGTAGGGCCTGATCCAAGGGGGTATACGCTGTCCACAGTGGGGAGGAGGCTCTGTGGCCTTCAGCCAAGGAAGGGGTGCTTATCTTGGTAGCTCTGCTCTCAGTACGGCCAGAGCACTGTCCCACCCTTTAGAGGGAGTGGGAAAGGAAAAGGGCAGAGGCATGGAGGAGCCTGACTGGCCTCCTGGGCAGCCAGCCAGCTGAGCAGACAAAGGGAGCAACAGTGGGCCAGGACCCTCACTTCCTAGAGCAGGGGGGAGAGAGAAGGAAAGGCAATTCCCACAAGACAACACATAGATTCTCCAAGGATCTAAAGATTGGAAGGGGCCTTGCATTTCACCCACCCTAATCACATCTTGCCTTCCTGTCCAAGGTTAAAACCCTTTATACAATATTCAGTTTTACTTTAAACACTTCTAATATCAGGGGAGGAGTCCTTGGGTGGTGCAAATGGTTCTTGGCTGCTAACCGAAAGATTTGAGTCCACCCAGAGGTGCCTTGGAAGAAAGCCACTGAAAGCCCTCTGGAGCATAGTTCTACTCTGACACACATGGGGTTGCCATGAGTTGGAATCAATGCCATGTCAACTGGTAATGTCATAGGACATCATTATTTTGGGGACCGCAGGGATGACACAACCTGGGGGATTAAGACTGGGGAGGGAGGAGGGGGGAATGGAGTCAGGCCACAGTGGCGTGGGAAAGAGGAGAGATCTAATGAAATGAATATGGAGAGGAAATGTGGCTTTTGCAGTAGCGTGAGTGGGAAAGTGTTCCAGGATCAGAGTGTCTCCAATACTTGAGGGAAAATGGGGCAAGCAAGCCATGGATGACGAGGCTGTAGACAGCTAGGAAGAGGTGCAGGCCTCAGGACACCATGCTCTGATCTGCAGCTCCCAGGAAATCCTGTCTGCTGCCTCCAGGCCCTCCCAGAGGTGAAATGAAGCCAATGTGGTCACTGAATTGTGCCTGGGCCAGGGCTCCAAGGAGCAGTGCAGCTGTGACTAGGAGACATTGCCCACAAAAGCATGATGGACTCCACGGAGCAAGAGCTGCCAGTCAGTCTCTCCCCAGACAACCTCACACAGCCAGGCAGGTGAAGGCCAACAGAAGGTTCCCCGAGGGGCACTGAAAGCAGATGATTGTGGGACAGAGCATCAACTGACTCCCCAGCACCAGGGCAGATTATGGTACCTGTGGACTCCATGGCTACACTTGACTTTGAGACGCTCAGCTCTTCTCAGTTCTCCTAGCTGCTGAGTTAGCTCCACAGAAAAGAGCTTTGGAACTTACGGGCGTCCCCCCAGGTGGCAGGGAAAGCCAGAGGGGGAAAATAATTCCTCTCCTTCCAGTGAGGCCCACCTCCCAGAAAGGCAGTGAGGGTTCTGTCAGTCCTAGAATTGCAGAGCTGGGAGGTGATTTAAGGTCTTAACATCTTAGCTTGGGTCTCTGTCCTATTCTCTGTATATTTATTTATGCATACAGTCTAGGCATTAAAATGTGTTTGTTTAGCTATTTTCATCCTATTTGCCAATGCCTTTGAAGTCTGAAATAGTGGTGAAAGGCTCCATATCAGCTCAGAGAAATGCTACCTTCTTTTTTCTTTGTGAGACAAACTAACAAAAGAAGGCTATTTTTATAGCTGGATTATCTGTGTTTTTCATATGTAGTTTTCTCAGTACCGCATCCCAAGCTTTATATCGGCATTAGTCAGAGACACATGGAAGTCCCCTGTGCCTAGTATGCTGAAAGGCATCATACAGATAATAAAATAGGGAGAAAATGAAGATGTAAGAAAATACTTGAGGGTTCCCTTCTTTTCCTTTTCTTCTTCCACTGGAAGAAAGCTGAGATTTGGATGAAGAAAACTGGAAGAGCCTGAAGAAGGAAGAATGGGCCAAATGGAGATTGTTAGCCTTGCTACCTGCACTGGCAGCCTTCAGCTTTCACTTTAGCCAGTGACACTGCCTGCAAAGAGGCACCCAGTCAAGACTGCAATGTGAGTATTGTTTCCAGGGACCCTCTCTTGTCCCCTTGTGAGCCTTCCTCCTACCACCTCTCCTGTGCAGCCTTCTAGGGGTCTCTAGGGTTTAAAATCACCTCTCTACTCAGGTTAGTCTGTGATGCTGGGTGGTGCAAATGTTTTGCAATTGGCCATTAACCCAAAGGTTAGCAGTTCGAACTCACCCAGTGGCTCCACAGGAGAAACGCCTGGTGAACTGCTTCTGTGAAGATTACAGCCAAGAAAACCCTATGGATCTGTTCTAGTCTGTAACACATGGGGCCACCATGAGTCAAGGGCTGACTCGACGGCAGCTGACGACATCACCACTCAGGTTGGCCTGTAATGTGCAGATTTCTATTCCCAAATCAGAACTTGCATTTCTTGACCATCTCCATCAATGTTCCAATTAAAGTAATTCACGGAGAGGTAAAGCATAAACTGCTTTTCAAGAGATTAATAACACTGATGAAAGGAACTAACAGGTCCCTTTCTGGGGTGGCGTTTTACTTAACCATTTCGTTCAACCAGCACAGCCACACACAGATGTCCGCTATCAAGGGTTAAGTAAATTGTCCAAGGTCAACAACTTCTAAGCAACAGCATGGAGGTTCAAATTCCATCTATCTGATTCCAAAGCCTATGTTCTTTCCAAATAGAGACCATGTGAGAAAAATATTTCCTGAAGGATGGAAAGGCTCTCTATATATCCATTACTTCAGGTTCATGGTTTTTTGACTCTTGTTCACCCTCCCTTCCACTGAAATAGATGCATGGGGTCAGCATTGCAGCCACATACACCTCCCTAAGCCCCAGGGAAATCTCTATTAACACAGTAATTGCTTAGAGGAGGGAATGTGGGTTGGCACAAGAAAAGCACAGTCACAAATCACAAACGTGCCAGCACTGAGTGATTGCTACTTTGAGGCTGGTATGCTATTTCCTTTTTGGAGTTCCTACTGAAGTGGCTTGCCAGTGGGTACCAGTTAAGCCATTGTTGTTGTTGTTGTGTGCTTGGAATCAACTCTGACTCATAGCGACCCTATATGACAGAGTAGAACTGCCCCATAGGGTTTCTAAGGAGCAGCTGGTGGATTTGAACCGCCGACCTTCTCGGTTAACAGCTGAGCTCTTAACCACTACGCCACCAGGGCTCCAATTAAGCCATAGAAACTAATAACATTCGAAAGAGAGGAAGACCCTCAATGAGATGGATTGACACAGTGGCTGCAACAATGAACTCAAACATAGCAACAATTGTGAGGGTGGCGTAGGACCGAGCACTGTTTCTTTCCTTCTGTTGTACATGGGGTCGCTATGAGTCAGAATCAGCTTGATGGCACCAAACAACAACTAGTAGCAACTTCCTTAAGAAAGAGGAAAAATGAGAGTATTTAAAGTAATTCAGTATGTTTAGTTGTTACCATGTGAATGTTCTCAAACCAAAATGCAAATTTGAAGATTATTTACAATTAACTAATAATATAATGCTACTTTTGCCACAAACAAGATAAATTATCCCTTGGGGATAAAAACAACAAAATGAATTAAATACAATGGCTGCGTGTTTTTCATGAAATAGACGAGATTCTCAAAGTCAGGAGTATAGGCAAAAACAAAAAAAAGACTTCAGAAAAGTTAAAATCATCTAAAGAATTAAATATCCCATCTAAATTAAATGATGTTAATACAGTAAAAGCTAAGCTGTGGGAATTTAGGTAGGGAAGTAGAGTTTCTTATCTTGCTTAGGTTTACAATTGGAACCCTACAGCCTACTAAGAAATATGTTACGTTATTTACTGCTTTCAAATTTAATAAATCTTAAACTAACCATGATGTTCAGAGACTGGAATGTCATAGTTCTGTGAATTCCCTGGTTAATATGGTTAACCATAGACTTTTTTTTTTTTAGTTCAAACTTTCTTTTTGAAAATCTTTTTAAAAAATGTTTTTGTCCGTTCTCCTGCCTAGTAAGTACACTCGGTGTGCTCACCAGAGAATCTTTATCCCAGAACTTCAGAACCATTATCGAATCACGGAATGTTTCTGAAAAGTATAAGAAATTGGACTTAATTTGTAACAGCTGTTGCTTTTTTGGTAAGCATCTTATAGGAATTAATTTAGTTGTATGTAAACTCTTCCAAGTAAAAAAGTGAGAATTAAAGCCAAGGGATGTATTTGAAGTTTCAGTGAGTTCTGTATAGGTAAATAAAGGTTTCCTCTATTTTCCCAGTTCATCAAACACTCACTAAGCACCTATTTGACATGGCGGTTTCGAAAAATAGATTCAATTTTTCAGTTAAGGAGCTCAAAGATAGGATAAATAAGCAGCAGTAATTGAGCCTATCACATAAAACCATTGCCGTCGAATTGATTCTAACTCATGGCAACCATACAGTACAGAGTAGAACTGCCCCATAGGGTTTCCAAGGCTATAATCTTTATGGAAGCCGACTGCCACATCTTTTGCTCATAGAGCGCTAGTGGGTTTGAATCACCAACCTTTCATTTAGTAGTCGAGCACTTTAACCACTGCACCAACAGGACTCCTGCCTATCACATAGAACTGTATATAAAGTACAGTGGGAACCGAAATTCACTTGTCTCAGGGAGTAATAGAGAAGAATGAGGAAGAACTACAGAGAAGATGGCAATTGAATTAGCCTTAAAAAAAAAATGTGAATGAGATATCTAGGCAGAGGGAAGGTGGTGGAGAGGTCATTCCAGAGAAAAGAAACAGCATCAATAAAGGCATACAGATATAACTGTATGACACTTACAGTAAATAGTAATTTTTCTATATATGTCATCCAGAGTGCATGGTGGGAGATGCAGAGAAGATGGCTATGAGGTCAGAAAGAGAGAAGGAATAAGGTTTGTGAGAGGCCGTATATTTGGCACTAATGCGATTTGTCTTAGTAAGCACTGGAGGGCCAACAGAACTTTGTAAGCAGGAGAATGGTATGATCAAATTTGAGTTTTGGAAAATCATTATGATAGGAGTGTGGAGGATGGCTTGGACACAGCAAGACTGGAGGGGAAAAAAAACCATCAGGAGTTTATTGCAGGAGACTTAAATTGGACTATAAGAGCCTGGGCTAGAGCAGTGACAGTGGGGATGCAGAGGAAGAAGACATCTGTGAGTCTTTTTGAAGTAGGATCAATAGAAATTGTTGATTGAGTCATTTAGATAATGGGGTTTCTAGATGAATAAAGAGATAGTTTACTTCTGTAAAATAGGGAGGATAGAAGGATAAAAAGGTTTAGAAGAAAGATCAGGAATTTTAATTTGTACTAGGTGAATCTTAGGAACCTATAGGATGACCAAATGAAGATCGCTAAGAGGCAGCTGGTTGCACTGCATGACTGAATCCCCCAGAAAAGCATCTTAAGCCGTGCAAAGTCAGAAGGTTCATGAGTAGAAAATACTTCTTGTTGTTGTTGTTAGGCGCTGTCGTGTCAGCTCCAACTCATAGTGACCCCATGCACAACAGAACGAAACACTGCCCAGACCTGCACCATGCTCACAACTGTTGTTACGCTTGAGCACATTGTGGCAGCCACTCGTTGAGGGTCTTCCTCTTTTTCACTGACCCTGTATTCTACCAAGTATGATGTCCTTCTCCAGGGACTGATCCCTCCTGACAACCTGTCCAAAGTATGTAAGACATAGTCTCACTATCCTTGCTTCTAAGGAGTGTTTTGGTTGTACTTCTTCCAAGACAGATTTGTTAGTTGTTTGGCAGTCCACGGTATATTCAATATTCTTCGCCAACACCATAATTCAAAGGCATCAGTTCTTCTTCAGTATTCCTATTCATTGTCCAGCTTTCTCATGCATATGATGCAATTGAAAATACCATGGCTTGGGTCAGGTGCACCTTAGTCTTCAAACTGACATCTTTGCTTTTCAATATTTTAGAGGTCTTTTGCAACAGATCTGCCCAACGCAATGCATCTTTTGATTTCTTAACTTTCACTTCCATGGGTGTTGATTGTGGATCCAAGCAAAATGAAATCCTTGACAACTTCAATCTTTTCTCCGCTTATCAGGATGTTGCTTATTGGTCCCGTTGTGAGGATTTTTGTTTCCTTTATGTAGAGGTGTAATCCACAGTGAAGGCTGTGATCTTGATCTTCATCAGTAAGTGCTTCAAGTCCTCTTCACCTTCAGCAAGCAAAGTTGTATCATCTGTGTAACGGAGGTTGTTAATGAGTCTTCCTCCAATCCTGTTGCCCCCTTCTTCATATAGTCCAGCTTCTCTGATTATTTGCTCAGCATACAGATTGACTAGATATGGTGAAAGGATGCAACCCTAATGCACACTTTCCTGACTTTAAACCACACAGTATCCCCTTGTTCTGTCCGAACAGCCGCCTCTTGATCTATGTACAGGTTCCTCATGAGCACAATTAAGTGTTCTGGAATTCCCATTCTTCACAATGTTATCCATAATTTTTTATGATCCATGCAGTTGAATGCCTTTGCATAGTCAATAAAACACAGGTAAACATCTTTCTGGTATTCTCTGCTTTCAGCCAGGATCCATCTGACATCAGCAATGATATCCCTGGTTCCACGTTGTCTTCTGAATCCGGCCTGAATTTCTGGCAGTTCCCTGTCAACATACTGCTGCAGCCACTTTTGATCATCAGCAAAATTTTACTTGCATGTGATATTAATGACATTGTTTGATAATTTCCAAATTCAGTTGGATCACCTTTCTTGGGAATAGGCATAAATATGGATCTCTTCCAGTCGGTTGGCCAGGTAGCTGTCTTCCAACTTTCTTGGCATAGAATAGTGAGAACTTCCAGCACTGCATCCGTTTGTTGAAACATCTCAATTGGTATTCCGTCAATTCCTGAAGCCTTGTTTTTCACCAATGTCTTCAGTTCAGCTTGGACTTCTTCCTTCAGTACCATCAGTTCCTGATCAGATGCTACCTCCTGAAATGGTTGAACATCGACCAATTCTTTTTTGGTATAATGACTCTGTGTATTCCTTCCATCTTATTTTGATGCTTCCTGCATCGTTTAATATTATCCCCATAGAATCCTTCACTATTGCGACTCAAGACTTGGATTTTTTCTTCGGTTCTTTCAGCTTGAGAAATGCTGAGAGTGTTCTTCCCTTTCGGCTTTCTATCTCCAGATCTTTGCACATGTCATTGTAATACTTTGTTTTCTCAAGCCGCCCTTTGAAATCTTCTGTTCAGTTCTTTTACTTCATCATTTCTTCCTTTTGCTTTAGCTACTCGAGGTTGAAGAGCAAGTTTCAGAGTCTCTTCTGACATCCCTTTTTGGTCTTTTCTTTCTTTCCTGTCTTTTTAATGACCTCTTAACTTTCTTCACCTATGATGTCCTTGATGTCATTCCACAACTCTTCTGCTCTTCGGTCATTAGTGTTCAACGCAACGTATCTATGCTTGGGACGGTCTCTAAATTCAGATGGGATATACTCAAGGTTGTACTTTGGCTTTCGTGGACTTGTTCTAATTTTCTTCAGTTTCAACTTGAATATGAGCAATTGATGGTCTGTTCCGCAGTCAGACCCTGGCCTTGTTCTGACTGATGATATTGAGCTTTTCCATCGTCTCTTTATACAGATGTAGTCGATTTGATTCCTGTGTATTCCATCTTGCGAGATCCACATGTATAGTCACCGTTTATGTTGTTGAAAAAGGTATTTGCAAAGAAGAAGTCATTGGTCTTGCACAATTCTATCATGCAATCTCCAGCATCATTTCTATCACCAAGGCCTTATTTTCCAACTACCGATCCTTCTTCTTTGTTTCCAACTTTCCCATTCCAGTCACCAGTAATTATCTATGCATCTTGATTGCATGTTTGATCTATTTCAGACTGCAAAAGCTGGTAAAAATCTTCAATTTCTTCATCTTTGGCCTTAGTGGTTGGTGTGTAAATTTGACCAATAGTCGTATTAACTGGGCTTCCTTGTAGGTATATGGATATTATCCTATCACTGACAGCGTTGTGCTTCAGGATAGATCTTGAAATGTTCTTTTTGATGATGAATGCAATGCCACTCCTGTTCAAGTTATCATTCCCAGCATAGTAGACCATATGATTGTCCGATTCAAAATGGCCAATACCAGTCCATTTCAGCTCACTAATGCCTAGGATATCAAAGTTCATGCATTCCATTTCATTTTTGACGATTTCCAATTTTCCTAGATTCATACTTCGTACATTCCACATTCCAATTATTAATGGACGTTTGCAGCTGTTTCTTCTCATTTTGAGACATGCCACACCAGTAAACGAAGGTCTCGAAAGCTTGACTCCATCCACGTCATTAAGGTTGACTCTACTTTGAGGAGGCAGCTCTTTCCCAGTTGTCTTTTGAGTGCCTTCCAACCTAGGGAGCTATCTTCCAGCACTATATTAGACAATGTTCTGCTGCTATTCATAAAGTTTTCACTGGCTAATTCTTTTTAGAAGTAGAGTGCTGGGTCCTTCTTCCTAGTCTGTCTTAGTCTGGAAGCTCAGCTGAAACCTATCCACCATGGGTGATCCTTCTGGTATCCAAATACCAGTGGCATAGCTTCCAGCATCACAGCAACACGCAAGCCCCTACAGTACGATAAACTGACAGACACGTGGGGGAGAAAATACTAAAAAACACAAATTGTTGTTGTTAGGTGCTATTGAGTCGATTCTGACTCATAGCAACCCAACAGAAACGAAACACTGCACTGCTCTGTTCTGCACCATCCTCACAATCTTTGCTATGTTTGAGCCCATTGTTTCAGTCACTGTGTCAATCCATCTTGCTGAGGGTCTTCCTCTTTTTCGCTGACCCTCTACTTTACCAAGCATGATATCCTTCTCCAGAAACTGGTCCCTCCTGATAACATGTCCAAAGTACATGAGACAAAGTTTCGCCATCCTTGTTTATAAGGAGCATTCTGGCTGTACTTCTTCCAAGACAGATTTGTTCATTCTTCTGACAGTCCATGGTATATTAAATATTCTTCACCAACACCATAATTCAAAGGCATCAGCTCTTCTTCAGTATTACTATTCATTGTCCAGCTTTCACATGCATATGAGGCAATTGAAAATACCATGGATTGGGTCAGGCTTACCTCAGTCCTCAAAATGACATCTTTGCTTTTTGACATTTAAAAGAGGTCTTTTGCAGCAGATTTTCCCAAGGCAATGTGTCATTTGATTGCTTGACTGCTACTTCCCTGGGCATTGATTATGGATCTTCATCAGTAAGTGCTTCAAGTGCTCTTCACTTTCAGCAAGCAAGGTGGTGTCATCTGCATATCACAGGTTGTTAAGAACACAGATATTCAACATTAAATGGGTAATGTGCAAATAGATACTGAAAGACCACAAAACACATTCACCACTCTCAATTAAGAAGTCTGAAGATGTGTGTTGTGTTGTTTTCTTTTTTAATGTGTGTGTGATTCAGGCCTCAGTTTCTCCATTGTTTCAGGCTCCACCAAACCTTTATGTCAGCTCGCCTCAGCAGAACCCCATGAAACAACCACCTTTGCTGACTCCAGCTGAGACTCAAAACTTTTGATTCCTCATTGAGGAATCCTTTCTGATTCTATGAAAAATATTGTGGATAAGGTATTTTATTCTGTTTAGTGGATCTCGTCTTTCTCTCTATATTCTGATAAGCTAGCCATGTACATTTTCCCATTCAGTTCTTCAAGGCTTCCAGCTACCCAGCCTCCAACTCAGTTCCTTTCTATGGGGGATTCTTGTATTCAGGCGTGTTAGATTCAATGTTCCATGCAAGTCATCCCACTGGATGAGCTAAAATTTCAATCCCAGCTCTATACCAGGAGTCAACCATTCCTACCAGTGACCATGTAGATGTACTGGATTGCTGCTGGCTCAGATAAGAACTATAAGAACTATATTATAGCTCTTATCTGAACACAAAAAAGGAGTTTTATCCCAAAGATTTAAGCATCAAGTATAATTAAATTTCCGTATAAAATTGGGAGGATAGTTTCATCTTTGCTTCAGATTACTGTTGAATCATTTTGATTTAAGGAACAGTAAGCAATGTGATTCTTTAGATGATTCTGCCAAAGCAGCCACTAGGGTAGAACACATGGAACAATCAATCCAGTATGAAACAAGATTTGTTGGAAGACTGAATACAAACTGAGGCCAAGAACAGAAAATAGTTGAATCACTTGTCTTCTTGTCATGATTCTAATTCAGTGGATTTCAACCCTGGCTGTGGATCAGAGTCACCTGTATAGTTGTAGTTGTTGTTTTTTCCCAAAAATACTGTGCCTGGGTCCCAGTTCCAGATTCAGTAGGTCTTCCATGTGTACTTTTAAAAGATTCATGATTCTAGTGTCTTTTATTCACAACACATGAAAAAAGACCTTTCAGAGGAACCTTTAAATGACCTTCAGTATGTATTCATTTAGCCAACATATGAATATCCAGAGTGACCAGGACAGGTGGGAGTGCGAGATAAGGCCTGTACAACATGGTTTGTGCTGTAGGTAATCTATTGGCATGTTTCTGAGAGACAATCCATACTGCTCAAGATTTCTCTGGGTGTTTCTGGAACTGCAAATGGGATCAGGCCTTAGTTCATGTGCCTTAAGCACAAATTAACTCTCCCCTCCTCTCCCTGCCAAAAAATATTACCAAATCTACCCAAAGACATTTGTCAACCTGTAAAAGGAGAAGTGAGAGGTACGCCTACCCAACTCTGGGCTAGATAATGTACTAAGAGTTGCTGTAGCTGATTAGGGGAGATTGTAACAGAGCCAGGAGGGATTAATAGTAACAGCAAGGGATCTATTTAGTCCCCAAGGCTCTGACCCTCTTTCCCCACCCAAGGTCCTGTCACAGCACATGAAGAATGATGATATGAGGACCTTGGCTGACAAATCCTCTTAGCTGGGAAATGTGACTCCCCAGGGGCATCATCAGTGAGAATAACTGGTGATCAAGGAGAAAGTGGAAACAGCTCTAAGGACCCAAAGATCTTTCCCCTGACTACACACACGCCCATCTCAACTGAACCTCCAGATGTGATTTCTGCCCATTGATAACTGGATTCAGCCCCCACTGTCATCAAGAACCACTCTCCTGATCAGCCCCACAGTTGATACTGCCTGTCTTAACAAGATAAGGCAAGGATAAGCAGACCTGAGCCCCCAAGATTCAAGGACAAGGCACAAAAGAATTAGTCATATTCCGTCATCATCACCATCTTCATCATAGCTACTATTTACTGAGTGTCTGCTCTTTGTAGACTCTGTGTTAAGTGCTTTATATCCCTTATCTCATCCAAATACTTGAAGCAGTACTTAGAGGTTGGCTTACATGAAGGCCAAGTCTGACTGTGCGAGCTGCTTGTGTCTGTGAAGGTCTCTGGCTTTCTAAAGCCCTTTAAGGAAGCTCACAGCTTCTGAGTGAGAGCGGTGATCTCATCATTAACTGGTTTGGATTCCCTTAAAATTATTTTTAGATTTTGGAGAGGGAGGTATGTATGTGTTGAAGATATTATCTACAGGTTTGAAGACTGTGTGTGGGATAATCTAGTCCTCAGAGTCTGGTCAACTGGGTAGGGAAGGATGGAGAAAAGGACGGAATGAAGATTTTTAGAGAACCATGTTAGAGCTTGGGACACCATAGAGCATATCTGGCCCAACCTTTCACTTCAGATCAGAAGAAACAGAAACTTAGAGAGGTTAAGTGATTGCCTAGAGTCACTCAAAATATGAATGGCTGAAATAGGATGAGGATTCCAGACCCCTAACTTTTCACGCTAGGATCCTTTAGGATGTGTGGTTTTCAAGGAAATAAGCCAGCTCTCAAACAAGAGAAAATGAAATTGTTGAGGAAGGGTTACTGTGTTGCAAACAGAGAAAACAGCAGTGGCCAAAGGAAAAGAGTGCTCCATATGTGGCTGCGACAGAAATAAACAGAAAGAACAATGGCATCAGAGGTATGGTAGGCGGCATATAACCAGGTGACGAATGGATGGCCTAAGCAGCTAACGCTTTTGGGAGTTGAAAATGAGGGATCAATGAGGCAGGCTGCCATACCCCGATGGAAAAGAAATTGTTGGACAAGTTTTATCCTCCAGCTTAAAAGGTATAAGCACCTCATGTTCACAAGGAGGATGATGTTGTGCTCTTCGTAATACTAAGGATATGCTACCCAGGAAGCAGACCAGGATTTAATTTTAAAAATGGGAAACAGTAGATGAAAAGACGTCAGTGTATTTTGCATATAAATTGCATTTTAGACACCTGAATTTTCTGCCTAAATTGATTGACACAAAAGCATATTGGGTCCTACAAAGCTCTACTTACAGATTAGCACTGGTAAATGCTTAGTAATTTCTACCAGTTAGGTGGGATTTTTTTACGACGCGCACGCAAAGGAAGGTGAGGCAGCAACATGTTTTTGCTGTTTATCTACTACTGTTTTTATCCATCCTAAATCATCTCTGATTTTTTGGTCACGTTGTTTTTTAATTGTTGTTAGGTATCATCAAGCTGGTTCCAACTCACAGCAACTCTTTGTCCATCAGAATGAAGCGCTGCCCAATCCTGCATCACGCTCACAATCGTTGCCATGTTTGAGCCCATTGTCACAGCCACTGTGTCAGTTCTTCTTGTTGAGGATCTTACTCTTTTTCGCTGACCCTCTACTTTACCAAGCATGATATCCTTCTCCAGGAACTGGTCCCTCCGGATAACATGTCCAAAGTACATAAGAAGAAGTTTTGCCATCCTTGTTTCTAAGGAGCATTCTGGCTGTACTTCTTCCAAGACAGATTTGTTAGTTCTTCGGGCAGCCCATGATATATTCAATATTCTTCACCAACACCATAATTCAAAGGCACCAATTCTTCTTCAGTCTTCTTATTCATTGCTTCAAGGTGATTGAAAATACCATGGCTTGGGTCAGGCGCACCTTAGTCCTCAAAGTGACATCTTTGCTTTTTAACACTTCAAAGAGATCTTTTGCAGCAGATTTGCCCAATGCAATACATCATTTGATTTCTTGACTGCTGCTTCCATGGGTGTTGATGGTGGATCCAAGTAATATGAAATCCTTGACAAATTTATGTCACGTTATTACTGATGCAAAATTTCCATCAGTAGGAAAACGTTCATTCTTAACACGTTAGCACCTCAACAAGGCCTACCAATTCTACTTCTAAAAAGATTCACAAAAATATCCCTTCCTCTCCAACCTCACTGCACTGCACTAGCCTAGGCTTTCATAACCTCTTAACATTCTATTACTAGAACCTGGTCCCAGCTGATTTTTTTGCTGCAGGAAAACCTGTTAAGAAACTAAAATACACTCCAATTCCTAGAGGTTGATAGATTGTATATTCTATTTGCTTATTGCAAATTCTGTGCCAGATATTCAAGACCGGAGGAGAGCTTGTTCTTACAGTCTTCTGGAATTTTCAGAATTTGCTATTCCTCAGAGAAATGTTTAAAGCCTTATGTTTGGAGTTTGCTAATTTTAACTAGTGTTCTTTCTGTTCAGCTTAATCCACCAGTGTTGGAAAGTCATACTTTAGCCCATCTCCAAATTTTTGTCAACCCACTATCCTTTCCACTTGTCCCTAGAAATTCTACATAAGAGACACAGAATCCAATTTTCAGAAAATTTGAAAACATAAGAAGTCTAAATAAGAATCACTTAATCAAGGAAAACATTGCTCTGTTAAATTTAAACAAACAGTTTTGTTCCTAGCCAAGATATATTTATTGTCATTTCCAGAATTTCTCTTATAAGTATCTGGTTATCATAACCACAAAAAGACAGCTTATTAGTTTTAACTGCTGGATAAAGGCATGTAGCATTTTCAAGATTTCTGGTTTCACCCTTTTAACCCGAAGAATATCTATAAATAGATGGTAAAGTCTGGGATTTCCACAGCTAAGTGCTACTATAAATAGTTTTAAACATTTTCCCACTTCATGCTTTCTAAAGGAACATTCTCCACTTCCTTTCTTGGATAACCTCTGGGAATAAAGTGAGATTGCATTCAGAATTTTATTGAGGTGGTTTAATAAAACTCTTAATGAACGTACTTGTAACTCTAAACATTGATCAGATACTGAAAATAAAATGACAACAGATTTATTAATTTAAATAGCTATTTCTAAGAAATGCGTTTTTAAATTAAGCTTTTAGTAACTTCATCCATTTTCTCTTTTTATTGGGAATTTTCTTCAAAAAAACCAGAAAAACAAAATTAAACCAAAACTAGGATCATTCACTTAACAGTTCTGATTTAACTTATATGAAATTTATTCCTATTTTTTTGAAAACTTAACAAGATTGTGCACTTGGTGGCTTCAAAATGAAAGAAATACATTTCTTTCAAATTTTCTTATATATTAAAATACAGAATAAGAGTTGTGACTTCACCTCAGTTTTCGGGTATCCAGCCTATTTGCCTTACTTCTTTTTTAAAGAATGTGTATAAGACCCCAGGTCAAACAGCCCCAAAGATTCCTGTCATTAAAAGCTTTCTCGTGGTACATGCCTGTGACAGTTAGAGCAAAGCCAGAGCAGTGCAAGACTGCCTCACGGAATTTCTCTGGAGAGGAACACCTAATGCCTGCGTTGTTCTAGCAACCTCTGCTGGTGGCTATTTCAGACAGAGAAGAAAGTGAAATTAGCTAGTCTTATAAATGGCAGGGAAATTAATCAGTGGAAGAACAGCAATGAGAACAGGTAATGTTAGTAAAACTTATGTTCCTATTTTATATTTTGGTAAAAGAGGAAAAAGAGAAGACTATAAAAGATTTAAAAATCGTTAATGATTTTTTAAAACTATGAATATAGCAGTATTCTCAAAGGAAACTTTCGTCTTTCTTTCCTTCATCCATTTAGTCGTTCCACCGGTATTTCTGTGTAGCTCGCACTGTACTAGATGATGAGAATGTAAGATAAAATAAGCATTGTCCCGACTCCTAAGGAAATCACTCCATAGCAAGGAAATGTCAAGCAATGCAATGGATTGCATTAGGTCCCCTCAAAATATCTGTCAACTTGGCTGGGCCATGAGTCCCAGTATTGTGTGACTGTCCACCATTTTGTTATCTGATGTGATTTTCCTATGTGTTGTAAATCCTACCTCTATGATGTTAATGAGGCAGGATTAGAAGCAGTTATGTTAATGAGGCGGGACTCAATCTACAAGATTAGGTAGTGTTTTAAGTCAATCTCTTTTGAGATACAAAAGAGAGAAGCAATGCCAGGAGCAGAGCGCGTCCTTTGGACCCACGGTTCCTGCACTGAGAAGTTCCTAGACAGGGGAAGATTGATGACAAGGACTTTCCCCCAGAGCCGACCGACAGAGAGAGAAAGTCTTCCCCTGGAGCTGGCACCTTGAATTCAGACTTGTAGCTTCCCCGACTCGGACAGAATAAATTTCTCTTTGTTAAAGCATCCTCTTGTGGTATTTCTGTTACAGCAGCACTAGATAATTACGACAAGCAAGTATAGATATACTGTTAGAAATGTTCTACAGAGGTGTGGGTAAAATGCTATAAGAAAACAAGACAGAAGTGATTAGCCTTTCATATAACTTACATAATCATATAAATCACTATATTAAATGGGGCAAGATAAGAGCTTCAAATCAATTTGTCTCTTATTCTTTAAAAGTTTTTTTTTTTTTTAAGCAAATGCAAAAGACGAGACAAAGGAAATACTACGGTAGGAAACTAAAATTAAGACAGAAATAGAACAAAACGCAAAATGTATGCTTTGAAGACCTAAAATCTTGCCACCTAGCAAGCTTTCTAGCATCCGACATTAGAGCAAAGAATCAGTCGAAAAAGTCATGGTGTTGAAAGAAAAAAGCAAGCCCATCGCCTTAAAAAAGTAAAACTTCTCCTAATTAAAAAAAAGCTCCTCTCTTACAATGTCCATTATATAAACGTTTAAGTCATTAAAAGCTATTATATGGGGAGTATATAGGCAAGAAGTAGGAAGGAACATAGAATTCAGAAAATCATCTGGCACCGATGTAGTCATCAAATATATACATAGTGCCTTCTATGTGCCAAGCACAGTTCTGGATGCTGCTGACACAGTTGTAAGTGAAACATATAAAACACCCCCCCCCATGTGTTTATATGCTAGTGGGGAAGACAGAAAATGAACAGATCAGTGTGGTAGATGTCTCCAAAGACGACTGCCAACAATTCCTGTCATCACTGTATGTACTTGCCACTCTTCCTCATCAAGAGGTGGCATGTATTTCCTCTCTTCTTGAATCTAGCTTGACCTGTAAAATATGACAGACTATAGAATAGAGCAAAAGTGAACATTGTGCTGTTCTAGCCCTTGCCTTTAAGAGGCCTAGCAGTTTCTGTATTTGTTTGTTTGAAACTTTGAGCCACTATGTAAGAAGTTTGACTATTTTGATGGAGACAGAGGCTCAGCCAGGCCCCTGTTGAAGTGCCACTACATTAATGAAGCCATCTTTGGAATCCCAGCCCCAGTCAAGCTTCCAGATGAATGTGGCTGTGTTGTAACTCCAGTTGGCACCATGTACAGCAGAAGGATCGCCCAGTTGAGCCCAACCAACCCACAGAACCATGAAAAATAATAAGTTGTTGTTTTAAGACACTAAGTTTTGGGGGCGGTTTGTTATTCGACAAAAGCTAATTGAAACAATAGATAAAATGTACAGTAAGTTAGTTATTGATAACGCAGTGGTGTGTTGGAGCCTACTAGTATTCGCTCACAAGGGTCAATTGTTAAATTTTGGAGAATGTTGTGAGCCACTATTAAAAACTAAGTTATACAAACTTACAGTTAGATATAATTAAATAAAATATATTAACTTCTTTTTAATATTTTAGTATTATTTTACTACTTTCTATGTTCTTGAGTTGATTTATGTCCATTGTGTCAGTACGGTAGAAACACTGCACAATGCTCCGCGACCACGCACCTCTTTCCAACTCTGCAGTCAGTCATAGTGTGAATATTTACAATATGGAAATTGGCAAGTGTTACAAACCAGACTTTGATTAATTGTTTTATTGACTGCATACTTAAGAAAGTGATGGAGAAATTGTTAATAATGTAGATTAAATTTAAAAGTATGTTGTGTCTGTAGCTGTTACATTGGAATAGCACAAAAATTTGAAGAAATATTCTTCCAGAAAATTGTTATCCAGTTCAGGAAACAAATGAATGACATTCCAACATACATATTTGTTGTTTTACTTTGGTCTTCCTCATTAACACAAACAAAAACATCAACCAGTGTTCATGTGTGATCTATACTCCTTCTGACAATTGCAACCGCAGACTGGCTACAAATACAAGATTTCTGCAAAAATTAACAAAAGCCGTTGTGAGAATCAATTAGCTCTATGGAATTTACAATAAATACAGTTAGGAATATTGTATATTTTAGTATTATTTGTAAATGGTGTGCTGAATATCCTTTATAGCAGTAAAATGTATAATAAACTTATATATACACACAGGTCCTTTCTTTCCTCCCCAGAGAGCCAATTGTTAAACAGCTACAAGTACACCACTGGTTATTTGTAGTATATTTGCAGCATAACCTTACTGAGGCAGTGGTGGATCAGAGGTAGAATTCTCCCCTTCCATGCAGGAGACCTGGGTTTGCACCTCACGTGCAGCCACCACCTGTCTGAAAGTAAAGGCCTGTGTGTTGCCAGGATGCTTACCATGTTTCAGTGGCACTTCCAGACTAAGCCAGACTAGAAAGAAAGGCCTGGCGATCTACTTTCAAAAATCAGCCAGTGACACCCTATGGAGACCAACGGTAATGGGGATGGTGCAAGACCAGGCAGCATTTTGTTCAGTTATGCATGGGGTCACTATGGGTCAGGAGCCAACTCAACGACAGCCAACAACAACAGGCATACCCTAACCTATCTTCACTGATACATTTGTAAATGAGATAGAGTGACTTCACCCTGTTGGTTTCCCACCTCAACAGTACTTTTATTTGCTATACTTACTGTCTTGTTTTGTTTTTAATTTTCAGCGTATTATATGTTTCTCTTTAAAAACCTGGCAGAAGTGTTTCTTTAATAGAAGGGAAGTGGTATTCTGGACTTAAAACCTCTGAGTGACACTGTGCCATGATGCATTCTGAATAGTCATTTCTCAACCCCTACTTTAAAGTGTTAAAAAGCAAAGATGTCACTTTGAGAACTAAGGTGCACCTGACCCAAGCTATGGTATTTTCAGTCGCCTCATATGCGTGCAAAAGCTGGACAATGAATAAGGAAGACCGAAGAAGAATTGATGCCTTTGAATTATGGTGTTGGCAAAGAATATTGAATATGCCATAGACTGCCAGAACGACGAACTAATCCATCCTGGAAGAAGTACAGCCAGAATCTCCTTAGAAGTGAGGATGGTGAGACTTAGTTTCACTTACTCTGGACATGTTATCAGGAGGGATCAGTTCCTGGAGAAGGACATCATGTCTGGTAAAGTAGAGGGTCAATGAAAAAGAGGAAGACCCTCAACAAGATGGATTGATGCAGTAGCTGCAACAATGGGCTTAAACATAGCAATGATTATGAGGATGGCCCAGGACCACGCAGCATTTCATTTTGTTGTACGTGGGGTCATTGTGAGTCAGAACTGACTCAAGAGCACGTAAAAACAGCTCCCCACCCCAGGACCTCTGGAGCAAGCATCTGCTCTCTGACGCTGATAGCTCAGAGTGAGCCTCTGTCTCATTAAGAACACTGTCTTCACTTGTTCCCCAATAATAGGCACTGAGACCTGGCATCATCCCCAATAACGTCAGTCATTGTCTCTACCAAGAGATTGTTTAGAAGTTAATGCACATAAAACTCTGACTGATTGATCCTACTGGCTCTGCAGAGTGGATGTGCAGCAGAGGACATCACTATTGGATCCTAGCCACAGGCTTCATTTGTGAGAATCAGTGAAAACAAAACAAAAATTAAAAAAATTTAGTTATGAGTGAGGTATCTGATTTGCATATCATGGTATCCCACAGACTTCTGTTTAAAAGGAGATAATACTTTATCCATGATAAAATGCACATACTGAAATGTATACTCTCAAACTAATACTCCTGATAGAAGGAGGAATTCTGAACTGGCATTATCTACCTATATTTGGCATATTAAGTTTATTATGCTTATATATTTTCTAATAACAGAGATCTAACAAATTAAGTCACAGGCTATGTAAGGCACTAGGGATGTAGAGATGAATAACTTCTTACTTAAGGAGCATATGGGGATATAGATATAAATTTAATAATAATAAAAATAGTAATAATATAGTCACCATTTATTGAACACTATGTATGTAATGTAAATACAAGGGGAGAACTGTTGTATTAGGGATAAGCAAAATGCTTTAGGAGCATGAAGTATTTAGTGCTGTCTTAGAGAACAAAGAAAATCTAATTATGGAAAGGACAACTTTCTTTTGCCTTATTTGGAATACAAAGGAATAACTGTTCTCTATTTACAAAGACATATAATTAAAAAGAACTCCAAAAGGGGGCCTCAAGCAGAGAATTTGCATGTTACTCATTGTCTTTCCTGTAAATACCTTAGAAGAAGGCGCAATGTCCTTAGAAATCTTTTTTTTTTTTTTTAAATAATACTTTATTATATTTTTGGTCAACTTAGAAATCTTGCTTAATCATGTGGGAAATAGTTTATTAGTATTCTCTGTTCCCAAAGGGGGAAAATACTTTTACACGGCCTCTTGTCAGTGTTCCAGGCCTCATTTAGGGGTGGCCCCCCATTTAAAAGGGGGCACTTCAATGGAAGTTTTTAAACAGGGAAATAACAGGATAATTTTTATTTAAAGTTTTAAAAATTAATTTATTTTATAGGTCTCTGGATGGTACAAAAGGTTTGTGCTCAACTACTAACCTAAAGGTTGGCAGTTTGAACCCACCCAGCGGTGCTGTGGAAGAAAGACTCGGCAGTCTGCTTCTGCACAGATTACAGCCAGGAAAACCCTGTGGGGTAATTCTACTCCGTAACACATGGGGTTGCTGTGAGTTGGTATCCACTCAACTGCAATGTTTTTTTTTAAATAGAAAACCACTAAGTCAGCAATATGATTTCCTCACAGGTGCTGGTGAAATTTCTCGAGAGAAAGAGATATGGAAAAAGATAACATAAAGAATTTAGCATTTTAGGAAAGACTCTTTCTGCAATTAAACAGGTAACAGTGAGGGAAAATAGAGTCAGAGAAAACAGATTAAAATTTATAGGAATATAAAATACAGTGGGTTTGGGGTGATGGTGGCGTCAAAATTTGACATGAAGACTGAAATGTATAAGAAAACTTTATTTTCTAAAATTGATCTCATTCTATTCTCAAAGCTCCATTCCTACAGAGGTGGGGGCGGAGAGGAAGAGGTGGACTGGGAGCACAGTGCGTGGAATGCAGACTTACACTTGTCACTCATGTGCCTGGGGCCTGGGTGGGAAGAAGAACGGCTGGGGCTGGAACGGCTGGCACTGCCTGGGCATCTCTCTGTGGCCTCTCAAACATGGTCTCTCCAGTGTGGTGACTTCAGGGTAGCCAATTAACATATGATTTTTTAAAAATATACTTTATTTTTTAGAACAGTTTTAGATTTACAGAACAATTGCAAAGATAGTACAGAAAGTTTCTGCACCCATTTCCCCTGTTATTAACAGCTTGCATGAATATGGTACATTTACCAATATGGATACATTGTTATTAACTAAAGCCCATAATTTATTCAAATTACCTAATGTTACTTCTCTGTTAATTCACAAATATTTGGAGATTTGCAGATATTTTTCTGTTATTGACTTCTACCTTAATTTCATTATGGTCAGAGAAAAATAGTGGGTATGATTTCGCTTTGTTTAATTTGTTCAGGTATGTGTTATGGATTAAATTGTGTCCTCACAAAATATGTGTTGTAAACCCTAACCCCTATACCTGTGGTTATAATCCCATCTGGGAACGGGTTTTCTTTGCTGTTAATGAGGCAGTATTAGTGTAGGGTGTGTCTTGACTGAATCTTTTCTTGAGGTATAAAAAGAGCAGATGAGGCATAGAGAAGCAAGCAGAGATGGGGGAAAAGAGATACCAAGCCACATGAAAGAAGCTCAAAAGAGACAAGCATGTCCTCCAGAGCTGACAGAGAAAGCCTTCCCCTAGAGCTGAAGCCTTGAATTCGAACTTTTAGCCTCCCAACTGTGAGAAAATAAATGTCTGTTAAAGCCACCCAGTCGTGGTATTTTTGTTATAGCAGCACTGGGTAACTAAGACGGTATGTTTCGTTGTCCTTGTGTTACCCCTTTTCTGTCTTCTTATAGATTGTTCGAATATTCTTTAATCATCCATTTCAATTCATCTATTGTTTGTTTGGCTATATGTAACTGTATGTTTTTCTTTTTGTAGTAGCTCTAAGGATAACAACATATATACTGAACCTTTTACATTCTACTTGTAGTTAATATTTTCCCACTTGAAGTAAAATGTAGAAGCCTTACAACCATATTAGTCTCTCCTCTCTCCCCCTTTACGTTATACTGTCATATGTATTACAACTATTTACCTTGAAAACCCAATTAGACAATGTTATAATGTTTGCTTTCAACTATAATATACACTTTTAAGTAGGTTAAAAGAGGAAAATAGTCTATTGTATTTACCCAAATATTTATCATTTCTGTTGCTATTGCTTCATTCCTGAAAATCCAAATTTCCTTTAGCTTCTTTTTTTTTTTTTTTTTTTTTTAGAGCAGCTGTGCTGGTGACAGATTCTCTTAGTTTCATTTCATTAAATTTTTTTTGTCTTCATTTCTGAAGGACATTTTGCTAGAATTGTCAGTTGACAGGTTTGTTTTCATTCAGCACTTTAAAGATGTACTATGGTTAACTATACAGAAATCTACCAATCATTCAATCTAATCCCTATAAGTAATGTGTTGTTTTTGTCTGACTGCTTTCAGTTTCTTTTTCCCCTTTTTCTTTTATTTTCCATTTTCTTTTCTCCTCTCCTCCTCCCCTCCCTCCCACCCTCTCTCCCTCCTCCCTCCCTCCCTCCCTCTCCCTCTCCACCTTCTCCTCCCTCCCACCCACCACACTCCCTTCCTTCCTTCCTCCCTCCCTCCCTCCCACCCTCTCTCCCTTCCTTCCTCCCTCCCTCCCTCCCTCCCTCCCTCCCTCCCACCCTCTCTCCCTTCCTTCCTCCCTCCCTCCCTCCCTCCCTCCCTCCCACCCTCTCTCCCTTCCTTCCTCCCTCCCTCCCTCCCACCCTCTCTCCCTTCCTTCCTCCCTCCCTCCCTCTCTCCCTTCCTCCCTCCCTCCCTCCCACCCTCTCTCCCTTCCTTCCTCCCTCCCTCCCTCCCTCCCACCCTCTCTCCCTTCCTCCCTCCCACCCTCCTTTCCTTCCTCCCTCCTTCCCTCCCTCCCACCCTCCTTTCCTTCCTCCCTCCCTCCCTCCCTCCCTCCCTCCCTCCCACCCTCCTTTCCTTCCTCCCTCTCTCCCTCCCACCCTCTCTCCCTCCCTCCCTCCCACCCTCCTTTCCTCCCTCCCTCCCACCCTCTCTCCCTTCCTCCCTCCCTCCCTCCCTCCCACCCTCCTTTCCTTCCTCCCTCCCTCCCACCCTCTCTCCCTTCCTTCCTCCCTCCCTCCCTCCCTCCCACCCTCTCTCCCTTCCTTCCTTCCTCCCACCCTCTCTCCCTTCCTTCCTCCCTCCCTCTCTCCCTTCCTTCCTCCCTCCCTCCCTCCCACCCTCTCTCCCTTCCTCCTTCCCTCCCACCCTCTCTCCCTTCCTCCCTCCCTCCCACCCTCCTTTCCTCCCTCCCTCCCTCCCACCCTCTCTCCCTTCCTCCCTCCCTCCCTCCCTCCCACCCTCCTTTCCTTCCTCCCTCCCTCCCACCCTCTCTCCCTTCCTTCCTCCCTCCCTCCCTCCCACCCTCTCTCCCTTCCTTCCTTCCTCCCACCCTCTCTCCCTTCCTTTCTCCCTCCCTCTCTCCCTTCCTTCCTCCCTCCCTCCCTCCCACCCTCTCTCCCTTCCTCCTTCCCTCCCACCCTCTCCCTTCCTTCCTCCCTCCCTCCCTCCCACCCTCTCTCCCTTCCTCCCTCCTTCCCTCCCTCCCACCCTCCTTTCCTTCCTCCCTCCCTCCCTCCCTCCCACCCTCTCTCCCTTCCTTCCTCCTTCCCTCCCTCCCACCCTCTCTCCCTTCCTCCCTCCCTCCCTCCCTCCCACCCTCTCTCCCTTCCTCCCTCCCTCCCTCCCACCCTCCTTTCCTTCCTCCCTCCCTCCCACCCTCTCTCCCTTCCTTCCTTCCTCCCTCCTTCCCATCCTCTCTCCCTTCCTTCCTTTCTTTTGCAGTTTGGCTATGATGTGTCTTGGCATGGTTTTCTTCAAGTTTATCTTGATTGGGGTTCACTGAGTTTCTTGAAATTGTAACTTTACATTTTCTACAAAATTTGGTAAGTTTTAACCATTTCACTCTTTTTCAAATACTGTCCCTGCACCTTTCCCTTCTCCTTCTCGAACTCCAATGGCATAAACGTTAGACCTTTTGACATTGTCCGCCAGATCTGTGAGGTTCTGCTTATTTTGTATTAAACACTTTTCCTTCAATTTTACAGACTGGAAAATTTCTATTGATCTATCTTAAAGGGTCTTCCTCTGTCATCTTCATTCTGCTATTGAGCCAATCCAATGAATTTTTATTTTATATTCCATTTTTCAGTTCTAAAAATTCCACTTGTTTCTTTTTAATAGTTTCTATTTCTCTTCTGAGAGTTTCTTTCTATCTTTTCATTTATTTCAAAAATGATTATAATAGCTGCTTAGACCTCCACCAGATTGTGCCCAGCTACCACCACTGACTGCTCTGACAGGAATCACAGCAGAGGGTCCTGGACAGATCTGGAGAAAAATGTAGAACACAATTCTAACTCAAAAAAATAAAATAGAAGACCAGACTTACTGGTCTGACAAAGACTGGAGAAACCCTGAGAGTATGGCCCCTGGACGCCATTTTAGCTCAGTAATGAAGTCACTCCTGAGGATTAGTCAAAGATTAGACAGGCCCATAAAACAAAATAAGACTAAATGGGCACACCAGCCCAGGGGTAAGGACTAGAAGGCAGGAGGGACAGGAAAGCTAGTAACAGGGAACCCAAGGTAGAGAAGGGGAGAATGTTGACATGTCGTGGGGTTGGCAACCAGTGTCACAAAACAACATGTGTATTATTTAATGAGAAACTAGTTTGCTCTGTAAACCTTCATCCAAAGTACAATAAAAAATAATAATGATCATTGTTCAGAGACTTCATCTGCTAATTCTAATATCTGGGCCATCTCAAGATTGGCATTGGTTGACCATCTTTTCCCTTGAGAAACGGTCATATTTTTTCTGTTTTTTTGTGTATTGAGTAATTTTGCATTGTATCTTGGACATATTGAATATTATGTTGTGAGACCCTTGGTCCTGTTTATTCTTTGAGAATGTTGATTTTGTTGTTGTTTGATTTAGCAGGCAATCAGCTTGGTTCAGTTTGGACCTCAAGTTCTTTTTTACCTTCTGCTGGCAGTGTTTCCAATTTCAGTTCTGCATTCTAAGCCTTTGTTAAGCTGTTTGATTCAGCCTCGTGCATGAGCCTCTTAGGGGTCAGTCTAAGACTTAGGCAGTCACTTACATTCTAGTTCAGCTCTCTCTTCCTTTGCTATGTTTTCTTGGGTTTGTTCTGTGCATTTGCACCTCCAGGATAAGCTTGTTATCACAATAACACGGATTGGAGCCGCCTGCCACAATAGCCAATTCTGAGACCGGAGTGAGGTAAGCAACAAGAGTTTTATTATATATTGACATGTAAGAGACAGGAATAGATTCCTCCAAAAACCCATCTCCCTCCTGGAGATTGGCTGAAGGCTTTATAGGGACAGGATTACGGGTCTTAGAAGTTTGTGTTAGTTCCCCCTTGAGGTGGTCACGTCCCAGATGAGTTAATCTTCTACCGATATTCTTGGGGGTTGTCTGCTGACATCCTGGTTTTCTTGTCCCAAGATGGGTGCTTTGTTCAGTTTTTCATTCCTGGATCACTGTCACTTGTTTTCCACCCTCCAAGGAGGAACATCGGTTAATCTTAAACTTTTTATAGACACTAGAACAGGAGGGAAAAACAAGATCATGAGACAATGCGGGAGCTAGCAATGGGGAGTAGTAGTAGTGAACCAGACCTATGCAGCCTCTTCCAAGTTCAGGTCTTGTGTAGATACACAGAATTAGGGGATACCCTTCTTCAATTTACTCCTCTCTGAGGCTTCTCTCTCACTGTCTGACTCCCTGAGGCCCCTTATCCTACTTCCTCTGACCATAAAGACAGTTTTCTTCTGGGGTTTTAGGTCCCCTTGCGGCTACCACAGCAGTATAGATCTGCAAGTAGATCCGGCTTCACAGCTGGGCCAAGAGTAAAAAAAGAGAAGAAAAATAAAACAGGCATTTCCTGTTCCTCTGCACTCTTCAGCTCACAATGGTCCCTTTTCTCAGTTCTCTGGCCAGAAAGAGAGGGTTTTTCTTGGAGTTTTTACTCTCTGCACCTTTGCAGTTCTGTGACTCAGGTTGCCAGGTCACCATTGGGTCAAAATCAGGTGATAAAGGAAGGAAAAACAACCTTGGAAACTTACTGCTGCTAGTGATTTTTCAAGTTTTTAGTTTACTCCCTGTCATGGATTGAATTGTGTCTCCCAAAAATATGTGTATCAATTTGGTCAGGCCATGATTGCCAGTATCGTGTAATTGCCCACCATTTTGTCATGTGATGTTGTAAATCCTACCTCTATGATGTTAATGAGGTGGGATAGGCAGCAGTTACATTAATGAGGCAGGACTCAATCTACAAGATTGGATTGCGTCTTGAGCCAATCTCTTTTGAGATATAAAAGAGAGAAGTGAGCAGAGAGACAGGGGGACCTCATACCACCAAGAAATCAGCGCCAGGAGCAGAGCACGTCCTTTGGACCTGGGGTTCCTGTGCGGAGAAGCTCCTAGTCCGGGGAAGACTGATGACAAAGACCTTCCTCCAGAGCTGACAGAGAAAACCTTCCCCTGGAGCTGATGCCCTGAATTTGGGCTTCTAGCCTACTAGACTGTGAGAGAATAAATTTCTGTTTGTTAAAGCCATCCACTTGTGGTATTTCCGTTATAGCAGTGCTAGATGACTAACACTCCCCCCTATCTGTTTGCTGTTGTTTACTTTTCATAGCCTTCAGGTAGTTGCTTTTTGTATTCTCTTTAGGGCTTTCAGTTGTAATCGGTAAGAGAGTTTAGGCACTAATAAATGTTGAATGCAAACAAAAAGTCTGGTCTATTTCTTTTATTGGACTGTTAGCTCCATGAACACATGAAGTATGTTTATCTTCTTTATTGTGATGTTATTGATGCCTGATCCAGTGTGGTACACGAGAAGGTCAATAACTGTTGAATTAATTAATATTGGGCAAAAAAGACTGAAAAAGAGAATATTAAAGTGATTAAGATAAAATAGAATTTAACCCAGCATATATGTAGAGAATCTAAATGGGAAAATGTGAGAATGATACATATTTTGCTTAAGGCTTGAGATTAATGGCAAAAATCCTGTAAACACACAAGGGTTTTGAAAGATTTAAATGGAAGGATATTGTGATTGCGATGTTAAACAGTAACAAAGCTCTTGGCGGAGAGGAAAAATCTAAGGGTAGTGTACTGTTAAGAAAACAGTAGAAATTAGTATGGATTTTCAAAAGAGGAAAAAAAATAATTTAAATCGAAGTTTTAAAATCTAAGTTTTAAGTTTTGATGACAAAAATAGCAATTGTGTGTGTGTAGAAAATAAAGGAAGCTTACTATCCCTTGTAAACAGTACATGATAAAAAGGCTTGAAAGCCAGAGATAATGGGAACTGTCCTTTGAGGCATCACTGCCTGTCCAAATGAAGCTATCAGAAAGACACTCAGAAACCGGATAATAAAATGGTCACAGGTCAAGGCAAAAGACACATATCTAAGGTCATCAGTACAGAAAGAATGACATTATATAGGATGGGTGTTGACATCTCTTGGCAGACGAGCAGGGGAATTATCAGGGGATTCTCTAGCAGAATAGAAGAGTGATTGATGTTCAGTCACAAATAGCTATAGCTCATTCAAATAGTCTGCCTTCAATGGTAGTATTTTTTTTTACAGAAATGGAGGAAAGATATTTCCAAAGTATGTATCTTTCAAAAGAAAAAGAATAATTGTTTAAATGACAAATTATTAGAAGATTACAAATTGGAGAAATGCTATAGCTGCACTCCAGAGGGTTTTCAAGACTGTGACCTTTTGGAAGTAGATCGCCAGGCCTTTCTCCCAAGGCATCTCTAGGTAGGTTCTAACCACCAACCTTTCAGTTAGTAGCTGAGTGCTTAACGGTTTGCACCACCCAGGAACTCCTTGGCAGAATCTTAACAGCCTTCTTATTTCAGAACTTTCTAAGAGGCATGCAAGGAAAAACTTTTTTAAAACAAAGCTATTTACAACATTCGCTTTAAAGCATAAAAGGCCTTAAACTCTGAATATAAAAACACTCACCATTCCTAGCGTTTATCCAGCAAGTACTATTAGTTCATGATTAAGCACTCGGCTGCTAACTGAAAGGCTGGCAGTTTGAACCCACCCACGGCACTGCGGGAGAAAGATCTAGCAATCTTCTTCCAAAAAGATAACAGTGAAGAAAACCCTGTGGGGCAGCTCTACTCTGTCACATGAGATTGCTATGAGTCAGAATCAACTCAATGGCACCCAACAAAAGCAACAACATTATTAGTTCACAGACATAAGGAAAAATAGAGCAGGGGAGGTGAGGAGAGAGACAATGGCAGTGACAAACAGCAATAAGGGGCAGTGGTGGTTCAGTGGTGGTAGAATTCTCCCTTCCATCTGGGAGACCTGGCTTCAAATCCCAGCCAATACACCTTATGAGCAGCCACCACCCATGGGTCAGTGGAGGCTTGTGTGTTGCTATGATGCTGAAC
The DNA here is from genome assembly GCA_030035585.1 of Dugong dugon. Classification (NCBI taxonomy): domain Eukaryota; kingdom Metazoa; phylum Chordata; class Mammalia; order Sirenia; family Dugongidae; genus Dugong; species Dugong dugon. Next base: position 114,237,854 of record CM057473.1, on the reverse strand, counting down.
AGGTTTCAGCAGTGCTTCCGGACTAAGATGGACTAGTGAAAAACGCCTTGGGATCTACCTTTGAAAATCAGTCAGTGAAAACCCTACGGCTCACAAGGGTTTGATCCACAACCCATTATGGGGCGGTGCTCATTTCATTTAGAGCCCTTCCATTGTGCATGGGGTTGCCAGGACTCGGGCTGACTGGAGGGCAACAACCAACGACAGCAATAAAATGTGAAAGATTCCCCAGTGGGGAGTGCTGACATGTTGAGGGGATTGTGACCAATGTTACAAAAAAATCTGTGTAAAAACTGTTGAATAGGAAACTAATTTGCTCTGTATACTTTCACCCAAACCACAATCAAATGTTAAAAAAAAAAAATAAATCCCCAGTAACTCATAAAGATAGCCAGAAACAAAATCTAGGACTTCCATGCTCTAGTGCCCTAGCTGGCAAACTAAAAAGTGTTTTTATGTTTCAGTTTGCAAGCTAATAACTTAACATGAAATCAAGTCTTTAAGTGTGATTTTGTCCTAATGGATGTGCTATGATAAAATTAGAGTTAAGATGCAAAGAAAGAAATCAGAATACTTACTATAAAGTCTATTTTGTTTTCCAAGAAACACTGAAGGATATCAAAGTTAAATTAAAAATGCAAGAAAATATTATTAATTTAGCTAACATGTATAAACATAATCCAAATGGGAGAAAGTGCAATGAATGGTGAGCAGTAGACTGTAGAACCAGAGATTGTAGCTTAGTCCCAGCATCACCGTTCACCAGCTGTGTGACCTGGATAGGCTCATGATCTCTTGGTATCGATTTCCTGGTCTTTAAGATAGGAGGCTGGCAGCACAACTTGTCCAAGGCAAGGTCATGGAAGCTCCATGGACACATCCAAACTCCGTGAGGGACCAAATTACTGGGCTGAGGGCTGAGGGGACCATGGTCTCAGGGAACATCTAGCTCAATTGGCATAACATAGTTTGTAAGGAAAATGTTCTACATTCTACTTTGGTAAGTAGCATGTGGGGTCTTAAAAGCTTGCAAGTGGCCATCTAAGATATTCCACTAGTATCACACAAGAATGAAGAAAACCAAAGACACAAGGGAAAGATTAGACCAAAGGACTAATGGACCACAAGTACCACAGCCTCCACCACAGTGAGTCCAGCACAACTAGATGGTGCCCAGCTACCACCACCAACTGCTTTGACAGCGATCACAATAGAGGGTCCTGGACAGAGCTGGAGAAAAATGTAGAACAAAATTCTAACTCATGAAACAAAAAAAGACTTACTGGTCTGACAGAGACTGGAGAAACCCCAAGAGTGTGGCCCCCCCAACACCCTCTTAGCTCAGTAATCAAGTCACTCTTGAGGTTCACCCTTCAGCCAAAGATTAGACAGGTGCATAAAACAAAGTAAGACTAAAATGGACACACTAGCCCAGGGGCAAGCACGAGAAGGCAGGAGGGGACAGGAAAGCTGGTAATAGGGAACCCAATGTCAAGAAGGGAGAGTGTTGAGATGTCATGGAGTTGGTAACCAATGTCACAAAACAATATGTGTACTAATTGTTTAATGAGAAGCTAGTTTGTTCTGTAAACCTTCATCTAAAGTACAATAAAAAAATAAAATAAAAAAAGATAGGAGGCCGGGCTCAACATCACAACAGTCCTCTTACGGTAAATTTTAGCTAAGTGGGGTGTTTCCCCTTGTACTCTAGAAAACAGAAGAATGTATATTCTTTTCACGCAGATGAGACAGCTTTAATATCACACACCAGGAGACTCCAAATAGGTAACTAGACCCGCAGCCTAATTACCACCAGAAAGAAGGGCTAGAGATCAATTATCCTAAAAAAAGTTTGTCATTTTTAATAGGCACCTCCCAACCTGGCACTAGTTTTTAGCTAATATGCATGTATAGCAAGTCATCTTCATCTGTTATCCAACTAGAAGTGATTAGTTTATTCTGGAGGATATACTAAGAAGTTACTTTGTTTAAAGCCAAACATTAAGAAATTAATAATAATATAATTGGACTATAAAACTAAGAAGTTAATAAAAGAGAAAAAAACGAAAAAAAATTCTATTAATTTTTTAAAAAGGAGGCGAAATGCAATGTGGTATCTTGGATTGGATCTTGGAGCAGAAAAAGGTCATAGGTGGGAAAACTAGTGAAATTTGAATAAAGTCTAGAATTTAATACTAATGCACTGTCTTAATGTTAATTTCTTAGTTTTGACACACGCACCATGATTATGTAAGATGTTAACATTGGGGAAGCCAGGTGAAGTCTGTGCAGGGACTCTCTATAACGTCTTTGCAATTTTATAAATCTAAAATCATTCTAAAATAACATCTACTTAAAAATAAACGCACCTTTATTGAGAGAAAAAATATTTTGCATAGGAATGTCATCATATTCATTACCTGCCTGGACAGGTGATGTATTGAGGTTTTTCTAATCCATATTGTGATAAAAGAGGGCTCCAACACTCACAATGAGCATCACCACTTCTCTAAGCCCTTTGTAGTTAATGTGTTCTTATCTTATTTGTTGCCTAATTGTAGATTCCATTTTTCTTAATTAACAAACAAAATCTGTTTTCTATTTGTTCACTATGGCAACTGTGGTGAATTTTCCATTTTTAAGCCATTATAGAAAACCTTCAAAAATGATGAAATGTGATTCTTAAGATATTTTAATAAAGTTATATGTTAGCCACATGCAGTGCTTCTCTGCTCTAGCCATAGATTACTTTTGTGTGTTGTTTTCTTTTTATTTATTTATTTTTTTAGGGCAGGAAAAGAGAAATAAAAGAACAAAGTAGAGATGGATCAAATAAAAAACAAATAGCAAGATGGTAGATTGAATATTCCAAATAAAAGACAATGGCTAGACTAAAAAAAAAAAAAAAAAGAGCAAACCATGTGCTGTTTACAAGAGACATACTCTAAAGAGACGTAAGGACACAAATTGCAAAATACGTAAAAAGATATATAAACACTAAGCAAGAGAAAACTGTTGTTGTTGTTAGGAGATGTCTAGCGACCTTATGTTCAACAGAATGAAACACTGCCGGGTCCTGCACCATCCTCACACTCATTGCTGTGTTTGAGCCCATTGTTGTAGCCACTGTGTCAATCCATCTCATTGAAGGGCTTCCTCTTTTTTGCTAACCCTCTACTTTACCAAGAAAGATATCCTTCTTCAGGAACTGGTCCTTCCTGATAACATGTCCAAAGTAAGTGGGACCAAGTCTCACCATCCTCGCTTCTAAGGAGCATTCTGGCTGTACATCTTCCAAGGCAGACTTGTTCATTCTACTGACAGTCCATGGAATATTCAATATTCTTCACCAACACCATAATTCAAAGGCATCAATTCTTCTTCAGTCTTCCGTATTCATTGTCCAGCTTTCCCATGCATATGAGGCAAATGAAAATACCACGGCTTGGGTCAGGGGCACCTTAGTCCTCAAAGTGACATCTTTGCTTTTTAATACTTTAAAGTCTTTTGCAGCAGATTTGTCTAATGCAATACATCATTTGATTTCTTGACCATGGGCGTTGATTGTGGATCCAAGTAAAATGAAATTTTGACAACACCAATCAAAACATCAATTTCTCCATTTATTACAATGCTGCTTATTGGTCCAGTTGTGACAATTTTTGTTTTCTTTATGTTAAGGTGTAATCCATACAGCAGGCTGTAGTCTTTGATCTTCATCAGTAAGTGCTTCAAGTCCTCTTCACTTTCAGCAAACAAGGTGGTGTCATCTGCATATTGCAGGTTGTTAATGAGTCTTCCTTCAATACCGATGCCTCGTTCTTCGTCTTATAGTCTAGCTTCTTACAGTATTTGCTAAACATAGACTGAATAAGTGTGGTGAAAGGATATAACCCTGACACATAACTTTCCTGATTTTAAACCATACAGTGTCTTCTTGTTCTGTTCAAACGAATGCCTCTTGGTCTATATACATACAGGTTTTGCATAAGCACAATTAAGTGTTCTGGAATTCCTATTCTTCAAGATGCTATCCATAATTTGTCATAATTCACACAGCTGAATACCTTTGTATAGTCAATAAAGCACAAGGAAACATCTTTCTGGTATTCTCTGCTTTCAGCCAAGATCCATCTTACATCAGCAATGATATCCTTTGTTTCCACGTCCTCTTCTGAATCCAGCTTGAATTTCTGGTAGTTTCCTGTTGATGTACTGCTGCAACCATTTTTTAATTATCTTTGGCAAAATTTTGCTTGCATATGATATTAATGATATTGTTCGATAATTTCCACATTCCATTGAATCATCTTTCTTTGGAATAGGCTGGGATTCCAGTTGGTTGGTGTTATGGATTGAATCGTGTCCCCCAAAAATGTGTGTCAACTTGGCTAGGCCATGATTCCCAGGGTTGTGTGAGTGTCCACCATTTTGTCATCTGATGCAATTTTCCTATGTGTTGTAAATCCTGCCTCTGTGATGTTAATGAGGAAGGATTAGAGGCAGTTATGTTAATGAGGCAGGACTCAATCTACAAGATTAGGTTGTGTCTTAAGTCAATCTCTTTTGAGATATAAAAGAGAGAAGGAAGCAAAGAGACAGAGGGACCTCATTATCACCAAACAAGAAAAGCCAGGAGCGTGTGTCCTTTGCAGGGTTCCCTGTGTTGAAAAGCTCCTAGACCAGGGGAGGATTGATGACAAGGACCTTCCCGCAGAGCTGATAGAGAGAGAAAGCCTTTCCCTGGAGCTGACACCTTGAATTTGGACTTCCAGCGTCTTAAACTGTGAGAGAATCAACTTCTGTTTTTTGAAGCCATCTGCTTGTGAGATTTCTGTTATAGCAGCACTAGATAACCAAGACAATTGGCTTGGTAGCTGTCTTCCAAATTTCTTGGCATAGAAAACCAAAAGGGAAGAACACACTCAGCACTTCCCAAACTGAAAGAACTGAAGAAAAATTCAAGCCTCGAGTTGCACTGTTCAAGGATTCTACGGGCAAAAAATTCTATGGGCAGGAGTCATCAAAAGAAGATGGAAGAAACAGGAAGAGGATACAGAATGTGTTGCTAATTGCCTCTGTGAACAATCGCCACCTTTGCCATAAGACCAGAAGAACTGGATGGTGTCCGGCTACCGTTACTGAACATTTTGATCAAAGATTCTATAGAGGAATCTTGATCAAAAGTGGGAAAATGCAGAAGAGAATTTCAAATTCTCATGGAATTCAGATTTTCTGGAGCCATGGAGGCTGGAGGAACCCCTGAAACTACTGCCCTGAGATAATCTTTAAATCTTAAACCAAAAATATCCCCAGTCTTCTTAAAACCAAATCAGAGTTTAGCTTAACTAGTAAAGAACGTCTGCCTAGAGCGTCATGTTCTTTTAAGAACTATATATATGGAATCACATTGACAATAGCAACTTGAAAGATTAGATAGGAAACTTAGGAGGCAGTGAGTTCATGTTAATTGGGGAGAAACAACTTGGAAAAGGAGCGTAAGAATGGTCACACAACTTGAAAGTAATTAATGTCACTAAATTGTACATGTAGAAACTGTTGAATTGGTGTATATTCTCAACAACAACAAATATAAAATGAATTACTAAAAAATGATTAGTAAGTATGCTGAATATAAGTCAATATACAAAAATCAGCTGTATTCCTATATACAGTAAAAACAATTTCTTTTTTTTCCCATACAAAAATTTATACATACATTGTTATGTGACTTTAATCGCTCTCCCTATACTGTGGCAGCACACTCCTCCTTTCCACCCCTGACACCCCAAGTCCATTCAACCAGCTCCTAACCCTCTCTGCCTTCCCATCCCACCTCCGGACAGAAGCTACCCGTTTAGTCTCTTGTATCCACCTGAGCTGAGAGGCACACTCTTAATGAGTATCATTTTATGTCTCACAGTCCAGTGCAATCCCTGTCTGAAGAGTTGGACTTGGAAATTGTTTTAGTTCTGGGTTGATAGAGAAACCAGGGGCCATGCTTTCTCGAGTTCCTCCAGTCTCAGTCAGACCATTAAGTCTGGTCTTCTATTAAAAAAAAAAACCAATTTTAAAAATAGCTTTTACAATAGTATCAAAACCATCAAATACTTAGGAATAAATCTAGCAAAAGACGTATAAAACTTGTACACTGAAAACTATAAAAACATTGCTAACAGAAATAAATGACTTCATAAGTAGAGAGACATACCATGTTTGTCAATGAAAGGCTCAATATTGTTAAGGAATCCATTCCCCACCACATTGATCAATCATAATCTCAGTAAGTGTTTTTTGGTAGACAAACTCATTTTAAAATTTATAGGAAATGCATAGGACATAGAAGAGCCAAGACAGTCTTGAAGAAGTACAAATTGAAGAATTTAAACTACTAGATATCAAGACATTAGGAAGCTACAGTTTTTACGACAGTGTTAATGGCTCAAAGCAAGACACACAGATGAAACAGAACAGTTAAGAAACATCCATGCCCGTAACCGATTTACGACGAAAGTGCTTCTGAAGAAGGAAGAACTGCAATACTTGCGATGAACAGTGTGGGATCAGTTGGAAAATTTAGCTTTAAAATATAGCTCATTCTAAAAAGTAATTAGAAGTGAAAGCAAAAACTATAAACTTTCTAAAATAAAACATTGGAGAATATCATCATAAATGTGGGGTAGCAAAGATTTTTCAACAGGACACAAACAACCCTAATCATAACAACAGAAGATTGAGAAATTGATCTTCATTAAAATCAGTAACTTTTTTTAAAATCAAAAGACACCATTAAAAGAATGCAAATACAAACCTCAGGCTGTGAAAACTGTTCACAATACACATACTTGACACAGACTCATATCCAGAGTAAGTAAATTTCTCCTGCAAACCGGTAAGGAAAAATATCCAGCCAACTAAATTTTTAAAATAGGCAAAAGACTAGTATAATCACTTCGAAGAAGAGGATATTCATATGGTTGATAAATACATTAAAAGATGCTAAATATATTTAGTTTTCACGGAAATACAATGTAAAACCACAATGAGATACAACCACACATCCATCAGAGGGCTAAAATTAAATGACTGACAGTTCCAAGCATTGTCAAGAATGAGGAATATTTGCAAGTTTCATACATTGCTGGTGATACGTAAAATATTACCAAAGCTTTGGAAATCTGTTTGGCAGTATATACTAAAGTTAAACATAAGCCTACCCTATGATACAGTAATTTCACTCCTAAGTATATTTCCGAGAGAAATGGGTGCATGTGTCCACCAAAAAGACAAGTATAAAAATGTTCATTTATACTCACAATAGCCCAAATCTGGAATCAAACAAATGCCTATCAACAGTGGAATGGATAAATAAATTGTAGTATATTTATACAATAGATTACTATGCACCAATAAAAAAGAAAGACTACTGCTAAACGTAACAACATGGATGAATTTTACAAACATAATGAGCAAGAGAAGCTAGACAAAAAAGCTATGTTCTATATAGTCCCATTGGGAGCCCTGACGGCACAGTGGTTAAGAGATAGGCTGCTAACCAAAAGGTCAGCAGTTCCAATTCATCAGCCACTCCTTGGAAAGCCTATAGGGCAGTTCTACTCTGTCCTATAGGGTCGCTATGAATCAGAACCAACTCGAGTCAGAATCAACTCAATGGCAACGGGCTATATGGTCCCATTTGTATGAATTTTAATAAAAGTCAAAACTAATCAATAGTGATAGAGTCAGAATAGTAGCTATTTCTGGAGGGGAGGGTATTGACTGAGAAAGGGAAGAGGGTAGCCCTCTGATGTGTTAAAAATATCTTCATCTGGGAGCAAATTACAAGGTGTGTACATTAGTTAAATATTAATTGCACTGCACACTTAAGATTTGTGCACTTTATGTATATTGTAACTCAATAAAAAGACAATAAAAGCCATAGGACTCAACCTACTTCGAGATGCCATATAGCAAACCGAAGTCAAACCATCAGTTCTATCATCCCATCATCCTTGATCCTTCCCATCCCCACCTATTGGAGGGCACTGACTATAGCTTCCAAACAACTTCCTTCCTTTCTCTCAGGATTAACTTTAGCTGCAAATTTCACATGCACACACACACACACACACACACACACACACATACACACACACTCACATACACACACAGACTCACACATCTAGCAATGGCCCTAGAAGCTTCAAGATCCCAGGCTTCTTCTATCTTAACTACTCTGCCACATGGACCAAAATGGCTCCTCAAGCTTTAGCTGTCACTTTTGCAATCCACCATTTAGAAGAAAAAAGGGGTAAAGAAGGGGACACCCTCTCTTTTTAACAGAAGTCTCACACAACATCTCTGATTATATCTCGTTGACCAAAATGTAGTCAACATGTCCACATTTTGCTGCAAAAGGAAGTTAGGGGATATAGTCATTTAGCTGCATTCCAATCTGCCAAGCTTAAACTCTAGGTTCTTATTACAGAAAAGAAAGGGAGAATTGATACTGGGAGTTGACTGAAAATCTCTGCTACTTTCTCCAATTACAAAAATTAAAAGTTTCCATTCCCATCAGTAGATGCCAGCAGCTGTTGTAGCTGCTTCTCTCTCTGTGTGTGTGTGTGTGTGTGTGTGTGTTTGCGCGTGCGTGTGTGTGTTGGAAAGCATCCCATGAGTGTAGGAAAGAAAAAATGGTCGTCTGCTTTATCGATGTCTAAGTCATAGTTCAACTAGCTCAAATGCTCATTCAAACCTGGATTCAGCAAGACCATTAAAGAACCTTCTACTTGGTCAGCATGTTATTCTGTGCATAGTAGCATTGGACTATGTATAGTAAAAAAGCAATAGTTACAAACGCTATTTATTTATTACACATTATTTTTTATTAAACTATTCTCTGGTGTTAAAATAAAAATTAGTTGTGCTTCTCTTGAGCAGCTTTTGTGGACACTGGGCTCAGTAGGCTTAGGGACTACTTCAGCCTAAAGTTATGGCCTAACCATAGAGAAGCCTGCATTGCACCACCGCCACCCTGCCCACATCAGTTTCCTGTCCTTCACTTCTTTTGCCTCATTGTATCATTATTTATTCTGCTATTCTGCAGGCATCATTGTAAGTTACCTTGTATCTCCTTTGTAACAAGGTGAAATACCTACACACATACACACACATAATTAACAAAAAGTAAGTTATTACTATACGCCAAGTTTAAATAGTTCATTGGGAGGCAAAACTAGAGAGTTAAAATTGAAACTGAAAAGAGAAGGCAAAAGTATGGGTCAAATCTGAAGGGAGAGGCAAGGAGAAAAACAGGTATCTGAGTATCACTGTCAACAGTGAAGAGAGTTGATAGCAGAACAGGATGAAAGGCAGGATGTAGGTCAAGCCCAGAGCCTCAGTATTTAGCCAGCGAACGTCCCACTTAAATGGTACCTGGTACATGTTGCAAAGGGTAAGTTGGGGACAGACTGTAAGAGGTTTTGTATGCCATGAAAAGAATTTGGGTTTTATCCTCACCAAAGAGGAGTCACTGGAGGATTTTCAGAGGCAGAAGGATGAGATCAGATGAGTTTTAGAAAGGCCACACTGGCGGTAGTGTGGGGAATGGATTTGAGCTAGGATGTGATTACAGCAGTTGAGGTGAGAGAAGAAGTGCTTAGCTAAGTCTTTGGCACTACGGTTGCAGAAGATGGGATAAATCAAAAGACGCTTGAAAAAGGAATTGGCAAACCCCACTAGCCAATGAAAAACATATAGGCTGGGGTGTGCATGGATGAAGGAAAGGGAGAATGTGAAGACTACTTCAAGGTTTTTAGCACCAAACTGAGAGAATTCAGAGAAAAAGGTGGGGCTGGTAGTGACGACGATGGTGGTGGGCATATATTCTGTTAATAGCATTCTAACTTTAAATTCTCGTAGAATATCCGAACTCTGGTGTTAAATAAGCAGATAAAAAAAGAAATGTCCGCAGTTCAAGAGAAGTAATTTGTAGATTTGGAGATTGTTGTAGTCATGTAGTGCTGCTATAACAGAAATACCACAAGTGGATGGCTTTGACAAGGAGAAATTTATTTACTCACAGTCTGGTAGGCTAGACCTCCATGTGTCTGTCAGTTTGTCACACTGTGGGGGCTTGTGTGTTGCTGTGAGCTAGAAACTATGCCACCAGTATCCAAACACCAGCAGGGTCACTCATGGCAGACAGGTTTCAGCGGAGCTTCCAGACTAAGACAGACTAGGAAGAAGGACGCAGCAGTCTACTTCTGTAAAGAATTAGCCAGCGAAAACTCTATGAATAGCAGTGGAACATTGTCTGATACAGTGCCAGAAGATGAGTCCCTCAGGTTGGAAGGCACTCAAAATACAACTGGGGAAGAGCTGCCTCCTCAAAGTAGAGCTGACCTTAATGATGTGGATGGAGTAAATGCTTTTGGGACCTTCATTTGCTGATGTGACATGACTCAAAATGAGAAGAAACAGCTGAAAACATCTACTAGTAATTGGAATATGGAATGTATGAAGTATAAATCTAGGAAAATTGGAAATTGTCAAAAATGAAATGGAACGCATAAATATCAATATCCTAGGCATTACTGAGCTGAAATGGACGGTATTGGCCATTTTGAATTGGATAATCATATGGTCTACTATGCCGGGAATGACAACTTGAAGAGAATGGCATTGCATTCATCGTCAAAAAGAACATTTCAAGATCTATTCTGAAGCACAACGCTGTCAGTGATAGGATAGTATCCATACGCCTACAAGGAAGACCAGTTAATACAACTATTATTCAAATTTACACACCAACCACTAAGGCCAAAGATGAAGAAACTGAATATTTTTACCAGCTTCTGCAGTCTGAAATTGATTGAACATGCAATCAGGATGAATTGATAATTACTGGTGGTTGGAATGTGAAAGTTGGAAACAAAAGAAGGATCAGTAGTTGGAAAATATGGCCTTGGTGACAGAAACAATGCCAGAGATCCCATGATAGAATTTTGCAAGACCAATGACTTCTTCTTGCAAATATCTTTTTCACCAAAATAAATGGCAGCTATACACATGGACCTCACCAGATGGAATACACAGGAATCAAATCGACTACATCTGTGGAGAGAGACGATGGAAAAGCTCAATATCATCAGTCAGAACAATGCCAGGGGCTGACTGCAGAACAGACCATCAACTGCTCACATGTAAGTTCAAGTTGAAACTGAAGAAAATTAGAACAAGTCCACGAAAGCCAAAGTACAACCTTGAGTATATCCCACCTGAATTTAGAGACCATCTCAAGAATAGATTTGATGCATTGAACACTAATGACCAAAGACCAGACGAGTTGTGGAATGACATCAAGGACATCATACATGAAGAAAGTAAGAGATCATTAAAAAGAAAGAAAATACCAAAATGGATGTCAGAAGAGACTCTGACACTTGCTCTTGAACCTCGAGTAGCTAAAGCAAAAGGAATAATTGATGAAGTAAAAGCTGAATGGAAGATTTCAAAGCGCAGCTCGAGAAGACAAAATAAAGTATTATAATGACATGTGCAAAGACCTGGAGATAGAAAACCAAAGGGGAAGAACATGCTCGGCATTTCTCAAACTGAAAGAAATGAATTAAAAATTCAAACCTTGAGTTGCAATACTGAAGGATTCTACAGGGAAAATATTAAATGACGCAGGGAGCATCAAAAGAAGATGGAAGGAATACACAGAGTCACTATACCAAAAAGAATTGGTTGATGTTCAACCGTTTCAGGAGGTAGCATATGATCAGGAACTGATGGTACTGAAGGAAGAAGTCCAAGCTGAACTGAAGACATTGACAAAAAACAAGGCTCCAGGAATTGATGGAATACCAACTGAGATGTTTCAATAAACAGATGCAGTGCTGGAGGTGCTCACTCATTTATGCCAAGAAAGTTGGAAGACAGCTACCTGGCCAACCTACTGAAAGAGATCCATATTTATGCCTAGTCCCAAGAAAGGTGATCCAGCCGAATGTGGAAATTATCAAACACTATCATTAATATCACACACAAGTAAAATTTTGCTGAAGATCATTCAAAAGTGGCTGCAGCAGTACATTGACAGAGAACTGCCAGAAACTCAAGCCAGATTCAGAAGAGGACCTGGGACCGGGGATATCATTGCTGATGTCAGATGGATCCCAGCTGTAAGCAGAAAATACTAGAAAGACGTTTACTTGTGTTTTATTGACTATGCAAAGACATTTGACTGTGTGGATCATAACAAATTATGGATAACATTGCAAGGAATGGGAATTCTAGAACACTTAATTGTGCTCATGAGGAACCTGTACATAGATCAAGAGGCCATCATTCCAACAGAATAAGGGGATACTACATGGTTTAAAGTCAGAAAAGGTGTGCATCAGGGTTGTATCCCTTCACTATACTTATTCAATCTGTATGCTGAGCAAATAATCGAAGAAACTGGACTATATGAAGAAGAACGGAGCATCAGGTTTGGAGGAAGACTCATTAAAAACCTTCGTTATGCAGACGACAAAACCTTGCTTGCTAAAAGTGAAGAGGACTTGAAGCACTTACTGATGAAGATCAAAGACCACAGCCTTCAGTGTGGGTTACACCTCAACATAAAGAAAACAAAAATCCTCACAATGGGACCAGTAAGCAACATCATGATAAACGGAGAAAAGATTAAGATTGTCAAGGATTTCATTTTACTTGGATCCACAATCAATACCCATGGAAGCAGTGGTCAAGAAATCAAAAGACACATTGCATTGGGCAAATCTGCTGCAAAAGACCTCTTTAAAGTGTTGAAAAGCAAAGATGTCACCTTGAGGACTAAGGTGCGCCTGACCCAAGCCATGGTGTTTTCAACTGGCTCATATGCATGTGAAAACTGAACAATGAATAAGGATGACCAAAGAAGAACTGACGCCTTTGAATTGTGGTGCTGGTGAAGAATATTGAATTTACCATGGGCTGCCAAAAACAAACAAATCTGTCTTGGAAGAAGTACGATCAGAATGCTCCTTAGAAACAAGGATGGCGAGACTACGTCTCACATACTTTGGACATGTTATCAGGAGGAATCAGTCCCTGGAGCAGGACCTCGTGCTTGGTAAAGTAGATGGTCAGTGAAAAACAGGAAGACCCTCAGCGAGATGGACTGACATAGTGGCTGCAACAATGGGCTCAAGCATAGCAACAACTGTGAGGATGGTGCAGGACCAGGTGGTGTTTTGTTCTGTTCTGCATAGGGTCGCTATGAGTTGCAACTGATTTGACAGCACCTAACAACAACAACAGTCCCTGGAGAAAGACATCATGCTTGGTAGAGGGTCAGCGTAAAACAGGAAGACCCTCAAGAAGGTGGATTGACCCAATGGGCTCAAACATAGCAATGATGGTGAGGATGGTGCAAGACCGGGCAGCATTTCATTCTTTTGTATGTACGGTAGCTATGAATCAGAACCAACTTGACGTCAACTAACCGAACACGGCCTGGCACGTATAGGCACTCAATAATCATTTATTGAATGAATGAATGAATGACCTAGTATCTGAATGGATACAACAGGTGGTGAAGAGGAAAAAATGTAGAACAGCTTCTAGGTTTCTAGATAGAATGACTGGGTTGATAATAGAGCAAAGAAACACTCATCTAAAGCTGGATTTAATAGAGAACTGTCTAGTCATATAACTGGAGGGTTGAGAGACAGCGGGGGTTTCAGAGTTGGTTTGATTCACCAGCTCAAGGATTTCATCAAAGGCTTGTTGTCCTTCTATTTCTCTGCTCTGCCTTCTGAGTGTCAGCTTCATCAAAAAGCTGACTTTCTATGTCATGGCAAAGTGGCTGTGACATTCCATGTTTCACCCCAACTGACTCACCATCTAGAACAGAGGGAGGAGTATCTCTTCTGCATGCTCCTTTAGTAGCGTGAACACACTTCTTTTCCAGAAGTCCCTACTAATCTCCCCTTGAATCTCAGAAGCTCTAAGGGGGTTTTTCCCTAAATAAAATTTTGTCTCAAGAGAGGTGGTGTTACATCAAGTAACCATTTGCAAAACGAGCTTTTTTTTTTTTATGTGAGTTGTATCTACTGATATTTACTGTATTAGAATTTAAAATGAGAAAAATTTTAAATGTTTACTACTTCCTTAAAATAGTAAACATATTACTTGTTAACACATCATTGTTATGAAAAGTAACTATATTTTCTACAACAACAAAAGTTAGTGAGAGTGGCATTGTTTTACATTTTTTAAAAATCTCTTTAATGTCTGGCTAATAGAATACGGCTGGTTACTCATATCTGCTTCTGCATTCAATCTGTTGCCATGTTCTTTTTTTAGTTGAGACATACGATGAAATCCTGGTCTCATATAGATACGTAGTTGGAAAAAGGGAGGAGTATTTTAATAGCCTTTCAGATAATATGGACATTCTTCTTGATTTTCCAAATGTTGACACATTTCATCATACAATATTGAAAAATCACAATGGTTAATATTGCCACGGATCTCATCAGAAAAGTCTTTAAGTATTAGGAAGGTGGGGAGTTCACAGGAACAAACATAAATTTTCCAAAATTCTAATTTTTACTTCAAAGCTCAAGTTTTATTGTTGGCAACAAATATTGTCAGTTGTTTTCCTTGAAGTGACAGAACCATTTCATTCATTTTTGAGAAAATCTCTGCCGAATACCTAAGAATAACCATAGTTTGTGTAGCAAGTAAAAATGATATCCCAAGAAAAGAATAGTGAGTTCAGCTCACAACTCAATTTTTTTTCCTTCCAGAAAACTTTGTATTTCTTTTTATCTTTTTTTTAAAAATTGTGCTTTAGATGAAGGTTTACAGAACAAATTAGTTTCTCATTAAGTAATTAATACACATTGTTTTGTGACCTTGGTTGCCAATTCCGTGATGTGTCAACACTCTCCCCTTCTTGACCCTGGGTTCCCCATTTCCATTTGTCTAGCTTTCCTGTCTCCTCCTGCCTTCTCATCCTTGCCCATTTACTCTCTTAAACATGGTTGAGCTACATGTATTATTGTTTGTTTTATGGGTCTGCCTAATCTTTGGTTGAGGATGAACCTCAGGAGTGACTTGAGTAATGAGTTAAAGGGTGTCCGGGGCTGTACTCTCAGTGTTCTCCAGTCTCTGTCAGACCAGTAAGTCTGGTCTGTTTTTGTGAGTTAGAATTTTGTTCTACATTTTTCTCCAGCTCTGTCCAGGACCCTCTATTGTGATCCCTGTCAAAGCAGATGGCGGTGGTAGCCAGGCACCATCTAGCTGTGCTGGACTCAGTCTATTGCAGGCTGTGGTACTTGTGGCCCGTTAGTCCTTTGGACTAATCTTTCCCTTGTGTCTTTGGTTTTCTTCATTCTCCCTTGCTCCAGACGGGGTGGGACTAGTGGAGTATCTCAGATGGCCACTTGCAAGCTTCTAAGACCCCAGACGTTACTCACCAAAGTAGGATGTAGAACATTTTCTTCATAAACTATATCAATGGAGCTATATGCCTCCTCAGTCCAGTAATTCTGTCCCTAAAGGGAAAATTACTGTATTTCTTTATTCCCATCCCTGGAGCAGCTCAGAGATCAGCAGAAGTGTTGGAAGGAGCATGGAGGCAGAGCTGCCTTGATCTCAAAGGCTGAGGCCATGTCCTCCTAGGTTTCAAAGAGTCAGATCTTCACCAACTCAGTTCCGGAGTGTGGGGCTGCCATTCAGTTTGGCCAAGAGGATGGGCCAGGGCCCAAAGCCAGGGGAGTGTGGCTGCCATGCCCAAAAGGCAGAAGCATAGGCCCTGCCAGGGCCAAGGGGGTGGGGTTGCCACTCAGATGGACTTGGAAAATGGGGCTGCCCAAAGCCAAGGGAGTAGAGTTGCCATCCCAGAGGGCCTGCAAGGTGGGGCTGAAGCCCAGGGCTGAGAGGTCTCCACCCAGAATCCAGACAGCACGGCCAACCCCCAGAGTCTGGAGGGTTGGGCCCTTGCCCAGATAGTTCCAAAGAACAGAGGATTATTTTCATGCCTTGAGAGCTAATGTAAATTATTCTGCAGGGTTCTGGACTTGCTTAGCACCCATAATCCCTTCTTTCCCTCCAATCTCTCCCATTTGTAATGGAAATGTCTACCTTATGCCTGTTCCACCATTGTACTTGGCAAACAGATAACTTGTAGTCTAGATTTCACAGGTTCACAGATGAAGAGGAATTTTGCCATAGGATGGAATATGCTTAAAGTCTCACCCAAATTTTATTTAGGTGATTCAGAAGATGAGACTTTGGTTACGGCCCTTTCTTCTTCCTGGATGTGTGCATTTATTGCTACAAATTGACCTCTGAGCACTGCTTTTGCTGTGCCCCAAAGGTTCTGATAGGATGTGTTTTTATTCTTGATTCTATGAATTTCTTTATTCCAACTTTAATTTCTTCTATAACCCAGTAGTTTTCGAGCAAGGTGTTGTTCAGTTTCCATGTGTTTGATTTTTTTCCCTTGCTTTTTGTGTTGTTGATTTCCACTTTTATGGCTTTATGGTCAGAAAAGATGCTTTGTAATATTTCAATGTTTTGGATTCTGTTAAGGCTTGCTTTATGGCCTAATATGTGGTCTATTCTGGAGAATGTTCCATGTGCATTGGAAAAGAAAGTATACTTGGCTGCTGTTGGGTGCAGTGTTTGGTATACGTCTATGAGATCAAGTTGGTTGATTGTAAGTTAGCTCTTCCGTGTCTTTGTTGAGCTTCTTTCTGGATGTTCTGTCCTTCACTGAAAGTGGCACGCTGAAGTCTCCTACTACTGCTATTGTGGAGCTGTCTCTCTCTCTTTCCAGTGCTGTTAGTTTGTTTTATGTATTTTGGAGCCCTGTCATTGGGTGTGTAAATATTTATTATAGTTATGTCCTCCTGGTGTACTGATCCTTTAATCACTATACCGTGCCCTTCCTTATCCTTTGTGGTGGATTTTACTTTAAAGTCTGTTCTGTCAAAGATTAATATTGCCACTCCTGTTCCTTTTTGAGTGTTGTTTGCTTAACATATTTTTTTCCATCCTTTGAGTTTTAGCCTGTTTTTGTCTTTAAGTCTAAGGTGCGAGGAGACTTTGGACTTGGAGTTGATTTAAGACTCTTGGGGTGATATGATGGAGGTGAATGAGTTCTGCATGTGGCAAGGACATGAATTTTGGGGGGCACAAGGGTGGAATGTGATGAATTGTGTCCCCCAAAAATAAAAATAAAAAATCAAACCCGTTGCTGTTGAGTTGATTCCGACTCATAGTGACCCTATAGAACAGAGTAGAACTGCCCCATGGGGTTTCCAAGAAGCAACTGGTGCATTCGAACTGCCAACCTTTTGGTTAGCAGCTGAAGTTCTTACCCACTATACCACCAGGGTTTCCCTCCCAAAAAATAAGTGTTGTAAATCCTAACCTCTATGCCTGTGGTTATAATTCCATTTGGGAATGGGCTGCTTTTGTTATGTTAATGTGGCAGGACTAGAGTAAGGTGTGTCTTGAGTTAATCTCTTTTGAGCTATAGAGGAGAGTAAAGAAGCAAGTGAGCAAGCAGAGATGCGGGAAGATAGATTCCACACCATATGAAGATCACCAAGGAGCCAAGGAGTAGAAGCTGAAGAGACAAGGACCTTCCCCCAGAGCCAACAGAGAGAGAAAGCCATGCCCTAGAGGCAGCACACTGAATTTGGACTTCTATAACCTCTGGGTAATAAAGTGGGATTTGAGACAGCAGTGAGGCAGACTTCCACATTTTATTCAATATTCAAAACAGAGTATTGTTTGAATCTTTTAGAATGTCTTCTTGTTTTGTTTGTATAAATAAAAAAATAAAAGCATGAAAGGGAGATTTTTAATGACCAAGGAAAGGTAGAGTATTAGCTACAATTTTAAGCTGTCAGTGAATAGAAAGTATTCTAATTAAAGGTCTTTCCATCCTTTTACACTGCGACAAACAAGTGTCCTTTGCTTAGGAGGGTATTACATTCAGATCAGCACCTTTGTTACCACTTAGGATGGTCAATTTACAATACAACTGATTAGGTTACAGCCTTCTTTAATTACATTCCAAGCCTGGGTTCATGTAGATTGGGTTTGTGTCCCCCAAGGCCTTCAGCAAAACACTAAGCTCTCCTAGTATTCAGGCTGTCTCGTTTCTGCAGTCTGTAGATGCAAACAATAAGTTTATTCAAGTCGGCTTTGTCAGATTGCCCTGTGGACATTCTAAAATCGCTTGAGAATCAATACCTTATGATGATTTTTGGCCGCCTTAATAATATCCCAAGTAAAATCTCCACCTCAAGATTACAAAAATATTATCTATACATTTTCTAGTATATTTATATTTTTAAGTTTTTTTATTAAAATTGTTTAAATTCCATCTAGCGTTTATTTTGGTGTAGGTTGTGATGTTTCTACATAACTTTTTTTCCCAAATATGTATACAGTTGTACTAACACCAGTTTTTGACTAATTCATTCTTTTCCCTCTGATTTTAAATGCTACTTTCATAAATCACAATACACAATACATACATACACTGACTTAGCTTTCTAGTGCTGCTGTAACAGAAATACTACAAGTGGATGGGTTTAACAAAGAGAAATTATTCTCTCATAGTTTAGGAGGCTAAAAGTCCATGTTCAGGGCGCCAGCTCCAGGGGAAGTCTTTCTCTCTCTGTCGGTTCTGGGGGGAGGTCCTTGTCAAAAATCTTCCCCTGGTCTAGAAGCTTCTCAGCAAAGGGGCCCTGGGTCCAAAGGAGGTGCTCTGCTCCTGGCACTACTTTCTTGGTGGTATGAGGTCCTCTCCTCTCTGCTTGCTTCTTTTATATCTCAAAAGAGACTGGCTCAAGATACAACCTAATCTTGTAGATTTCATCCTACCTCATTAACATAACTGCCTCTAATCCTGCCTCATTAACATCAAAGAGGCAGGATTTACAACACATAGGAAAACCACATCAGGTGACAAAATGGTGCACAATCACACAATACTGGGAATCATGGCCTAGCCAAATTGTCACACATTTTTGGGGGAACACAATTCAATCCAAAACATACACAGTACCTGGGTGTCTGGACTCTTTATTCTGCTCTACTGATCCACCTATTTCTGAATTAGTAAAATGCTAATTATTGTAGCTTTACAGTATGTTCTGATATCTTCCAGAAAAAGCCCTCACAGTGTCTTAGTTTTCTACTGCTACTGTAACAAGTTACCAAAATTTATTATCTTACAGTTCTGGAGGTGAGAAGTCTGAAATGGATCTTACTGGGCTAATGTCAAGCTGTCAACAGAGCTGTGTTCTTCTGGAGGCTCTTGGGGAGAATTTGTCTTTTGCAGTTCCTAGAGGCTGCCCACATTCCTTGATTTGTGGCCCCCTTCCTCCGTCTCCTGTACTTTTGCTTCGGTCTTCCATTTTTAAGGACACTTGTGATTATACTGGGCCACCCCAAATAATCTATTTTAAAGTCAGCCTATTATCAAACTTAATTCCATCAGTGACCTTAATTTCCCTTTGTCATGTGCTATAACATAATCACAGGTTCCAGGGATTAGGATATAGGTATCTTTGTGGGGCTATTATCCTGCCTACTCTATTCAGTATTCTTCCTTTTCAAAAATTTCTTATTTTCTTATGTGAATTTTGGAATGCACTTGTCAAGATCCCACTACACTCTATCATCCTCCTCCTTTGTACCCACCCACCCAAAAAAAGACTAGATTTTTATTCAAAAAGTATTAAAAGTCAGAGTGTGAAGCTGAATTTATTTCCTACATCCTAACAGTCAGTGATAAGAACCAAACTTCTATTTAACATGCTAGAGGAAAGTCTATTATTTTTTCCTCAATATATATAATGTGATAAAAAGTTTCCATAATCAAATGAAAAGGATACTACATTACAGATACATGATATGGTTTTATAATAAAACGTATTTTTTTTCTGGATAGTTTTGTTTATGGTATATCAACTTTTTTAAAATTTATACTTCTTTTTTGTCATTCTGAAAATCTATGTTCAAATCTAATTTTGCATTTGTAAATTTGTATTTTCTCTTATCAAATCAAAAACCAAAACCACTGCCGTCGAGTCCAACTCATAGCAACCCTACAGGACAGACTAGAACTGCCCCATAGGGTTTCCAAGGCTATAAATCTTTATAGAAGCAGACTGCCCCATCTTTCTCCTGCAGTGCCTGATGGGTTCGAACCAGCAACCTTTCGGTTAGCAGCCAATAACCACTGTACCATGAGGGTTCCTCTTTTAACAACAACAAAAACAAACCCATTGCCTTTGAGTCAATTCTAACTCATAGTGACTCTACAGGACAGAGTAGAACTGCCCCATAGGGTTTCCAAGGAGTGGCTGGTGGATTCGAACCACTGACCTTTTGGTTAGCAGCCGAATGCTTAACCAATTGAATAAGCTCCATGTTGTACAAAACTTGTTCCACTCCAACAGTGGAAGAAACAAAATTCCACCTAGTTACTCAAGCCTGAAAGTCATTCTTCATTTCTCCCTCTTCCTTATTTCCCACTGCCAATCAATTAACTCCTATGGATCACATCTTTTAGGTATCTCTTGCAAAACATTACCTCTTTGCTTCTGTCTTTTTGTTCTTCATTCATTTCTAATTGCATATGTAATAAGTAAACCCCACCCTCCTCCCTCTTACCAGACCATAAATATTATGATCTCAGGGCCCTGTCTGTTCCCTATCTTTATCTCTGACACCCAGCATCATGTGGGGCATCCAGCAGGCATTGGATGTGTATTTATTGAATCACTATTTCCTTGAACAATATAGGAAGTCCAGTTTCCTTTATTTGATCTTACTCCTCTTTCCTGTTACCAACATCTTTTCAGACATCTGTATATAGAAATATATGGCTTTGTTTAGTTTTTACAGAAATGGGATTCTATGCCATATATTATTCAGCAACTTGCTTATTTCACCTAATGTCTTGAAGATCTTTCCATGACAATACATTTGGATCTATTTATTTCTATTTAACTGCTACATAGCATTTCTGGTATTATCATTGAATGTGCACGTGACTGTTCTTTTATTGATGTTCCTTTAGGCAGAATTACTGATTCATAGGGTGTCTTGTCAATTTTTAATAGGTATTGTTGAATTCCCCTATAAAAAGGCTGTATGTGAGGAATTTACTTCTTTCTCTTCATACACAGTCACCATTAAAGTCTGAGCCACCATTATCTGTAGCTGGGAGTCCAGTAACAGTCTCCAAATTGCTTGCCATCTACTCTCCATACGGCTTGGAGCAATCTTTAAAAAAAAAAAAAATTAATCACGTCACTCCTCTCCTTAAAATTTTTTAGTAGCTTCTCTGTACCTTTGAAATAAAGTCCAAAATTCTTTACATGACTTAAAAGACCCTGCTATTATCTGGTTCTTGCTTACCTTTCCTGACTCAACCCCCATCATCCTCATCTCCTTCCCTTGCCCCACTTACTGTCTCTACCAGTAATCTTCACGTTGGGGAAAGGAGAACCCTAAGAATAGGGGACAATTTTCCAATGGACAGAAGGTCATGAATACCCTGAAGGGACTCAATTTTCAGATCCTCAACTTTCCTAGAACTGGTCTTCCTGAGGAGAGCCCCTGACTTCAGAGCCTCCTTGCACTGCACAACAGTCCCACTCCGACTTTACACACCCCAAATCTCACCACACTGCACTGCCCTGAGATGGAAAGGTGTAAAAATCTTTCAGACACCAATGGATAATTTGACAATTTCTTCTTATTAAGGCTTCGTAAACAACTACCCTCAATTCCATCTCATTAAGAGATCATTTCCAATACCCTTTTATTTAAATAATTACTTACCAAATTTTGTGATATTGATTAAATTGTATATGGATAACAACAGTAATAACTCAATCCAGAAAAAGATTTTAATTCCTAGAACACTGATGATATAGTCTCATCAGTAAGACTTTGAAGCATAAAAGTAGATTACATCAAGATAAAATTATGTGGTAGAAGCAGAATGAAAAAATATTTTCAAAGAAAAAACAGAAAGGATCAATGCAAAATTTCCAACTGGTAAAGAGCTTGTTTAAGTAGCTTTTAAATGTATGATGTAGGATATTAAATTACCATGGTATTTCAGAATTGACTCAACAGCAACACGTTTTCTGGGATCCATTTAGCAGATTTATGTAACAACTTTATTTGAAAATGTCATTTATAAGTCATCAGAAATTACTTCCTTTTAACGATCTAATGTTATGATAAAAATATTTAGACATCAACTTAAAAATGTGTCAGGGGAATACATAGTTTTCTTTTCGGGAGCTTCTAAGCCTCTGCCCCCCAAATGTGCAGAAACTACATTACTCCACATTGGTCTTTTCAATGCCTTGAGCACACTGTGTTCTCTTGGCTTCCAGCCTTCAAATATGCTGTTCTCACTTAAAAAGTTCATCCTTTTCCTCCTTATCTCTGCCTAGCTAACTCCGCCCTCAAGTTTCATCTTAAATATCACTTTACTTGAGAAGCCTTCTTTGTCCCGAGTCTAGATTAGGTCTCCTTAACATGTGTTCTCATAGTACCGTGATATATATGTTCTCATTGTACCCATCAAGGGATGCTGTGTTGGGGGCAGTGGTGGTTCAATAATAGAATTCTTGTCTTCCATGAGGGAGACCCAGGTTCTAGTCCCAGCCAATGCACCTCAGGCACAGCCACCACCTGTCAGTGGAGGCTCACATGTTGCTATGATGCTAAACAGGTTCCACCGGAGCTTCCAGAGTAAGACAGACTAGGAAAAAAGGCCTAGTGATCCACCTCCAAAAAATCAGTCAATGAACACACTATGGATTCACAATGGTCTGATCCTGGTGTGCATGAGGTTTCTGTTGGTCAGGGGTTGACGCAGCTCAACAGCAGCTAACGACAACAGTACCGTGAAATTCCCCCTTTTCACAAAACACATTCCACGTGTAATTCCTTGTGAAATGTAGACACTATGAAGGCATAAACAGAATCAGTCTTTTCACTATTATATCCCAGTGTCCAGCACAGTGCAGGAAAACTAGGTCAGCTGTGCTTTTTAAGAACCACTCAGCAGAGTGATGGAAAAGGAAGTCAGATTGCTGGGGGTTAACAAAAGTACCAGGTAAGGAAGTAGAGGCAGAGAATGTAGGCTGATTATAGCTTAAGAAGTCTTACTGAAAAGGGAGAAGAACAGAAAAACAGAGGAGGGTAGTGGCAATAAGGGAGGGAGAGTCTGTGACTGTTAACAGGGAGAGGAGAATGAAGAGTTCAGAGAATGACTGAGGAAATAAGCAGCTGGGTTTGGAGATAAACAAGTGATATGAGAAAATTAAGTTCTCAGTGTCTCCATGCCAAAACTTTGCACAAATATTTACCACTTGGTGACTAATAGTAACAGAGAAATCAGCGCTGATGGGGGCTGCTGTCAAGTGGACACAACAGAACAACACATTGCCTAGTCCTGCACCATCTCCCAATCGCCAGTGCCGTGCGCCTGATGGAAAATGGGCTCATATGGGGCTGTAGCTCTCAGTGATTACTCGACATGATGCAGTGACGAGATCAAAAGCTTTTATTTACTTACACAGTGGTTAGGATGAACATGAACTGGGCAAGATTCATTACAGGCTTAGTCTCCCTCAGACCCGTCCTAGGATGAGTTGACACAGGCAATCTCTTCTACACATGTATGCCCCAAGATCCGCTGTAGGTGAAGACAATGGGATAAACAGATCTAGGTGTTTTATACCTCAGAGGGCATGGGAACAGGGAATGGGGTCAAGAGGAAGGAGCCTTTGTTCAGCTGTACCTGGCCTGACCATCCTGTGTGTCTTTGTTCAAACAGTATAGCAATCTTGTGAACATGGGTGCATAACCAGAAAGAATATCCCCTCCCCTCTAGCTACGAGACTGATTTCATAAGCCTGGAGAAACCACCTCCCCTGCGGTGCATACTTTAGTATGATTAGTCACAGCAGTGAATCTCATCCTGAGAAAGAAAGCAGTCCATTTTCTCCACCAGCATGTTCAAGTCCATCATTGAGGCCCACATGCCAACCCATCTCACCAAGGGGGTCCACAACTTCATTGGCCCTCTGCGTCACCAAACATGGTGTCCTCCTCTAACGACTGATTCCTTCTGATGACTTCTGTAAAGCAGGTCAGACAATGTTCTGTTGGCATCCATAAGGTTTTCACTGGCTAATTTTTGGAAGTACACTGCCAGACCTTTCTTTGTAGTCTGTCTTAGTCTGGAAGCTCTGCTGAAACCTGTCCACCATGGCATAGATTCTAGCATCATAGTAACACACTAGCTACCAGAGTATGACAAACTGACAGGCAGGTGGTGGAAAAATGAGTGCCTAATAGTAATTCACAAGAAGTAACATATTAACACGTATTTCTTGACTTTTTACTTATAGATTTTAATATGAACACTGAACGTGTTTTATCTCTTTACACATTCTTCTAATTGGAGGAATGTCTGGTCTCAATTAGTTGGAGGGAAAAAGGAAGTATGAGTGGTTTTGGTTTAGTTAAAGAAGTATGAGCGGTTTTGGTTATGCACATTATCCACACCTACAACTTTTTCCCTCCAAAACTAAATCCAGTTCTTCTCACAGTACAAGGCAGTAATTTCCACAGAAAGAGAAGGGAAATCCTGTTCAAGGTCCTTCTACTGTGTAGTGGTTCCCTGTTGGCACTCAAATACTTGCTACTTGAGTGAACTATATTCACCTGTTTTTGTCCCCAGGGTACACTGTTATGAATTGAATTGTATCCCCCGAAAACGTATGTTGAAGTTCTAACCCCTGTGCCTGTGAAGATGATCCTATGTGGAAATAAGATTTTTATTTTGTTAAGTTTTATTAACTTATGTTATGGGGTTTTATAAAGGGGAGCACTGACACAGAGTGACACATAAGAGGGAAGACAGATGTCATGTGATCTATAAGCAGCCAAGAAACGCCCGGGACTACGAAATGCCTGAGTCATCGAGAAAGAGGAAGCCTGTCAAAGAGATGGATCCACACAGTGGCTGCAGCAATGGGGTCAAACACAGCCAAGACTGTGAGCACGGCGCAGGACTGGGCAGCGTTTTGTTCTGTTGTACACAGGGTTGCTATGAGTCAAAACCCACTCGGGGGCACCTCACAACACAGAAGCTGAAAGAGACAAGGATCCTTCCCTAGAGCCCAGAGAGAAACTGAGAGGGAGGGGAAGAAAGAGGGAGGGAGGAAAAGTCAGAGATTAGCCCTGCTGACACCCTGAAATCAGACATGCAGCATCCAAAATTATATGATAATAAACTGCTGCTTTTAAAAGCCATCCTCCTGTATTTTTTGTTATGGGAGTATTTCGTAATTACAACAGGTACCCTCTACCAATCACGTCACGTGATGTGAATTACATACACTAGATGGTCAAAGAATATTGAATATAGCATGGACTGCCAGAAGAAGTGACAAATATGTCTTGGAAGAAGTACAACCAGAATGCTCCTTAGAAGCAAGGATGGCAAGACTATGTCTTACATACTTTGGACATGTTGTCAGGAGGAATCAGTCCCTGGAGAAGAACATCATGCTTGGTAAAATAGAGGGTCAGTGAAAAAGAGGAAGACCCTCAACAAGATGGATTGACACAGTGACTGCAACAATGGGCTCAAGCATAACGATCGTGAGGATGGTGCAGTACCGGGCAGTTTTGTTCTGTAGTACACTGGGTCTAGTAGATAGGGTCGCTATGAGTCGGACCCACTTGATGGCATCTAACAACAAGATAGTCAAAGAAAGCAGCCACCATTCCAGCCGTGATTTGACTTTTCCACTAAAATGCCTTCCTACTTAAAGCTGCTCAACAGGCTTCCACTAAGAGGATTTTTTTCTTTTTTTTTTAAATCAAAACCATTTGGCATTCCTTTAAAGCACAACTATCCGGGATGCTATGAGTCGGGATCGACTCGACGACCTCGGGTTTGGTTTTTGGTTTCATCCTTGGGAAGGGTTACACATTAAAACATTTTTTATTGAAGCCAAAGGATGGATGAAAGATGCAGAAGGCCTAAAGTTTGAATTTTTTTTTGTTTATTTTGTTTTGTTTTAATCAATAAAACTGCCCTGCCTTACTTTCTGCAAAGGTTACAAAAGTATGTAAGTACTTTATTATACCTGTGCACACAAGTATTTTAAATACTTTACAAATAATACGGCTTCTTTAACAAAAATTAGAATCAAGTCAATTAGCAAGGCGCTGAGAGAAGTGAACAAGAGTGAATTTTAAAAAGGTCAAATGAAACAAACAGCGTGGGAAAAACCTTTCAAAAAGCTGCTAAGCTTCACATAAACGTGTAATTATCCTCATTACCGTGGTGAAGAGTGGCGCGTACGTCTGAAATACCTTGTGGATCGTGAGGATTAAAGAAGAGACTGCAGAGAAGACGGCAGGGTGTGCTTGCTGGGGATCAGGGAGGGAGGAAAGGCTGAGGGCTGGGAGAGTAAGGCCCGGTAAGGTCTCGTCTCGGTGGCTGATCCGGGGCCCCGCTACCTGCAACTCTGCCGGTGCCAGGACCTTCGACAGCACTTGTCAGACAGCATTGTGACTACTCTAGTTGTCTTGTTGGCCTTCCCACAGGAAGCTTAATACATTTTCACTAAATGTCATCAATCCTCTTAACTGGAGATGTCAACGTCTGCAGCACACTCTGAGGTCCAGCGCGGTATCTATGCCTCCCAAACAGGGGACATATCCCGGTTTAACGGCGCATCCCGGAGCCCGGGGGCCCCCCAAGACATGCAAGCACGAGGTGGGGAGTTCCAGGCAGCCCGAGGGACCCCCAACCCCACCCCGTGCTCACAGTCCAACTAAGAGGGTGGACGACTCCCTAGGGCTCCCTCCCCCTGCCTGCACCCACCTTCACCCAGCTCTGAAATTCGCCACTTCCCCTTCCCGCGTCGACCACGGAGCCCACCTTTCAGGCATGCGCAGTGGCCGCGGCTGTGCGGTCCGCGAGCCCGGGAGTCGGTCGCACTTCAACGGGCGCCGGCGCTCAGCCAATCAGGAGACGTCTTATTGCCCGGGAGCCCCGCCCCGACAGGGGCGATATGGTGACAGGCGAGGGTCATGAAGTGTAACGACTCCTGAGCTCCCCGAACGCAGGCAGGGCTGCGGCGTCCCAGTCCCCGGCCCGCGAGCAGCTCACGAGCCCGGTGGTGCCTCCTCCTCGCTGGGCCTGCGCTGGGGGCGGTGAAGCCGGGGTCGCACCGCCCGTCGCCGGCGCTCGCCGGCCCGCGCGCTGCAGGCAGCCCATGCGGCTGGGGGCGGAGGCCGGGGCGGAGGCTGCAGGTTCGCGTCTCAGGTGGCGGCGGGCGGCCCGCGGCGGTGAGGCGGCGGCGGCGGCGTCTGTCCCGGGCTCGGTGATTGGCCGCCGCCGGCTCGCCGCGGGCCGAGGGTGAGCGGGGCAGTGTGGGGAGTCGCCCGGCAGGCTGGAGAAGGCGAGGCTGGGCGGGCGCCGCGGTGAAGATGCTGCTGTCCCTGGTGCTCCACACGTACTCCATGCGCTACGTGCTGCCGGCCGCCGTGCTGCTGGGCACGGCGCCCACCTACGT
Source organism: Dugong dugon (assembly GCA_030035585.1). Lineage (NCBI taxonomy): Eukaryota > Metazoa > Chordata > Mammalia > Sirenia > Dugongidae > Dugong > Dugong dugon. Next base: position 114,210,195 of record CM057473.1, on the reverse strand, counting down.
GCTGGCCTGGGGGGCCTGGAGGCTGCTCTCCTGCTTCCTGCCCGCCGGCTTCTACCAGGCGCTGGACGACCGGCTGTACTGCGTGTACCAGAGCATGGTGCTCTTCTTCTTCGAGAACTACACCGGCGTGCAGGTGAGGCTTTCCCCGCGCCGACTCCGGGCCGCCGCACCTGCCTCCGCTCCTCTCCACGTGACGCGGGCTCCCCGGGCGCTTTTCCCAACTTCGAACCAGCCAGCCCCCCACCCCACTGGGGTTTGATAGTTCTGTCTGGCGCATCCAGCCCCAAGAAACACGTGCCAGCACCCAGCCTCCCGCTGTGGAGGAAGTTTCGCGTTCTTCCTTGAGGTTTGGCCCAATGCTGCACGCAGGGCGTCTGCAAGTGGTCACCAGGAAGTTGTGGTGACATTGCTCTGAGGCTGCAGGTGGATAGTCCGCTTGCAGACCCCACGAGTGCCTTTCCTCTACAGTCTTGAGATACCTGCTTAGCGAAGTAGGTGCAGATGGGCGTGTAAGTAGGGCAAGCATTTGACAATTTTTGGCGCTTTGCCCAAGGAGATGGTAATGCTGGAACATGAGATGTTTGAACTGAAAAGTATGCTTTTAAAACTGTCCTTAGAAGGCCTTCTTTGAAACTTAGGTTAGTATCTGATCAGAAAATATAACTTTGTTTTGTATTCTTCACAGTATAAGTGAAAGCTAGATGAGGAAATTAATACATTTATTACAGTAGAAGCCTTAGTGTAGTTACAGTTCTTGCCAGCTTTGGCTAGGCTTAGGAGTGTGGCTCATCGTTTGTCTGGGTACTGTTTGTCTTTGTAGAGAATGCGATTTAAAGATTAAACCTGAAAAACTGAGACAATAAAAGTAAAAGGCCCTCAACATTAGTTATCTGAAGTCTTATAAAAGTACGCATTTATGAATTTTCCTTTTATTTCCTACTCTGAAAAAAAAGGATTGCTTCTTGGCTATTCCTAATATCCAGTTAGTCTTTTTTTCTTTTTTGCGGGGGGACGGTGGGAAGGTATTGTTTTGTCTTTTAAAAAAAATTTTTCCCTAGAGCAGCTGTTTTCACCCTGTTGTCAGCCTTGAGCCAGCTACAGTATTGAGTTTGCAGTTGCACTCCTGGTGATCCCTGATGACTATGAGTTTGCCAGAGTTGGAAGTTGTTTAGAGGGAGGGGAATAGGAGAAGCTAGGGCATCAATTTCAGCCAGTATGTATAGGTGTTTCATAGAAAGAAGCACGACTGTTCCAGTTACGGTTTCTGGTATTTGACTTTTGAGATGAATCTCATTTAAAATTTTCACTGTTTCAGACTAATCATTTTCTGCCTATGCCATCACCAGATTTCTTTCAAGTTATGGTGTTATCGTGGTTAAATATTTAATTTTACATCATATGACAGCTTGCCTGGGCTGGTGTATTGACTCAGAAAATATGTCCAAAATCCATCACCTCTTAGAAAGAAATTCTACTATGTTTTTGTTCAAAGAATAGTATGTTCCACATGATATAGCGTAGAATATACCCTTAAAGTTCTTTGTGTTCAGCAAATTTATTTTTAAAAAATGATTGTAAAACTTCACATTGTTTCTGAAATTACATATCTTACCTTATACCCTGTTTAGTATAAACCTTGAATTTATTTCTTGATTTCCCAGTAAGTGGTTTTTTTTCCTCCCAATTAATCTGGTGATCTCCCCACCCCTGCCCCAATCCATTGTTCCAATAAGAATCCAGTATCTAGTGATGATCTTCATTCATTTATGAAAGGGTATCTGATGACCCTCAAGTATAATTCAGAATTTATTTAGTGTGTGTCCCTTGATGAAATTTGTTAGGAATCCTAGGACTGCTTGCTCACTGATCATCAAGTGTAGGTTATGAACATTTTGGAAAAATGTAGACCCAAGAATTCCTTTTCCTTTTATTATTATTGACAAGGAGTTGTTTGCTGTTTAGTAACCTAGAGCAGGGCTTTTTCAATATCTTAGGATATTTTTCTGGAATCTGAGGTTCCTGTGCAGGCAAGGCTACCTTCTAGTATTTTTGATGTTTTTCTTTAAGGTTAAATAGCTGTCTTCAAATATAAAACCCAAAGGAAAAAGATTTATAAGAAAATTCTGTCACCTGATTTTTATTTTTTACCTATTATTCTTCATCAGTGATTTTGTCATTGCAATGTTTTGGTTAAAATTTAGATTTTTTTTTCTTATTTGGCTAGGATTTTTTTTCCTTTCCTTTCCTGGAATTGTTTATCAGCTTTAATTTGTAAGGGCAGTGAAGCTCTTACTTGTTCCATACAAAAGATTGTTGTCCCATTTCTGAAGATGTTTCAGTAATTTAAGAGGATATAAGTTTTTAAATGAAAGGGAGTTTGCCATTAAAGTATATACGTTGTAGGAAGATTTTTAAATTATTTTTAAAAATGACATTTTTATGCTTTTTAACTCTAGCTTAAAAATAAAATGGTTCATAATAGCGTGACAGAATTTTCTTTTGAATAGAATTTTTTAGCTGAAGGGATGTAGGTCCATGAAGTTCATGATCTATGCTTGGCAGGTCAACCTGCTTTCAACAAGTATACTTGGATGTTCCATTAGACTCTAGGTAAACATCTATTCTTCCCTATTTTCATTGTTTATACGTGCATCTCTGTAAAAGGGAAAAATCGATCATTGTTACCAAAATTACTGTTAACAACTTGTTTATCCTTTTAGGTTCTTTCAGAGTCTCCCATTAGTACTGAATCTCCACTGGGGTACCGTTTTCACCATACCTAGTGTCTGTTCTTTGCGAATAAACAGTATGAATTTTACAAGTTTTATGCAGCCCACTTAGTCTGAGACCCATTGAAGACATGAGTTTGAGACATGCGTCTACTGTTTTGAGGGCACAGACTCAAGTAATGGTGTTAGTGCTCACCTCAAGCTTGGTGACTTAAAAAGAAAATTTATTCTGTCACAGTTCTGAAGGCCAGAGTCTGAAATCAAGATGTCTGAGGGCAGATTCCCTCCGGAGGTTCTAGGGAAGAATCTGTTCTTTGCTTTTTTCAGCTGCTGGTAACTCTAGGTGTTCCTTGACTTGTCGTACGACTCCAATCTCTGCCCCTGGGTTTACATTGCTCCGTTCTCTTTTCCGTGTCCTCTTCTGTCTCAAATCTCCCTCTGCCTTTCTCTTATAATGGAGCAAAACGCTGCCTGGTCCTGTGCCATCCCCATGATCAGTTGCCAAATAGGGGTTTCTTTGGCTGATTTTCAGAAGCCAGGCCTTTCTTTCTAATCTGTCTTAGTCTGAAAGCTCTACTGAAACTTATTTAGTATCAGAGCAACAACACGCAAGCCTCCACTGACAGATGGGTAGGGGCTGCGCGTGAGGTGCATTGGCCAGGAATTGAACTCTGGTCTCCCACGTGGGAGGCAAGAATTATACCACTAAACCACCACTGCCCTCAGGGAGTGGTTAGAATCAGAAAAAAAGAGTGAAGGCAAGTTGATCACTGTAACTTCTAGTTAAGTTGAATGCAGACTTGTAGATTTCTCCTAAATACTGAGATAGCTGTAAAACAATTACTGTAGTAGTTAGGATAAATAATATGTTCAGGTGGAATATCCATTCATTTGAAGCATTGTTCCACGTTTCTCAAACAGATGGTAAAGGCCTTCTTATCTAGAGACCATTCATAACTGGCGCTTTCTGTGGTGCTGTTTTCATCAAAAATAGTCTGAAACTCTTAATGAGTTAAATTTATATTCTTTGTCTTGCCGTACAGGCAGTTAATCTATTAAAATGAAACATGTTTATTTAGAATCAGAGAGGGGACCTTACAAGTCATCTAGTCTAACTCCTTTTTCTTCTACGTGCGAATTCTTCAGTACTGCCAAAGTGTTGCCCAGTGTCTTCTTGAATGTCAGCAGTCTTAAAGAGAATGTGAATTGTTTGTAGCCTTAATTTTATTATTCTCTGCTTATTCGTCATCCATGTAAAGACCTTAAGAGACCTCACATTACTTCCTTCAGTGCAGCTGGGAGTAAATGAACTGGATAGATTTGGGTGTGCCTCTGCATTTGCTTGTTTTAAGCAGAATGATAAGAGCCTCTGACAGAGGAAATTAGACACTTCTCAATCAAGTACCATTCTAGTAACATAATTTAATCTGGCTAGAGACCTGTGGCATAGCAGTTAAGAGTTCGACTGTTAACCAAAAGGATGCCGGTTTGAACCCACCAGCTGCTCCGTGGGAGTAAGATGTGGCAGTCTGCTTCCTTAAAGATTTGCAGCCTTGGAAACCCTATGGGGGCGGTTCTCCTCTGCCCTGTAGGGTTGCTATGAGTTGCAGTTAACTTAATGTCAACAGGTTTGATTTATTTGGTATAGGGACCTGGTAGACTTGCTAGAATTATTAGAAGACCTAAGAGAAATGTGATTAGTTGGATAGATAGCTGCCATCGAGTCAACTCTGACTCGTGGCAGCCTTATTATGCACAACAGAACAGAATGTTGTCCCGTCCTGTCCTATCCTCACAGTTGCCAGCATGCTCGAGTCCATAGTGGCCAGCATGCCAGTCTGTCTCACCGAATGTCTCCCTTGTCCTCGTCGTCCCTCTGCTTCACTAAGCATGATGTCCTCCTCCAGTGATTGAGCCTTCCTGATAGTATGTCCATAGCAAGCAAGTCGATGTTCTGTTGTGATCCATAAGGTCTTCGCTGGCTAATTTTTGGAAGTAGACTGCCAAGCCTTTCTTTCTAGTCTTACTCTGAAAGCTCTGCTGAAACCTGTCTGCTATGGCTGACCCTGCTGGTATTTGAAATAACCAGTGGCATAGCTTCCAGCATCACAACTACACACAAGCCACCACAGTATGACAAACTAATGACAGAAGATGAAGAAATGTAATTAGGACCTTGTTTTTACATTTTCTGTAAATATAAATCTCTGACTGGGAGCAAACCAGTTATTTTAAGGTGCATCACATAAGGTTTCAAAATGTGTCCGATTTTTTGCATTTTAAATCATGGATGCAATAAAACACTCAGACACTGCCAAAATATTTTGAGAAAGTTAAAAGTTTCATCTACCCCCACCCTATACACAGCCAGTATACCAAAATGTAACAGTCTGGTGTACTCTAGATTTCTTTCAGGAAGCTTTTAAATACATGTTTGAATTATGGGAAGACTCTCCATTAAATTAACTTCTTGGATGGTGTTATGGGTTGGATTATGTCTTCCAAAAACATGTGTTGAAGTCCTGGTCCCTCTGCCTGCAGATGTGATCATGTGTGGAAATACGTTCTTTCTTTAGTTAATGACTTTGATGAGGTCATACAAGAGTAGGGTGGGTCCTAAATGTGACTACTTCTGTGTTATAAAAAGAGCAGAGTAGACACAGAGGCATGCACGGGAGAAAGATGCTATTGAAGATAGACACACACGGCAGATGCAGCTACAAGCCCAGGACTGCTGAGAATGGTGGCAGCTGAAGTAGACAAAGACCCTAGAGCCACGTCCTGAATTCAGACTTCTAGCCTCCTCAACTATGAGAAAATAGATTTCTGTTCTTTAAAACCACCACTTGTGATATTTTTGTTACGGCAGCACTAGGTAACTAAGAGAGATTTTGTAGTAGCGTTAAACATACCTGTGTGTTTACGGGGACACCTCTGTGACATTATGATGGAAAACAGGAAAAACATGACAATATGTAAATAATTTACTTTTTCCCTCTCTTGTAGATTTGTCTTACTTTGTGGAGAATACAAACTGAGTTGCCTCTTAAATGGAATTAGAAGTTAATTTTTCCTTTAATACTTTCTCATTTATTATAGTTCCTTAAACGGAGGTTGATATTAGTAGTTAGATGATCCAATACTAAATAATGACTTTTCAGTAAAGGATGCTAAGAACCTAATATTCATTCATTCATCAGATAATTGAGCGTGCATCATGTTCTAAGAGATACAGTGAAGAAAAAGATGGACAAGGTACCTGCCCTTAATGGAGCTCACATTCTAATGGAGGAGAAAAACAGCAACAAATAAATTAAAAATTACTGTGTTTCTCAAGTTTAGCCTAGTGGGTGAAGGTTGGGGGGTTTGGGAAGGCTTCCCTAAGGAAGTGACATTTGAGTGGAGCTCTGAAAAGAGGTGTAAAAATGGCATGGGAGTGGAGGCTGACCTCTCTCTTCACAAGGGGAAGGAGAATCAAGATCAACAGCCCAAGGCTGATTCCTGTGAGGCAGAGGTCAGACATGCCGCCTCTCTCTACCATCTTTACCAACTCTGACACCAACCATCATCCCTCCCACAGCACTCCCTACTGAGTTTGATAATTCATTGCAGTGGCCACACAAAACTCACAGACCGTACTCACGATTGTGGGGTTTATTAGGGAAGTAACAGGTTACAGTTCAGGTTCAGGAATACTCAGGACAGGGTCTACCCAGGGGTGCTGCAGGCACACCTCTCTCTGGCCCTCTGCCCTTACTCTGCTCAGGCAAGTTTTAAACAGAGCTCTTTTAGCCCTGCTGATAAGTGCCTGGGGGCACCGCTCCAGAAAGCCTCAGCAAACCTAGCTCCACCAAGTACCCAGAGGCACCCTACCCCTCCAGCAAGCCTCCTCCTCAAAGGCACTCAGCTTTCTCCCTCTGTGGGCCCGGAAGCCCACCACACCGTCTTCTGCTGCCTGTCTCTCCTGCTGCCGTTTCTCTGCCACTGCTTCTCGCTGTCATGTGTTACAGCTGTCTGTCTCCTGGTTCCAGGAGCTTCTTAGCACAGGGATCCTGGTTCCAAAGGACATGCTCTCTACTTCTGGCTGTTGTTGTTCTTTGGTGGTGGTGGTATTCTCCTTCTGCTCTGAAGTTGGCTCTTTTAAGCCCGGTGGGATGGCAAACCTGGCCAGTCCCATCATTAGGGTTCCATATACCCTATTAACATGGTCCCACCTAACCGTTTGGTGGGAATTACAAGACCACAGGGAGAAAGGCCACACGAAAGTGATCCATTGTGCCGCAAGAGGCCACTTTGATAGGTAGTGGAATAATCCAGGGAAGAGGTGATGGTCAGTTGGGAAGAGTGGACATAGAGAGAGAGAGAATAATTCAAGTTATAATTGGGAGGTTGCTGGCTTTGTGATTGGAAATGGAGGATAAAGAAGAGGATGGGGTTAATAACAAACTTAGCATTTTTAGTGAGTGTTTACTGTGTGCCAAGTATTGTTCTATTATGTGAATAAGTCATTTCATATTTACAAGGTAGACACCATTATTCCAACTTTACAGATGAGGAAACAGAGGCACAGAAAGTTCTATCTGTAGTAGTCAAGCCAGGATTCTGTCCAAGGCATTCTAGCTTCAAGGCACCCTTTCTAAAGATGCTTTGCTAGGTGCTAATGTTTATATTGATTGAAATGAGATCCCTACTCTCAAGGTATTCATACAAGAAAAAACACTGACAGTTACAGTATAGGATAATTCTGAAATTGGAGTGTGTTAGCTTTGTGATACAGAGATAAAGTAGGTTTTCTTGGATTATTCGAGAAGGCTATATCAGTTGTTAGAAACTACTGTGAATCTTTACTTCCAACAGGTAAGTAACATGGCGTGTGTAGGGAAAGGAGGTTCTCCATTAATTACAGAATAAAAATGAAGGCTTCTAAGCATGGCGTTCCAAGGCTGTCTAAACTCTGCCTTGGCCAACTTTTCCGTTTATCAATTTCAGTCTAACCCAAATGCTTCCTTCTCCTTCTTTCCCTCCAAATTACCAGTACAGTCTCAACTGCATGCCTTTGAACTGCTTACCTCTGTTTACTTCCAGATATGGTCCCAGCTTTCCCTCCTCTGTCATGATCTCATCTCATCTCAATTTCAGAATCATAGTATGTAAAGTTAATGTATGCCGCATTAACATATGTAATGTTTACATGAACAGCAAATTATTTATGTTTATGTTGTCGCCCCTACAGGATTGTATGCTCTTTGGAGACTGCCATAAAGGGGAGAATGATTTGACTTTATTTTTCCCTTGAGCAAAAGGAGAGCACATTCTAGAAGGGATGCTAGTCCTGGTTTCTGTGGAAGTGTAAATGAATCTCACTTTTAAGAGTGGGCGCTCTTGAGTGGCTTCACTAATGAACAAGTTTTGATCTAACAGGCTGTAGCGGTCTAGTGAGTCTAATTGCATCCTCTACTTAGAGGAGGAAGAAACGTGAACTCTACCCTCAGGAATAAGACTGAGAATGAATGAGGTCCGAGGGACTTCTGGAACAGCCATTAATACATAGCCACCTAGTGCTGTTTACTTGTCAGTAAAAACCTGTGCTTTTTGCAATTTTTGAACCTATGTAATTACCCATTGTTGATTTTGTTTCTTCTCTTTCTCTGTAGGAATTAACAATAATTTTAAAAGCAGTAAATCTGAAAGTGTTGCTTGGGTATTTTAGAGGAGCATATGTGTGTAAGCGTATGTAATAGTAGAAAGACAATATTACTCTGCCCCATCTTTGGGTGAGAATTCCAGAAGCAGAAACAAATGAGGATAATGATACCTGGAAAGGAGATTCTTATTAAATGCCAGCCATGTTAGATAACATGTGAGGTTCTGACATTTTAAATTGGTAAGATAGTCGCTGCCCTCAAATAACACACAATTTTTTTTAGCAGTGTAGAAAGAAGTCCATTAAATAAACAACAAAAAACTGAGTGTGTAGGGAGATAAGTCCAAAATAAACAAATGAAGAAAGCAGAGGAAATAGAGAAGGAGTAGTTCAACATAATCTGAGTGATTTCTTAACTTGATGGGAGCTATCCATACGGAAGAGTATAATTCGTGTATAAATTAGATGCAATGTAGTGAATGCTGGTTCTTCACGAACTCACCTATTGCTTTGTTCCCATTCTTGATTTGTATTTCCCCAGGAAAATATTTTTCATGTTAGTTTTATTTTTTCTTTTGGGTTTCTTATATTCTTCTGGTTAATATTCAAAATGAAGGAATTACATAAGCTTCTAATCTATATGAAGCGTTTTTATTTACTTATTTATTTATTTTAGTTTTTGCAGAGAATAGTTTCATCATGGTCAAGATTTTTTGATCTTGGAGTGAGAATCCTGGGTATAAGCCCGAGTACTCTGTCTACTGTTAAGAGAACTTGATTAAATAAACTTCTCAATCTCAGTATTCTCATCCTCAAATGGGAATAATATGTATTGTCATGTTATTTTGAAGACTAAATGAAATAATATGTGAAACTGCCTAGCTCAATGACTGGTAAAAACCAGTTTCTCTTCCATATCCTGTAAAATGAGAATAATACCAAGAGGTATACATGAGGAATGTATAAGAAAGAGCTTTTTAATTTGTAAGGTTCCATTTAAATGTTGTATAATTGTTTTTTCATTCTAATTATTATTAGCAATTGATTATTTATGTTTACTATTTGATAGGTTCTTTTTCAGAGGGATATCATAATTTTCCTATTCAATGAAATGTTCCAGATTGGGCAGAAAAGACACAGTTTGTATATGCTTCACAGTAGAAATCTAGTACTGATTAACCATGATAATATATTTCAGTGGCATAAAATTACATGTAAAAATCCATTTCAAATGATTATAAACATCATTGTTAGGGTGTAAATTGTATATGCAATCTTATTCAAACGGAAACTCTTTATGGCTGCATTTCTATTTAATCGTACCGGAGAATACTACTTTTTTTAAAGAGAGACTAAACAACTATATCTCGTATCCATTAATCACTTGACACAATTTTGAATTAAAAATTTCACCTTATTGGATAATAATAACAATAGTTGACATTTTTGGAATGGTTGCTGTATTCCAGGCATTGAAGTAGTTGAGATAGTCTCATTTATTTCTTCACAACCCTATGAGGGGTAGTTACTGTTATCACACTCATTTTATAGGTGAAGAAATAGATTTGGAGAAGTGAGGTACTTTTGCTCTAGTTCACATACCTAATAAGCTTTGCATACTGAAGGAAAATGGGCATTATTGAGAGAAATGAAGAGTATATTTTTTTAAAAAAGAATGCTGCATATTTATGTCCCGGTAGCATTGTTAGTTGGATCCTCTGCCGTGTTGAACATTTTACTGCCTGCTTTCAGGATACTAAAGAGGGAGCCTTCAAGTAGTTTACATATCATGGGCGAGCAGACTAAAGACACTGTGAAGGTTTAATCCAGGTGAGCTGGAAGTAGTCACCCAAATCTAAGCCTTCTTGTGAAAACCAGTGTGAAAGATAAACAGGTTTGTTTGAATAAAAGCAGAATAGTAGCTAGTATGTCAGTTGCATTGACGGTAGTTCTTCAAAAACCATTTTTATTGTCTATTTCTGAATTTGTAAAATTAAAAGGGGAAGTTTTTCTTTTTTCTAAGGGGACTTTAGATGACTTTTTAAAACATGGATGACCCTAAAATTACTTAAACAATTATGAAGAAATGTTTTTATGTGCTTTGTTTTGAAAGAACAAGTTATCTGTAAAATAAATTTGTAAAAGTGGTTAGTGTGATTTGAAATACAAGTACGAGAAGATTCACAGAATGATACCTTTAAAAAAGTCTCTGGAGCATTTAAAATATATTTCAGAACCATCTTTACTGTTGAAAATGAGGTATAGCTTTTCTTACTTAAAGCAAATGAAAGTATAGACTTAATTGATTAAGCATCTCTTGAAAACCATCGGGGTGCTGGGCTTTTGGATAAAAAAAAGATTAAATCCCTGAAACTGAGAATGTGACTTGTAATAGGTATGGACAATGTGATACTGATGCTCTGAGTGGGATGTCAACAGCATATATCATGGACTAAAGGGAAGAGTGGGCCTGGATTAGAAAATAGACTTCAGTGAGGAGGTATACAAATTATGGGGAAAAGCTGATTTAGTTCTCTTTTTTTAATTATATACTTACATTAAAACATTTGCCATTATAGCATTCTTCATATGTACAGTTCAGTGACAGTAATTATCATGTTGTTCAACTATCACTATAATCTTTTTCCAGAATTTTCCATCACCCTTAAGTTCAGTGGCCCCTAAACGAGTCCGGCAGCACACATGCCAACTCCTGGTAACCACCAATAAATTTTGATCACTATACACCTGCCTATTCTAGATATTTCGTATAGGTGGGATCATATAATATTTGTCCTTTTGTAACTGACTTATTTCACTCAGCATAATGTTTTCAGGGTTCATCCGTGTTGTAGCATATATCAAGACTTCGTTTCTCTTTATGGCTGGGTAATATTCCATTGTATTTATGTACCACATTTTATTTATCCATTCGTCTGTTGATGGACATTTAGGAGGAAAAGCTGCTTTAAAGAATTACAGTAAATTAGTGCAAGTAGGCTTATAAGTAATTATATAATGATTTAATAATTGTATGAATATTTTGTAAATTCTTATGAAAACGTTACAGCTATCTTATTAATCATATGCTTGTTATTAAGATAGTAATAACTGTCATATTAAGTATTTTGAAAATCTGCATTTTCAAATGAAAATGTTTTATTCTAAGTCAAAAAAAAAACCTTTCCGCTCAATATGTGGAAGAAATTTAATAATTTTAAGTTAGAGTGAAACTTTTGTTCATCTTTGGAGCCTTGTAAATAGGAACCAAATGAATTACCTTAAAAACTGTATATTTGAACGTGTAAACATTGTAGTTATGCATTCTTTTCTTTGGTTAATTAACATTTATTTGAAGTGCTTAATTATTATTTGCATCTGTTATAATATTTGTAGTTCATAATTTCTGTTAACTTTGCTTTCAAATCTTTTAGTTTTACTTATGAAAGGTAACTATTTTATAAAGGTTACTCTTTCGTACAATTTATACTCTAGTTTATACTTTAAGTGATAAATGCAAATATTTAAGAGGCTGTCAATCCAAATACACCTACTCCTCATTTATCACCTGTCTTGCTGTCTGACATTTCACATTTAAGACAATAGTAAAAAAATCTACTACCCTACTATTGTATGCACTAGCGATGTACATCTGGCAATAATGAACACCGAGGTGTGAGGCGAGAGTAACATTGACTGTGATGGTTAAGGTTATGTGTCAGCTTGGCTGAGCCATAGTTTTTGGTGATTTGGCAGTTATGTAATGATGTAGTCATCCTCCATTTTGTAATCTGTTGTGGTCATCTTCCATTTTCACATAATGCAGATTTTCGCATAACATCCTGGTCTTTGGAACATAACCATGTCAATAAGTGATGAGTGGATGTATCTGTTTTGAAATTCCAAACTATGTTTTCTCAAAGGCTTACCATCTTTTGCATTTCAGTTAGAAATAGCTGCTGTTTTAGTGAGATACCACACATATTGGAGAATAATCTTAAAACATAAATATATATATATATATATATGGTCTTAGTCATCTGGTGCTGCTATAACAGAAATACCACAAGTGGATGGATTTAACAAAGAGAAATTTACTCTCTCACAGTGTAGTAGGCTACAATTCCAAATTCAGGGTGTCAGCTCCAGTGGAAGGCTTTCTCTCTCTGTTTGCTCTGAAAGAAAGTCCTTGCCATCAGTCTTCCCTTGGTCTGGGAGCATCTCAGCGCAGGAACCTCAGGTCCAAAGGACATACTGTGTTCCCAGCTCTGCTTTATTGGTGGTATGAGGTTCCCATGTCTCTCTGCTCACTTCTCTCTTTTATATCTCAAAAGAAATTGGCTTAAGACACTATCTAATCTTGTAGATCTCATCCGTATAACTGCCACTGATCCATCTCATTACATCATAGTGATAGGATTTACAACACATAGGGAAATCACATCAGATGACAAACTGGTAGACAATCATACAGTACTGGGAATCATGACCTAGCCATGTTGACATATATTGGGGGGACACAATTCAATCCATGACATATATATATATAATATATATATAATTTATTCCCTTTAAACCTATTGCCATTGAGTCGATTCCAACTCATATCAACCCTATAGCACAGAGTAGAACTACCCCATAGGGTTTCCAAGGAGTGGCTGGTGGATTTGAACTGCTGACCTTTTGGTTAGCAGCCTGAGCTCTTAACCACCACGCCACCAGGGCCCCATTTATTCCCTTTAAGAGCTATTAATTAGGTTTTTGATATCACTTTTTTTCCTTTCTTAAGTGATTTTATTTGAATGCATTTTCTCCATCTGTTTTAACCAGTTGAATTCACTGCTTGTCTTATTTTCTCTAGATGCCGTTGAAGATCAGTTTTTAATACTGGACCCGTTCAACTTTGTTATTGAGCTAATCAGACAATATATTGAAGATATCAGTTGTTTCAAAGCCAGTTGGGGGGGGGGGCAGGTAAAATTAGCCTGATTTTTTGCAAAGATGACTTTTTCTACAAAATTTTTAGGTTCATTTTTGTGTCTAAGCAAACAAATGTAGAAAATTATGGCGTTTTAAAGCCAGCCTAGTACAGTAAATGGACTAAGCCAAAAAAATAGAGGTGTGGAATAGTCTTAACCTGACATTGCTTTTAACTGATCATGTGTCACTGAACAAGGCAGCTGGACTTTTATATGCCTCAGCCTGCTTCAGCGTAAAATCAAAGGTCTCATTTCGGTAGTCTCCAAATGTCTTTCTAGTGCGAATGTGTACACTAAGTGTAGTCACCATTTTGAAATTGTTTATATCATGATGTTAGATGATTGTGCTTATTTTTATGCTTTCCCTTTCACCCTCACAGTGCTTGTTTTGTTTTAAATTGGACACATTTAGTTTTATGAAAGATACAATTTGCAGTACTATGTTTTCTATGATTGGTACTCTTCTTCTTTGAAAAGTGCCTTTTAATAGCTTGTTTGTCATCTACCTTCAAAGGCTACAGCCTGGCAGTCTCTTAACCAAGCTCAGCAAGGAAAGGAGAGGAAAGTTTCTTGGATGGGTCAAGTATTTCCTTCAGCTTGAAGATAAAACTGTTCCTTGGGGGCCAGACATGTCTCCAAAGAGTGCTGTTTGGGTTGAATCAGTTAAACCCCAACCTTTAAATGTGTGTATCCTGTTCAAGAAAATTGAGCCAGAAATGCTCTGCTGTGTGTCTGCTGCTCTTGTAAACCTAGTGCATACATAGTAGCCTTGCGACAATTCTGGTTCATTGTTCCAAGTGTAGTGATTGCCCACAAGCCAGAACTTCAGTTTAACCTTGAATAGATCAAACTTTTTCTGGGGGGTCGGGGGAGGTGGAGGGAGTGTCACAGATAAACTTAATTTTTTAAAAAACTCAGTGGACAAACATTTAAACATTACTACATGCATAGCACTGTAAGATTTTCTAAGGAAGATAATATAAACCTCAGTCTGAGTCCCTGACCTCCAGAACTTTATATCATCTAATTATGTTTGTTTACGGAGATGTTGGGTTAATGTCCTTTCCCTTTTCTTTCTTTTGTTAAGATATTAATGAGTAGTGTCATGACTAAAAGTTAATCCCTGTGAAAGAGAGATCTAAAAGATTTCAGCTAATTCATAATCTGTGATGACGAGATATAGAAACAAAAATGCCCTGAATAAAAATGCACCACTGTTAGCAGTAATTTCCTTTGAAGTCATTAAAAATGTGCTCCTATGTTTTTTAAATAGTATATTATGAAATATTTCAGACCTACAGAACAGCATAAAGACTAATATAACGAACACCTGTCTACCCACCACCAGCATAAGAAACAAAACATGGCTGGTAGAGTCGAAGCCTACTGTGTACCCCTCCCCTTGTGCAGCTTCTCCCTCTTCCCAGAAATCACTCTTGTCCTGAACTCTTATTTATTTTTTATAGAGGTATAAAGATTCCTAATCCTGTTGCCTTATTACTTATAGAATATACTTTTAATCTTTAGCATGGCATTCAAAGACTTTTTGTGTTCTGGTTCAAATATGTCTTTCTGGTCTTCTTGCTTTGCTTATCAGCTCTCCACACTGAGCCCTGTGTTTGGGCCATGACACTATTAGGTGTACCCAGACAGGCCTCAGACATTACCACGTCTGTTTCTCTGCTCATATTTTCAAGACAATTTTTCCCTTCATCTCATCCATTGAAATCATGCCTAGTGAATACTTTTTCTTTTCTTCTGTTTAAAGTTCTTTATAATAAAATGTATTTCATAAATTTTGCATTATATCTCATTGTGTACATGTCTGTCTCCTCCATGGACTGTAGCCTCTTTGAAGGAAGAATTATGAACAGTGTTTTATATATTATAAGCACTCGATAAATGCTTGTATTTTTCTCATGAGAATATTGATCATTCTGTTTTACTTTATGATCATTAACCTGCCCTGCATTTATTTAGTTTATAGGCATGTGCCATTTATGGTCTCTGAGGCTCCTAATTTATTAATCATGGATGGAAATATTCACAACATCATATTTTTGTCAGATTTTGAACATTGTATATTACATGCTTTAAAACATCGAAGTAATGTTTCTTTTTTTATCTTTTAGATATTGCTCTATGGGGATTTGCCAAAAAATAAAGAAAATATAATATATTTATCAAATCATCAAAGCACAGGTTTGTATCTCATTTGCATGTAACCTAGGTTTTTCTACAAAAGATATGTAGCATTCAAAATAATAGTCTCATATATTTAAATGTTCTTTTATGGAAACATGAATTTTCTATGCAGGTATTATTCATAACCTTTTTGCGTGTGTGTGATTTTATTTTTTGAAAAGTCAGGAATATTAAAGCTGTAATTTTTCTGAACTTAACCTTCTCTTTCTGTTGGGTGTAAAGCTATTTTCTTTCCTGTTTCTTTGAATAGCTCTTTAAATAGTTTGTGCATTCTTCATTTTATATTTGTAGAATTATTTTGTGAGTTACATTTCTAGAAATGGAAATGGTGAGTCAGAGTGTATGTACATTTCATATTTTTAATTGTTAAGCTGCAGAAAGGTTGTACCAGTATGTACTAGTATGTGAGTACTCATTTCATAAATACAGTATTAATTTCTAATGTCTGCAGTTACTTTTGCTTCTTTTTTACTATTCTTCAGCTTAATATTTTTCTGTCAGAGGAATCACAGAAGACTCTGGCCTTCACTGTAATAGAATGTTTACTGTAAATTTGGTTAAGGTACTTTTTAAAATTTTTTATTTTTAAAATAATTATAGACTTGGGAATTTGCAAAAACAGTACATAGGATTCCTAGTTTCCTCAATGGTGTCATCTTATATAACTGTATTACAATATCAAAACCAGGAAATTGACATCGGTTAAGATACTTTTTAGTTCTCCAAATAATTCAGTCAAAAAAAGAAAAACAACAACAAAAAAACCACTTCATATCTTATTTAAAATCTGCTTTTGATGCATACTTTTAAAATTCCATATTTATCACTTTAAAAAATGCATTACCTAGAAGCACAGAGCTAAAAGCAACCTGATCAATGATAATATTCTTAATGGAAAACCTCTTACATCTGTGACTTTCCTTTATCATTCTCCCTTCAAGTGTCTCTTCATGATTTTATTGCTTTTAACTCAGTATAGTACAATATTTTCTTTAGGAAGGTGTACCGTAGGTAAGGTCCTTGGGTGGCACAAACGGTTTGCACATTCGTCTGCTAACCTAGCGGCACAGTGGAAGAAAGGTCTGGTGATCTGCTTTCGTAAAGATTATAGCTAACAAAACCCAATGGAGCAGTTCTGTTCTGTAACACATGGGGTCACCATGAGTCTAAATTGACTCGATGGCAACAAGTTTGTATTTTTTTGGTTTTTATACCGTAGGTAAGGAATGGAAAGTAAAAGAAGTTGAAATGCATTTTTCTCAATTAGTTATTATTACATTGAGTTTTATAGCACAAAAGTTGAAGCTACGAGGGGTTGATGGGAATTTTTATGTATTTGTGTATTTTCCAACTTTATTAACGTGACTGGCTCAGATTATCTGAGTAATTACATTTGACTTTAGCCAAAAATATCGGAGCAGTGCTCATGGTCAGTGTCTGCTTATAACCCTGGCCGATAAGCAGCCTGATTTCTTCCTATAATTTTGATTGTTCCTCCAGGCACATTGGCCTTTTTTACTACTAACACAGTCCTGCTTTTTCCTATCCTGCCGCTGATGTAATGTTCTTATCAGGGTTAAAATATCCAAATAAAAAAGATTTATGGGCTCAAGGCAGGAATTGGCTCATAATAGCTTTGAGCCCCCCAAATTTCCTTCCTATTGACCCACTGGTTAATTTCACGTAGACCTTTCTTTCTGTTAACAGGATTCTCTTTTAAAATTCTGTATTCCATTTTTTGCCAACTTTCCTTTTTACAGGTTTCATTTAAAGTTTGAGGGAAGAAAAAAATGCATTTTTATATTTAAGCAAATACGGTTATATTATGGCCTAGAATGCATTTCCAACAACTTTAAAAAAAAAAAAAAAAAGCGTACAGGATATCTTAAAAAATAATTGTTCAGGAAGATAATGCCAAATCTGTTATTTAGCTTACATCCCAGGATGTACTTTAGCCTGAGAACCATACACTTAGTTCTCAGAATTTATTCAGAGTTTACTTACTTTTATATTAGGTACAGTTATAACAAGTTCTATTATATAGTTCTAAAGATATGATTAGAAATAAATGTATCAGTGATTGTTTATTTGAGTTGAATTAGAGAGAAGGAAATAGTAAGAGATACTCTACAGGAAGCTGTATACTTTAGAGAAAATTGATAATTGATAGCCCAATAGCATAAGAATTTCCAAATGATAGACATAGCTGCCAGGAATCATTTAATATAGGGGGAGAAGTCCCCGAAGACATACTCTACTTAAAGGGACCCATGAGAAAACTTATATACATCATAATTGTAACTCTTAAAAGTTAACTTTAAATGATAATCTGTTAATTAAGAAATGTTAGAACAAAAATCATGTTAAGCTAGTAATAGAAATTGGTTGAAATTTATTTAATAAATGACTTGCAAATTGAGATAACATTCCAACTGTAGAGTCAAAAATGTTCCCTAGAGGAAAGAACTTGCCAAGTTTCTTATATCCCATCTCTCACAGACACTGCTATTGAAACAGGGTAGAGCAGTGTTTATATAATAAATGTGCCCTAAACACAACTTTGAAACTGACTGCACATAGATAATTCATGGAAAGAGCACAGTGCTTAAGGCAGAAGGGTCTTTACTAGTTAGCTAGACTGTTGTTTGACTTAAAGGTGGCTTTTAGGAGACCAGTTTCTTCAAGACTCAAGGTTCAAGGATCATCCCAGGGTGATAGCTTGGGTGGATTACCCCAACCTCCATGGAACCTTGAAATCTGGATTCCATGAGAATTAAAACTCTGTTTCTCGGAAGAGAAATATATGATAAGTGAGAAAATGTCTATCCCAAAGGTTAATTTTAATGTTTAAATGGTTGAATCTTCTTTGGGTTATTTTATTGTCTAGAATGGTACATTGCCTGAAGGATTTCACACAGCTGAGGGTTAATCATCCTATAATCTTGTGGAAAACAGTCCTCTTTGCTTAAAACTTTATAGTTACTCCTTTAATTTTCTGGCCTTTATTTCCCACAGATTTTTTTTGTGTTTTTTTTAAAAACATTTTTCCCCATAAAACTAATTCACTCCTTTTGTTCTCATTTCTGTGGCCCCGAATACTCTTCTGATTTTAGGACTATGTTTTTTTCACAGATCTAGCGATTTGTTTTTCAAGTATTGCAGCCTCCCAGTTCATCCAGTATAGACACTGGAAGACTGTCCTTCCCAGTTCATTTTATCAGCTTCATTCTCCTCTAGAGATAGGGTAGTGGGCAGCCCTTTCAAATCCAAATCTCTCTGGTCTTCAAGACCCTTTACTAAATGCCCTCTTAATTTCATTTTATTGTTTCCTATTCTGTTTAAACCATCTCCTCTGTTTTCTGTCCTCTGCATATGTTTTGACAGGAGCCCTAGTGGTACAACGGTTAAGCACTTGGCTGCTATCTAGAAGGTTGGCAGTTCAAACCCACCTGGCAGTTCAAACCCATCCAGCACCGCCATGGGAGAAGGACCTGGCGATCTGATCTGTTCCTATAGAGGATACAGCCTGGAAAACCCTGTGGGGCAGTTCTACTCTGTCACATGGTGGCGCTGTGAGTCCGACTCTGCTCAAGGGCACACAACAACAGCACACATTTTGCTGGTTCCTGTTTCTTTGTTTTGGCAAGGATCACTCCCTCTGTTGGGAATTTCTTGTTTTGTTGGAAAAGTCAACTAACTTATTTCTTCTAGGAAGTTTTTGTTGTTAGTATCAACTTTTGCGGCCTTATTCTTTTTTGCTGACCTTTTATAATAACATATGTATCTAATTATAATTACTTGCAGCCTGTATGCGTGTTCTTTGGTTATCTGAGAAATGCATATCTACCTAGCACAGTTTTAAGCTTCTTGACAGCTTTGTTTTGAATGTTGTTACAACCTAATATTGTGTCCTAAAACTGATTAGAAAGGTAAAGTCTCTGCCTTGTGTTGAACATACTAGTATATACAGATTGTTTAGTTCTGCAAGTTTCATTTGCCACTTTTTGCTTGAAATTTCCTCTTTTTCTTTAAAGGGGAAGACATTTGTATCTTGTAGATTTTAAGAACTAGACAAGCTTATTTCTTGTTCATGCTGCTTTTGGATTACTTTGATGTTTGTGGCTTGTATTTTATCCTTTAAATAAAAAGCCCTTCAAGAAATGCAAATAAACATGTAGTTTTTAAATGTCTAGGGGTGATTTAAAATAATTTTTAACATTCTAATTATAATATTTCAAAAGTATATTCCTAACACGATGAACTCTGTTCCTCTGAAGGAATACTGAAGTTCACATGAGGGTCATTTATGCACTAATTAGTTTGGTGCTCTCTTTGTAGTTGACTGGATTATTGCTGATATTTTGGCCATCAGGCAGAATGCTCTTGGACATGTGCGCTATGTACTAAAAGATGGATTAAAATGGCTTCCATTGTATGGGTGTTATTTTTCTAAGGTAATTTTTTCCATTTTTTTCTTTATATATTGTAATTTATAAAAAAGTTCTATATTTAACAGTTTAATATACTTTTTACACAAAGTATGCTTATTTTGGTTTAATAGCCTATTCTAAATTGAAGTAACTTTATTTGGTATTTTTAATGCTGTGTTTTTATATCTACGTTTGATTACTCAGTTAAATCAAATTGCAGAGATGTGGAGGTACAAAAGTGAAACAAATAGGACATTTAAAGCCTTAGAATTTGGTAGATAATCACCTTAAGAAACTGATAAAAGTAACTGGTGGTCTGTAAGATATCAAAGGAGCCCTGGTGACAAAGTGGTTGAGAGCTCTGCTGCCAACCAAGAGGTTGACAGTTCAAATCCACCAGCTGATTCTTGGAAACCCTATGGGGCAGTTCTGCTCTGTCTTGGAGGGTCACTGTGAGTCAGAATCGACTCAACAGCAGTGGGCTTTTTTAGGATAGAAAAAAAATAGTTATCTATATATGTAAAGTGCTTAGCGTAAATGTCAGATGCATAATGTTTAATGTTATTTCCCAAGATGCTTTTTAAAATTACACAGTGAGAGCCAGAACTTGACTGGACTGCCTCGTGTTTCCGGGTCTCACAGGTTTTCCACCTTTGACAGGGTGCAGCTTTACCACTTTCTATTGCCCGGTTTAGTGGAAAATACTTGAGTTTTCCTTCTCTGACAGATTTCAGCCTTATACAGGTTCCGGCTTTTACAGGTTTTATTGTATAATACCCTTCAGGTCATGAAACTCCACATAACATGCTCTTTTATGTTAAGAGGGGGATTGCTAGCATTTTTCTACACCTTTCTGAACATAAAAATTATCTGAATATAATTTAGAAACTATTAAGTATGAAATTTGTGTGGTAGTCATGCTTTTTATAAGACTTTAGAAATTGATTAAAGAAGAAAGCCTCACATTATGGTTAACTCTCAAACTATGTAAATTTAAAGGACATCTCATGAACGAGAGATGCCAGTCCCACCAGTTCATGCTGTATCCATGAGTGTTCATGTCACGGTCGAGGTTAGAGTGTTTGAAGGCTCATTTCCTTTTTCCTCTTGTCTTGAGTTTCTTAAAGGAAAGTAAAATTCATATATATCTTTATGAAAACTTTTAAGTTACTGAGTACTAAATAAAAATGGAATAGATTATTAAGTTGTGAACTTTATGTCAGGAAGTTAATTTTTCATTTGAAAAGACTTGTTTTTCACACTTAATTTGTATGAAGCAAAGATAATGCTTTTCACAAAAAGTTATTTATAAGCAAAACATGAAGGAACAGACATTTGTATTTCTTGTAATTATTGTACTTATAAAACACTAGGTATAGAAAATATGTGTAAATATATTGATATTTAGAAAACCAAACATTTGTAAGCTACGAGTTTGTGAACATTGTAAAGTTGTAGTTTAGCTTCAGGATACATAACAGAGTTCTGCTTGTTCTTCCTGCTCCAACAAAAAACAGGAGTTTTGGTAACCTAATTGTTGAGGTTTTTTTTGGTTTGTTTTTGTTTTTAAGATAGATAGAGGACTTCTGTCCATTAAAGCCCTGTGAAGATAACCGGAGATATTCCTAACAGCTATTATTGACCTCTCATTTCATCACTGATGTTATTTATAATCATGCATCTGTTTTATTCTGATGTTATTTATAATCATGCATCTCTTTTCTTCTTGTGTGATAAAGCTTGATGATATTTTAAGTAGATCACAATTGAGTATTAAATAATATATGAATTCAGAATGATATTCTTGGCTTCAGAGAAAGGGATACTCTTACACTAGTAATATTTGAAACAGAATATTCTGGACTTTATTAGTCCTTTCTGTAAAGGGGTAAACATACCCATAAAGTTTAAATGATTTGATAGCAAATATAATTAAGGAAATGAGGGAGGGCTGAAATTTAGAAGTAGTAGAAGACCAGGATCACAACAGAGGGTTCTGGACAGAGCTGGAGAAGGATGTAAAACATAATTCTAACTCACACAAAAAAAAAGACCAGATTTACTGGCCTAAAGGAGACTGGAGAAACCCCGAGAGTGTGGCCCCCAGACACCCTTTTAGCTCAGTGGTGAAGTCACTTCCAAGGTTCACCATTCAGCCAGGGAGTGGACAGCCCCATAAAACCAAACGGGACTAATGAGGTACAGCAGTCCAGGGACAAGGGCCAGAAGGCAGAAGGGGACAGGAAAGCTGGTGATAGGGAACCCAAGGTTGAGTAAGGAGAGTGTTGATGTGTTGTGAGGTTGTTAACCATTGTCATAGGGCAACATGTATACTAACTGTTAAATGAGAAACTATTTTGTTCTGTAAACCTTCATCTAAAGTGAGAATAGCAGCACAATTGGAAGAGCGTAGTCGATGTCACTGAACTGCGCATGTAGAAATTTTTGAAATGGCGTATCTTTGAATATGTATATTTTCACCAAAAAAAAAAAAAAAGGCGCGAACGGAGAGGGTTGACATGTTGTGGGGTTGTTAACCAACGTCATAAAACAATATGTGTACTACTGTTTCATGAGGAATTATTTGTTCTGTAAGCCTTCACGTGAAGTACAATTAAAAAAAAAAAATAGTGGTAGAAGAAATGTATTTTGTCTGAGACTTCGTTGCTTCAGTGCCATGATCCAAGAACTCCAGTGGAGTAAGGTTTCTGATGTGAAGGGAAGAGTATTTATGAACAGATTCTATAGCATTTTGAAATCCTAAAAGGGATGGTGGAATAAGATGCCAAAACAACTTCTTGAATAATAAGGCAGTTTATACCCCAAAATACCAGCCAGGTGCTTTTTTTTTTTGTTTCTCAATTTCCTTTTTTCCACTCATTTCCATTTTACTAGGATCCTTTCTCTCTTTTCCTCTCCTTGACCTTCTCAGCCACAAGACAAGATTGGGTAGTGATTTTGTGGAGGTTATCTCAGAGTATAACTCTTTGAGTATAACTCAGAGAGAGACACATGAACACAGGAACTCCAGTAAGATCATGCTTTGTTTTTATTATTATCCCTATCAACTCTCATTTTTTGATTTAAGAATTAAATCTGTTTTTGAGAACAAAGATCTCAGGTCAGCTTTAGAAGTTTTTTAGTCTACCCATTTTACTAACTTCAGATCAAGCTAAACCTTTTATAATTATTCTTTAATAGTCCTAACCCAAAACCAAACCCATTGCCGTTGAGGATTTTGGCACATAGCGACCCTAAAGGACAGAGTAGAACTACCCCATGGGGTTCCCAAGACTGTAATCTTTAGGGAAGCAGACTGCCACATCTTTCTTCCACAGAGCAGCTGGTGAGTTCGCACGGCCAGCCTTTCTGTTAGCAGCCGAGAGCTTAACCACTGCACCACCAGGGCTCCTTTTAATAATCCTAGAGGCACCTAAAGCTAATTGGAGCTTTAGCCAGGGGAATTTTATAACTTGATTTGTGCCCAACTGCCAACAAAGTGTAACATCAAGGACCCAGTGAATTTTATGTTAGTGTTTGAGCAAGGTGCCTGTTCTTTATCACCTGGGAGAGAGGATCAAAACATGGTGAGTGGGCTCGCAGTCTACCCAAACCCCTAGTGGTGGTGAGAGGTGTTGATGGGCTGTGATGAAATTAAGATAGAATTGGCAGCTACAACTTTCAGTCAACAAAGATACTTGTTTATGGGTGTAATCCCTGCACCCAAAGTCACAGCTGAGCCCTCTGTTTCAACTTCTGAAATTTCAAATCCTTCCCTTCTGTTTTAGTACCCTTAACACTCTCATTATCGATTTTCCTTGTTTATTACATTAACTTCCTAAATGGTCTTTCTACCTCCAGATTTTTTTCTTCTCTTAAAGTTTTCTTCTTCTCATTTCTCATTGCCTTCCAAACCGTAAATTTAGTCAAGCCACTTATCTCCTCAAAATTGTATGTCTCCCAGCTGCATAAAATCCAAATCCCCTTGCTTATCATTCATCTAGCTTTCTAGCCTACATGTAATTCT
The DNA here is from genome assembly GCA_030035585.1 of Dugong dugon. Taxonomy (NCBI): domain Eukaryota; kingdom Metazoa; phylum Chordata; class Mammalia; order Sirenia; family Dugongidae; genus Dugong; species Dugong dugon. The sequence continues at coordinate 114,186,181 of CM057473.1, read as the reverse complement.
CACATCCATATGCTTGTTCAGGCTAAGGTAAATGCCTTTTCTACTTTTTCTTTAAGGTCCAGTTTAGATGCCATCATGAAATCCTGAGTCTAGCAGTAACTCTTTCCTCCATCCTACTTACGTTTTTGACTGTCTTTACTATAGCACTTACCAAATTCTCTTTATACTTGTATACATATCTGACTTCCCTACTAATTTGTAAGTTCCTTAAGGAAAGATACTTTGTCTTCGTTTCTGTAACTTCTACATACCTGTATGTGAGAGAACTGTCTCTCTTACAGTTTTGAATTAAAATAGACTTTAATAAGAAAGTTAAATGACAGGAAAGAAATAGTATGGAAATAGTGATGATACCACTAAAATCTTGAGGAAACGTTATTTAGACTATATACATTCTATGGTCTTTATTTTTAAAGAGTTGATGAAAAATAAATTTATCCCCATCAATCATTTCTTTATTTGGGTAAACAGTGGCATAAATTCTATAGAGTACTTTGAGTTTCTTATCTGCACTCAGCCAGCTCTCTGGATGTGGGACCATGACTAGAATCCAAGGCCACCTAGCTTCCTCTCCTGTGTGCTGGGTATCTTCATACTTTTCTTCACTTCTCTCTCTGTCCATTTTCTTTTACTCTCTACCATATTCTTAAGACAAAATCAAACTTGATGAGTTCAAATTGGTATCAGAAATCCAAACCAAACCTGTTGCTGTCGAGTCGATTCCAATTTATTGCAACCCTATAGGACAGAGTAAAACTGCCCCATAGAGTTTCCAAGGAGTGACTAGTGGATTCAAGCTGCTGACCTCTTGGTTAGCAGCAGAGCCCTTAACCACTGCGCCACCAGGGCTTCAGGAATACAAATAATATGCTGACTTGATGAAAAGCTTTAATGAAGTGTACTTACAAAGTTTAAAGTTTTTAATAAAAATATTCTTTTTTGTTTTGTTTATTGTAGTTTAAGTGAAAGTTTACATTTCATGTTAGTTTCTCATACAAAAATTTATACATATATTGTTATGTGACCCTAATTGCTGTCCCTATACTGTGACAGCACACTCCTCCTTTCCACCCCTGATTTCCCATGTCCATTCAACGAGCTCCTAACCCTCCCTGCCTTCTCATCTCACCTCTGGACAGAAGGTATTTAGTCTCATGTATCAACTTGAGCTAAGAAGCACACTCTTCACAAGTATCTATTTTATGTAAAGATATTCTTTATTTATATATAAATTTTATTTTTTTGGTGAAAATATGTACAGCAAAACATACGCTAATTCAGTGATTTCTGCATGTATAATTCAGTTACATTGATTGCATTCTTAAATTGTACATCCATTCCGTTGTCCTTTTCTAAATTATTCTACCACCATTAAGATAACCTGACTGCCACCTAAACTTCTCATCTAACCTTTTGAGTTACTCTTGTCAATTTGATCTCATATAGATAATTCTTTAAAAGAGCACAGTGCTCAAGGCAGACATTGTTATTAAGCCGAACTATTGTTTGGTTGAAAGATGTATTCAAGGGATAGTTTCGCTTTAAGGTTTAAAGATTATTTCAGGGAATAGTTTTTTTGACACTTTATTTTTTAGAGCAGTTTTATGTTTACTGAAAAATTTCAAAGCAAGTACAGAGAGTTCCCATATACCCCTTTATCCCTCTGCACATAACTTTTTTTCTGTTATTAACATCTTGAGTTAGTGTGGTATGTTTGTTACAGTTGATAGGCCAGTATTGATACATTATTAACTGAAGTCCATAGTTTGCATTAGGATTCACTCTTTGTTTTGTACAGTTCTGTAGTTTCTGACAAAGGCATAATGCCATGTATCCTCCATTAGAGTATCATGCAGAATAGTGTCACTACCCTTTAAATGCCCTGTGATCCACCTGTTTCATCCTTCCCCACCCCAAACCCCTAGAGTTTAACTTAATTTTTGTAAAAAATATCTGTAGCTGGGTCAATATTTTAAATCCCTAAAGATTTTGAGTGTTGACATTTTAAGGACACTTTTTAGTGGGTAATAAGCCAGTGGAGACATTGTGAGCTAAGATCTATCCAGCTGATCAAATTTTTTATTTTAAAAAATGTATTTTTAAGAAAGAGCATTTTAACTGCCAAAAAAACTAAATGTTACTCCATAGAATATGAACTCAGTGTTTTATTTTTCAATACAATGTAGCAGTGCAGTTTTATTTGAATTATGTTGAAACAGGATAATTCTTGTTCTTTATATGTTAATATTTGAATGTATTAAATATTATTTGAATTCTGAAATGTAGTTTTATTCTTTATTCTTTGGAGTAAAGTTGCCTTTTTAATGACTGTGGCCATCGGATATTTTAAAAGTAAATGCCTTTTTCCTCAGTTTTTTTTTTTTTTTTTTTTTTAATGTGACAGCATGGAGGAATCTATGTAAAACGAAGTGCCAAATTCTGTGAAAAAGAAATGAGAGACAAGCTGCAGAGCCACGTGAACACTGGAACTCCAGTAAGATTATGCTTCATTTTTATTATAATTATCAACTCTCATTTTCTTGATTTGAGAATTAATTTAAAATTTAAGAATTGTTTTGAAAATATATTATCTCATGTATAATAAATAATTCAGAGTTTTTTTTTTTTTTTTTTTTTTTTTTTTGGCAACAGAAACTGTCTAAATAGAGAAGAGCAGTTCTTTTTGGCCGTTAGAAAAATTACTGCGATGATTAAATCCTTTGCTGGTGGTTGTCAATATTGACATTAAAGTGGAATAAAAAGAACGCTTGATGTCTTTTAGAGTTTGTAATAGAAAATAGAACTGTACTTGTAATCTGATACTTAAGCTACTTTAAGAGCTCATCTAACTCTGGTCTTCTATAGTATCAGATTTAGTTTTAGAAGAAGCAACTCTTCTATCAATATAAATTTGGATTTCTTACATGTAATTATTTCAAAGGCCAAAAAAGTATGAATATTTACAAAGAATCCTTCAGATTCTTTTTATAAAGAATTCTTTTATAAAACTTTGCTCAAAAAAAAGGGATTTCAATTTTCTGTTTGAAGAATGATGATTGCTGCCACACGCCTTTTCCCATGACTCCCTCGTAGGACAGAGCAGCATGATGGCAGCGATCCCTTGTACTTTATCTACCAGTGCACACGCGTCTTCTGTTGTGTTGTTCAGGAACTTTATTCATGTGTCCAGGTTCCTTCCTTCCTTCTCTCTGGCCCGCTCCTTCACCTCCATCTTTCCTGCTCCTCCCTCCTTCCTCCTCGCCCTTCTCTCCTCCATTTCTGCTTTTTTTTTTCCTGTCTCCTCACCCAGGCTCATAGGTGGCAGCCAGAGCTCATATTTAAAGAAAACTTTTCCACATCAGATGGTGAATTGCCCTAACATTAATGTTTTTTACTTATAAACATTTTCTAACTTTCGCGTTATGAAATTGCGTCCTCTTTGGGGATGACCTAGAGTAAAATGCAATGAGATAAACAGTGTCCTTTATCCTATTACAGCTTATCCGTGAGGACACAGCATAGTGTTTGAATGGGTCTGTTTAGTCTGAAATAACTTGGGAAAATTTGGACAGAATTGGAGTTATTGTTTGTGTATAGATTGCCATAAGATATAATAGGTTGGCAATATGTAGATCCACTGTCTTTTAAACAATAGTTAAAATTAAAAAAACGTTAATTTATGCATTAAAGAGTCCATCCCACTTCTGTCCTCTAGCCATCTAGTTACCTCCAACCACAGACAACTGCTGTTTTTGTGTTTTCTTTGGAGGCATTGTATATGTTGAAAAAAACAATCATAGTTCCTTTTTACATAAACATTAGTGTTCTGTATATGCTTTTTTCACTGTGTATTTTTTTTAAAGTAAATATAGTTGAGATTTTTCATGTTAGCGTCCATAAAGAGTTCATTTACGTTTTTTTAGATGGCCATTTGGTATTATATTTATCTACTGTAATTTATTTCACCAGTCCCTTATTGAAGGACATTTAGATTGTTTCTAAACTTTTTTAACATCCTTCTCAAGGTAAAATTTAAATACTATAAAATTCATTTGTTTTAAGTGTATTATTCAATGATTTTTACTACATTTGTAGAGTTATGCAACCACCATCACAACCCAGCTTCAGAACATTTCCATAACCTCAAAAAAATTTCTCATGCTTGCTTAGGGTCAGTCTTTGTTTCTGTCCCGGACAACTACTAATCTGCTTTCTATATAGATTGTCTTTTTTGGATATTTTATATACGTTGAATTCTACAGTATAGTCTTTTTTTGTCTGGCTTTCATTAACGTAACGTTTTTGAGGTTAATTCATTTTGTGCATGTATCAGTTGTTCACTCCTTTTTATTACTGAATTGTGTTCTGTTGTACGGATATACCACATATTGTTTATCCATTCACCAGTTAATGGACATTGGGGTTGTTTCTACTGTTTGATCGTTAGAAATAATGCTGCTATGTACGTTTGTGTATATGTTTGCGTGTATACATCTTTGTGTAGACGTGTTTTTACTTGTTTTGGATAGGTAGATACCTAGCTGTGGAATTGCTGAATCATATGGTAAAATTATTTTTAAGAAACTGCCTAACTGTTTTCTAAAGTGGCTGTACTATTTCACACTCCCATCAGCAATGTATAGGGCTCCAGTTTTCCTACATCCTCGCCAACATTTCTTTTTCAGTATGATTACCCAATTGTTCCAGCATGATTTGTTGAAAACAGTATTGCTCTCCACTGAATTATCTTGGCACCGTTTTTAAAACTGAACTGGATTCATTTCTGGATACACTCTTCTGTTCCACTGATGCCAGTACCATATTGTCTTGATTAACAGCTTTATAGTAAGTCTTGAAACCAAGGAGGATAAGTTCTCTAACTCTGTTCTTGTCGAAATTGTTTTGGCCATTTTAAGTCCTTTGTGTTTTCATATAAATTTTAAGTTTAGCTTGTCAGTTTCTACAGAAAGCCTGCTGTTATTTTTATTGATTTGGATTGAGTCAAATTTATAGATCCATTTTACATTTCATCTGTTAACGGGCATTTAGGTTGTTTCCATGTTTTTGCTATTGTGAATAATGCTGCAGTGAACATGGGTGTGCGTATGTCTATTCGTGTGACAGTTCTTATTTCTCTAGGATATATTCTTAGGAGTGGGATTGCTGGATCATATGGTATTTCTGTTTCTAGCTTTTTAAGGAAACACTGCATCATTTTCCAAAATGGTTGTACCATTTTGCATTTCCACCAGCAGTGCGTAAAAGTTCCCGTCTTCCTGCAGCCTCTCCAACGTTTGTTATTTTCTGGGTTTTTTTTTTTTGATTCATGCCAGTAATGTCAGGGTGAGATGGTATCTCATTGTGGTTTTGATTTGCATTTCTCTAATGTCTAGTGATCGAGAGCATTTCCTCATGTATCTTGCTAGTCACCTGAATGTCTTCTTTGGTGAAGTGTCTGTTCATATCCTTCTTCCATTTTTTAATTGGATTTTTTGTCTTTTTGTGGTAGAGGTGTTGGATTTTCCTGTAGGTTTTAGAGATTAGACCTTTGTAGGATTTGTAATAGCCAAAAAATTTTTCCCGGTCTGCAGGTTCTCTTTTTACTTTTTTGGTGAGCCTCAGTGTTTAATTTTTAGAAGATCCTAGTATCTAGCTTATCTTCTGGTGTTTGTGCATTGTTAGTTATGGTTTGTATCCTGTTTATGCCATGTATTAGGGCCTCTAGTGTTAACCTTATTTTTTCATCTGTGATCTTTATAGTTTTTGGTTTTATATTTAGGTCTTTGATCCATTTTGAATTAGTTTTTATGTATGGTGTGAGGTATGAGTCTTGTTTCATTTTTTTGCAGATGGACATCCAGTTTTGCCAGCACCATTTGTTAAAAAGACTGTCTTTTATCTTTTCCCCATTTGATGGACTTTGGGCCTTTGTTGAAGATCAAGTGACTCTAGGTGAATGGATTTACATCTGGGTCAGAAATATTTCTTGAATTAACCCTGAATGATTTCTTGCTTTCTTGCTGATCATTAATGTTCCTTTTAATTAAACATCTAAGAGACAGGAAATAATGCCACATGACTTTTTGTTAACTATTCAAATCATAAATCATCTAGTTTATAAATATAGAGCTAAAAGCTCATAACCATCAGTAACTGCTTTCATGAGTTTGAATACAAACTTTACTGATGTAAAGTGTATTTCCAGGATGTTGAATTTGTGGGGTTTGGAACTAATTTTAATATTTTTCTTCCTGTTTTTCTTTTAGTTGTTGGAATATAATGAGAAATTTATTGATTTTTTTCTCTCAACTTTATCCACTTTTCTACATTTTCTTTATCAAATACAGAGACACATAACACAATATCTTAATTTCTAAGTTAGGCAAAGATAATGGGTTCTAAACACTGTCTATATGGATCAATAAAAAGCTTATATAATTGCATGGAGCTAAAGATGCAAAATTACAGAGATACCATTTTACCAGTTTTTCACATGAAACATTGGAAGAAATTAATCGTAAGTTTGTCTAATGAAAAAAATGCCAACCCTCAGATTTACTGGCCTAAAGGAGACTGGAGAAACCTTGAGAGTATGGCCCCCAGACACCCTTTTAGCTCAGTGGTGAAGCTACCTCCGAGGTTCACTGTTCAGCCTGGGAGTGGACAGCCCCGTAAAACCAAATGAGACTAACAAGGTACAGGAGTCCAGTGACAAGGGCCAGAAGGCAGAGGGGGACAAGGAAGCTGGTGATAGGGAACCCAAGGTTGAGTAAGGATATTGTTGATGTGTTGTGAGATTGTTAACCATTGTCATAGGACAACATTTGTAGTAACTGTTAAATGAGAAACTATTTTGTTCTGTAAGCCTTCATCTTATGTGAGAATAACAGCACAATTGGAAGTGCGAAGTCAATGTCACTGAACTCTGTACGTAGGAATTTTTGAAACAGTGTATCTTTGGCTATGTGTATTTTCACCAAAAAAAAAAAAAAAAAAAAAGGTTGAGAATTTAGAGGGTTAATACGTTGTGGGGTTGTTAACCAATGTCATAAAACAACGTGTACTACTGTTTCATGAGAAACTATTTGTTCTGTAAGCCTTCACCTGAAGTACAATAAAATATAAAAAAAAAAAAAAAAAAAGGTGATAGATAGAGATCATGGGCATGGCCTCCGGAAGACGGAAGCAGACCTTCTCTGCTATGGCACTAGTATCCCACCAGAGAGGATAGCCTCACCCCGACTTGTTTCTAGGCTCAAATTAAAACAACACAAGGCTGAAGAGTATTAGGCAAGGTAGAAGGGTTCAGTTATGCTTCAGTCCCTACATCCCACCCCCAACCAACTTCTACACAATTAAGTGGTCTTCTCCACTCCACAACAAGGTCCTGTATTGAAGTAATTTCTGCAGTCTATTTCTCCACAGGCCTTACCTTCCTTCTCCTCCCCACAAAGAAGGGGTGTCTAATTTGATGGATGCAATAGGGGAGAGCCCAAAACTAACTGGATCCAATCGAAAAGAAAATGGGGCTCATCTCACTTGTCTTACTAGGCCTCCTAAGAGGCTGACCTTGACCCTCCCTGCAAATGACTGGTTAAGTAAACAGATGCTTTATTCTGAAAACAAAGCATTTCCTCAGATGAGGCAAAAGTCTAGATCTTGGGGGTGATTGTAAGGAGGAGACAGAGGGAGTCGAAAGCTTCACGTTGGCTAAGCCCAATCCAGTGTGCCTGAAGCCCTTTAATGAAGGGTATTAGTGCTTGTCTGGTCTGTTAATAAAACTGATTCTGTGCCATTGGAAAAAAAAAAAAAATGCCAACTCTCACATAGGGTCATTAAGTAGTTTTATATTCATAAACCATTCAGGTAAGGGAAGTGCTTCTGTACCAGGTATATAGGTAGACAGTATTATATGAGATCTGGTATGAATGGATAAAATGAACATTATTTTATCCCATGAACTCCTTCAATTACTTCATTCATACGTCTTGTCTGTATTTGAAAAGAGTTGGTATGAATGCTTATGTTAGTCTTTTGACTACCAATTAAAAATTTTAGTGTAGTAGTTTTGCAACTCAGTTCTCAAATTAGGAGGTTTTCACTATATAGTTTTTTTTTTTTAATGGTAAAACATGTAACAAGAATTTGCCATTTTAAAGTACATAATACAGTGACATTAATTACATTCACCATGTTGTGCAACCATCACAACTTATTCCACAAGTTTTTCATCACTTCAAACAGAAACTCAGTGTTCCTTAAGCAGTAACTCCCCTTTCCCCCCACCTCCCGCCCCTGGTGACCACTAATAAGCTTGTCTCTATGCATTTGCCTATTCTTAATATTTCAAATAAGTGGGATCAAACAATAGCTGTCCTTTTGTTTCTGACCTATTTCACTTAGCATGATGTTCTCAGGTTTCATCCATGTGGTAGCGTGCATCAGAACTTCATTTCTGCTTATAGGTGAATAATATTTCATTGTATGGATATGCCACATTTTGCTTAGCTGTTCATCTGTTTAATGGATGCTTGAGTTTCCACCTTTTGGCTATTGTGAATAGTGCTGCAGCGGACATTGGTGTACAAGTATCTGTTTGAGCCCTAGCTTTCGAGTTTTTTGGGTATATACTTAAGAGTAGAATTGCTGGGTAATATGATAATTCTGTTTAACTTTTTGAGGAACTGTCAAACTGCTTTCCACAGTGACCATACCATTTTACATTCCCACCAGCAATAGATGAGGGTTCTGATTTCTCCATATCCTTACCAACACTTGTTATTTTTCTGGTAATAGTCGTCTTAGGAAGTGAAGTGGTATCTCATTGTGGTTTTGATTTGTATTTCCTTAATGACTAATGATGTTGGGCATCTTTTCATGTGCTTTTTGGCCATTTGTATGTCTTCTTTGGAGAAATGTCTATTCAAGTCATTTGCCTATTTTTTTAAATTGGGTTGTCTTTTTATTATTGAGTTGTAGGAATTCTGTATATTCTGTATTTTAAACTCTTATTAGATGTATGATTTCCAAATATGTTCTCCCATTTTCTAGGTTGTCTCTTGACTTCCTTGATAAATTTCTTTGATGCACATGAGTTTTAAATTTTGATGAAGTCCAATTTATCTATTTTTCCTTTTGTTGCTCATGCTTTTGATGTCATATCTAAGAATTCATTGCCAGAAACTAAGTCCCGAGGCTTCACCCCTGTGTTTTCTTCTAAGAGTTTTATTTCTTATATTTAGGTCTTTGATTTCTTTTGAGTTAATTTTCATATATGGTGTGAGGTATGGGTCCAGCATCATTCTTTTGTATGTGGAGATCCAGTTATCCCAGAACCATTTATTGAAGAGACTATTCTTTCCCCACTGAATGTACTTGGCACTCTTGTTGAAAATCAATTGGCCATAGATGTATGGATCACTAGTTTTGCTATTTCTCTTCTATTGTCCCTAATGGATAAATGTAACTTTATATTGACTACTTATTAAACTTTCAACTTGATATTCCTCTTTAGTTATAAGTATATTATTTCCATTCATGTAATAAATATGAGGCTGTGTATATATTAAGTCAGTGAAAATGCATGAAGGGAGCTCTATAAAATAGGAATACTGTGTCAATCTTGAAATATGAGCACTTATTAGCTTTTATGTTATAGAAATTTAGATATCTACATATGGCTTTCCTCAAATGAGATATACTTTTAGTATTGATATTTAAAGACATAGATTTCTAAAATTTGCACCTTTATTAAGTGTCATTTTCCAGAATCTTAGAAGAAAAAAAAAAGCTGCTTCATGAGTTAACACTTTGTACGACTCAGTGTTTCATGGTCAAATTTTAAATTATTGGATATTAGCATGTTATTAGAAATGTTGTTGAATTCTTAATGACCGCCCTACCAGTGAACATAGGACTGCATTTTAAATATAGTCCGTGTTATGTTCAGACTTAATTGAATTTTCACAGTCTGGTTGTTCTGCTTGTCATGAAGTTCATATGTAAACTAATACATACTTTTTCCACTGTAGGAAATTCTCTTTTAGCTTTAGTAGAGTTAGCATTAGTAAGTTAACAACAGTAACAAAAACACACACACACACAAAAACAAATTTTCTTTATGCCCACAGATGTTTCTTGTGATTTTTCCAGAGGGAACAAGGTATAATCCGGAACTAACAAAAGTCATTTCAGCTAGTCAAACATTTGCTGCTAAAGAAGGCAAGTAAAAATTTGATTGTATTTGAAAAAATAATTTTTAAAGGTAATGATTTACTTTGTTTTTCTTCTGGAGAAGATATTTATGTTTTGCAACAGTTCCTTGAGTGGGTATATGTATAATCTCTTGGGAAATTAACTTTCTTGTTAATCTATTTACATTTTATATGTCTGAGAGATTAGATTCAAGTGTCTTCTAATACACGTACATATTCTTTATCCATGGTATATAAAACCAATCCTATATGCATGATTATGTAGATGGTATATTTTTCTACAGTGTGGGTTATGTGTGATGGAAAGAATTTCTGTTCTGTACGTTGACAGACCTAGATATGAATCCAAGCTCTTATGTTTATTAGCTGTATGCTTGCAAGTTGCCCAGTCTTGCCAAGCTTCGGTTTCATCATCTCTCTCTCTATACACACACACACACACACCCCTACCTCATGGGTATACCTAAGCCTGTATAAGGATTAAATTGGAAGATATGTGAAGTTCCTACTGGAGACTGTTGCACAAAGTTGACTCACAGGGCATGGAAGCTATTAATGTCTCCATCAAGGGGAATGTTCTTATTATCACCCATGTTTTAGAAAATTGGATAACTAATACACCTGTGAGCCATGCAATTTAACCAAATTGGGAAATAAACAGAAAACAGTGACTATGCTGTATTCTTAAAGGTATCATTGAAGACTGACTGTATGTAATCTCCAAATGTTTATCATCAGGGACTCATGGAGAAAACACCTCGTTCATGACATGCCAGGGTCTGTGGCAGTGCTGTCTAATACAAGTGTCTGCAGTAATGACAGTGTTCTGTATCTGCTCTGTCTAACCCACATGTAGCAACTGAGCATTCAAAATGTGACTAGTGCATCAGAGAAAATGGATTTTTAATTTAATTTTATTTTAATTTAAATTTAAACAACCACATGTGGCTAGAGGCAGGTGTATGGATAGCACAGGTCTGTGGGATACAAAAAGGGTAATGTGGAATTCTCACAAGGTGCTTATAGGAGAAGCCATGCCAGACATACATGAAATAATTTGGAACAGTACATTTTTAAAATGCTGATTTGTTTATTTCACTCCTGACGCACCCAATATCAAGGAGTGGTTCAGGAATACAGAAGAAACCAAACCCGTTGCCGTCAAGTCGATTCCAACTCATAGCAACCCTATAGATAAAATCCAAAACAACAAATCCATTGCCGTCGAGTCAGTTCTGACTCATAGCGACCCTATAGGACAGAGTAGAACTGCCCTATACAGTTCCCAAGGAGCACCTGGTGGATTCGAACTGCCGACCTTTTTGGTTAGTAGCCATAGCTCTTAACCACAGTGTCCACCCTATAGAAAGGAAGGGTCAATTTTTTTTCCCAATCTGTCAACTCCCTTCTGACCTTTACTACCTTCTTTATCTAGTCTAGACACCATGGTCTGTCGTTCCAGTTGCTCTTTTGCCATAACATTGCCTCTGTTGCCCTTTCCCATTAAAAACAAACAAAAAAACCCTCTCCCTCAACTCCACATTTTCCTCCTGATAGCATCTTCTTTGTTCCCTTTCATTAACAGTCAAAGCCTTCTGAATATGCAGTCTACTTTTGTACCTGCTTCCTCAGTTCTCATTCCGTCCTCAGTTCATGGTGATGTGATATAAAATTCTAAATACTTTTTTAATGAAATTCTCTCCCTTGACTTCTGTAGTGCTATTCTCTGTTTCCTTCCTGCCTCTCTGGCAATTCCTTCTTAGTCTCTATTTTTGCCTTCTCTCTGTTTCACTCTTTCCGCAGTAATGTCATGTATGTTGTTACCAACGTTTTGATTTTGGTCTTTTACTCTTCACCTTACGTGATTTTCATGGTGGCCTTGATCTAAACCTATGGCTTTAACCACCATTTATTTGACCACCGAGGCTTCACAGAAAGGTTTCTCCCGTTCATATCTCTCTGCCTAACTCTAGACCTGTATATGCACTTGCCCAGTAGAGAGCTTCACTTGTCTGGCCCACAGTCATGTCTCAAACTCGGTATGGTAAAGAAACAATTTCTCTTTTTACCCATACTGTCATATTTCCTGTCTTGGTAATGCCATCCTTCAATCCAAAATCTAGGAGTCATCCTAAACTCTTCCCTTTTATCCATCCAAGCATCCAATAAATCAACAAAATCTAGAGTATCTCTCTCCATTTCCACAATTACTGACATATTTAAAATCTTATTACTTTGTATTTGAGTTATCTATTGCTGTGTAAGAAGACACTCAAGAATGTAGTGATTTAAAATAGTAACAATTATTTGTTCACAGTTCTGCACTTTGGGCAGGGCTTAGGAGGAATGACTCATCTCCTCTACTTCATATGGTTAACTTTAGTCTCTGATATTACTGCATTTGGCTGGGAGCTTGGCTGGAGTTGCAGAGTCTAAGATAACACCACCAATATATCTCATGCTTTAGTTGGGGTGGCTATCTCAGGGTGCTAGCTGGGCCTCTCTCTTCAATTCTTATCAACTATCAGTCTTGTGCCAGTATTGAGTCTTAGGTGAATGTTAATTTAGAAAGTGGAGGAGAGGGACAACTACAGGTAAATCTGTTGCTGATGGTAAAAATTGATAGCTGATACTGAGGGATAAAATAGAATGACTAACGAAATTGGACATGAGAGCGCAAATCATAAAGGAGAACTGGATAACTATGACAGTGTCTAGAGTGAAATGTAGAATTAGGACCTGCACATGGGGAGAAAGAAGGGAATTGTAGGTATAAGAAATGGTAATGTCAAAGGCATGGAGTTGTGAATAAATAGGGCATGGGAGTGGAGCAAAGAATCTTGATGGACTTTGAGCAGAAGGTGAATGAAGGAGAGTGGGAATTCAGTGTGTTAATTAAGTTGGGACAGGCCTTGATCATGGAAGGCATTGAATATTAGGTTCAGTAATCTGTACCTTATCCTGTAGTTGAATGGAAGTCATTGAACAGTATTCATTTTCATTAGTTCACTGTGTTTTATTTAAGAAACCATAGTCTTCATTTATCTAAAAGCATGTTCTACACCAGATTTCATAAGATGTTTTACAAAAAATGTTTAATATCCAAATGGATTTAGAGAATGTTCCAATTTATATCTTTCCTTAGGGAGTTACAGTTCACACTAGTACATTAGTCTTAATAAAGTTCTGTAGTAAAGATGTTTAATTTCATTTTATGGGTTGTTCTACAGTTTTATATACATTTAGAAAGAAAACAATGGTCTAAAATTGATTACAAACAAAATTTTGAGATTTTCTTGGGGTAGATTAAGAGTTCCAGAAAACTCAGGCCCTCTAGAATTACTCCCTCTATAAAGGTTTTAGATAGCTGAGCCTCTGACTTTAACAAAATGTATCTTTTACTCTTTGAAGCTTAATATAGCTTGTACATGAATCAGTTTTAAGACTCTTGATAAACTTATGTATAGGCCTTAAATGAAATAAATTTTTAAATACTCTTGTGTTCATCTCTTTACCCACTTATAATTCTGTTTAAGAATTACAGTTTTAGATTAGCTAAGATGAAAGGGAAACAATAAACTTAACATTTTGGGTATTCTTTTTGGTTGTTATTCATTTGTATCATAAAATCTGAGATGTTTTGTTTTCATTAAAGTCAATTACCTATTGAGGACACTTGTGGTTTTTGTGAATTCAGTGAAGAGTTGAACTTGGGAGAAGTTCAACTTCTAGAGTGCTTTAGACCCTCATGGTCAGTACTAATTTTATTTTTTATATCTTGTAATGTTTTATATTTAAATATTAACAGATCTTTATTAAGTTCCTACTATGTAAAAAACACTGCTAATGTATAACTAGCTATTATGTCTTCTTGGAGTTTATAATTTAATAGAAGAGATGAAACACAGGTGTTTTGGTTACTTATTGATGTGTAACAAATTACTCCAAGCCTTAGTGCCTTGAGACGAGTGTTTATTATCTCACAGTTTATGTGAGTCAGGAATCCTGGGGCGGCTTCGTGGGAGCTTCACAAGGCTGCAGTCAAGGTGGCTGCTGGAGCTATAGCCATTTCCAGGCTCCAGGTTCACTCATGTGGCTGTTGACAGGCCTTAGGTCCCTTGCTGGCTGTTGTTTGATACATCATTTTCTTGTCACTTGGGCTTCTCCTTCCATAGAGCTACTTACAACATGGCAGTTTGCTGCCCTAGAGCAAGAGCTCAGAAAAAGGGAAGTAGGGAGAGAAAGGGTAAAAGTGACAGTTCCTAAGAGATCACGTGAGTGTGAGTGAGCAAGACGAAAGTCACAGTTGTTGTAACCCAATTTTGGATGTGACATTTCGTCACTTTGCCATATTCTGTTTGTTAGAAGCAAGCCACTGGGTCCAGCCCCCACTTAAGGGGAGGGGATTATACAAGGACATGCATACCAGGAGGTGGGAATTATTGAGGGCCGTCTTAGAGGTTGTCTACCTCAGTGATACTGAAATAAGATTTCTACATAAACAGTTTTATCAAAGTAGAATATGATAAGAGTAAGGAAAATACTGTTCCTATTAAATCACTTCCAGATGTTAGTTTCTTTGAAGCTTTGTGGACAGGGAAACACTTGGGCTAGGCTGTGAAGGATTGTAGTCCAGTTGGTAGAGCTGTTGGTTGTGGGAAAGGAAGAAGGAGTGGCATGAGCATAGTCAGAGAAGGGACATGTGGTTAAGTTATTGACATGGCGATAGCTCTTTCCTCTGGAAAGAGTAGTTAGTGTGGGGGAGAATGCAAGACTAGTGAAAATCTTTAGGGTATTCCTGGTTAGTAGTAGTGAGGACCTGAGCAAGGCTCAGCAAGAGGAAACCAGCTGATGGAAATATTTACTTTGCAGTAGTGATTGGATTTCCAAAAAAAATCTAGTGTGCAGTTTTTCAACAACTTTGCCTCTTGGAATTCTATTATATTGATTGATGGACTAATTGATTAATTTAAATGTTAAGCAAGACAAAAATTTTTATTATATCGTCACTGGGCAAATCACTAGTTATTTGTTGAGGTATAATAAATTTGCTTGATAGAAGGAGTATAATCTCAGATTATTGTTTGCATAAAGAATAACAATTGTTTTTGCTTTGAAGAACTTCGATTTTCTTTTGTTAAATTTACTTTTTTATGATATATACATGTATATATTATATATATATATATATCAAATCATATATATATATATATAAAAATCAAATGAAACCTGTTGCTGTCAAGGCAATTCTGACTTGTAGCAACACTATATGTAGGACAGAGTAGAACTGCCCCACAGGGTTTCCAAAGCTGTAAATCTTTACAGAAGCAGACTGCCACATCTTTCTCCTGTGGAGCGGCTGGTAGGTTCAAACCACCAACCTTTCTGTTAGCAGCCGAGCACTTTAATCACTGTGCCACTAGGGCTCCTTTCATTAACACCCTGGTCACCTAAAATTGATCAATTATTGGTCTGTCATTTGTCTGTGAGTCATACAACTTTCTTGAAGTTACCAAAAGGGAAAAAAGAAACATTTATATGATATAATGTTTAACTGCTGACTGCTCTTTCTTTAAACTCTAACTTAGAAAACTATTATCTATTAGAAATATATTTTCGTGACTATAAAGGTAATTATTTCCCACTATGCACAAAGGTTAATTTGTGAATAGTATATCCAGAAAAAGTGTTTCCTGTGTTTTTTCCTCTTGGGTCACAACTAAATGAGATTACATGAAAATAAAAACAAAAGAACTAGTTCTCCATCTGTAAAGCTAATTTTTCTTTTAGAAAGTTGAAACTAACAACACTTGTTAGTTTGTGATGTTTTGTTTCCAAATTATGAATAATTTTGTTCCTAAAATACCTTCATTTGATTCTGATTGAAGAAACAAACCATAAAACAATCAAACAAAAACAACCTTTTTAATTTAAATGTTTAAATTATGGTATTTGTTTACATATTTAAGTCATTATACCATGTATAACTTCAGTTTTCTGTTCACAGTAATATTAGTTCGCTTAAGAGGTGTGTGTGTGTGTTTCATAACCCTAAATATTTCAAGGTTTTTGTTATTGCTATTTCTTAGAAGTATTTTGCTTAAAACGAATATTAGCCACAAAATATGTTGATTTAACATTAGGGATGATAATTTAAAATTTTTCTGTGTTATAGTATCATGAAGTACTAATATGTTCACTGCAAAGATTGTCATGTTAGTGATCTCTCACATCCCTCCTTATTTGAAAATTAATATTAGTCATTCCTTTTTAAACACGTATTCAGATTTCAAAATAAATTAGTCAAGGTTTTGTTTAACTGCAGTCCCCCCATGACAAAAACCAAGACTTGGAAAAGGTAGAGTCTTCAAGAAACGACTGAGTATGAGTATCAGATAAACAAAATACGTTTTGAAGGATACTCAGTTTTGTAATAGTAAATTAAATAAAGAGAATTGTGTTTTCAGAAAGGCTGACTTGGAACTTGTCATTTAAGAGAACAGTGGTAAGCATTTAGTAAGGAAGCCTTTAACATAATATATAAATGTGTAAAGACAAATGTAATAGTATTATATAGTATAATAGTATTATATAAACAAGTTTATCTATATAAATATAAATAAGTCATGTAGTAAATAAAAATGAGCTTTCTGTAGTTATAGTTTTAAAATATTTTAAGTGACTAGTTGTATTATTTTAACTTAAATCCCAACAAACCTATTAAGGAATGACCTCTTTTGAAATTCAGTGGCACTTAATTTCTTTGCCACTTGTTGAGCTATTACTGCTGTTTTGTGTTGTTAGATATCTGTTAATCTTTGCAGTGGTTTATAGAATGCTGCCTTCTCCTAGTAAAACCATGGAATCAATCTCATGGGCCTCAAGTGCTATTGAATTAAAAATGGTTCAGAGGGAAAAAAAAAACCAAAATCAGAAAATAATTATACTGAAAGACCACACTCAAACCTTGTATTTCTAGTCTAGAACTTTTCATTCTTCCATGGTAGTGATTTACTGAAAAAGAGTAAGAATGAAGGAAGGGAGTGAGGAAGCTTTCGGATTATATTTATAGTGATACTCAAGAAGCCCATTTTGTCACTTGGCCTATCAACTTACCCATCAATGTCTAAATTACAGCTATATTTTACTTCTTGATACTTTTGTCTGCTCTTACTCCCTGTTTCTATAGCATTGTTCTAACTGGCAATGATGTAAGATAATAGCTTTTAAGGGATGATAGTAGAGTTCAGTCCTGGTTTTTCTATTACATGAAGAAGATCAGGTCACCTTATGGATCTTTGTTGTTCTGTTAACACCTAGTCTGGTGGTTTGAACATAGAAAATGTTCAGTAACTTTGAAAGCTTTGAAGCTGTTTCCATACCATTTACTTAAAAACTTTTACCAAAATAAATGTTATTTTTATTTATTCCTCCTGCCTTTTCACACTTCTTTCAAGCTGCCCTTTTGTGAATTTCTGTTCCTCTCAAGTTATGGTCTAAATTCTAAATCAGTGGTTCTTAAAGTGGTCTATCTATAGCATCAGCATTGCCTGAGAAGTTGCTTGAAGTACAGATTCTCAGAATCCAGCCCAGACCTATTGAGTTAGAAATTCCAGGGATGGGGCTCAGCCGTCTGCTTTCACAAACCTTCCAGGTGATTCTGAAACTTGAAAACCACTGGTCTAAATACAACTAGTCATGTACCCGACAGGTTAGTTGGGTCAGATTTTTGTGTTTTGATCAGAATATGTGGATCTAATATTGATCACAACAACAAGAAAAGCCCACCAAACTCATTGCTGTTGAGTTGGTTCTGACTCATAACCACCCTGCAGGACAGAGTAAAACTGCCTCATACGGTTTCCAAGGAGCAGCTGGTGGATTCAAACTGCTGACCTTTAGGTTAGCAGATGAGGTCTTAACCACTGCGCCACCAGGGCTCCAGCTAATATTTATAGGTAAATCTTAATTTTGTACCTAAGTTTCATTACGAAGAAGAAAAAAGATAGCAGTTCCATAATTATTATAAGAAACTTGTTCAGGTACTGCTTTAATATTTAAACCTTTCTCAGTTATATGAAGTGTTTTACTTTAACTGATTTTTCTTAGAATCATTTCAGGTATTTGCTTTCAAATTGTTACTGAGGAATTTGGAATCTAAAGTATGTTAATCCACCTCCTGAAACCATAAAACAAGCCCCATAGTGGTTTTTTTTTTAACCATAGTAGCTGGCAGGACAACATACTTAAACTTTTTGAACCCTATTAGTAGAAAACAGGAATTCAGTGATGTATCTATACTAGTAAAAACAAATATCTAAAATTTTTAAATAATTAAAGAAGTAATAAGACCTCTACGGCTTTAAAACTCTTCAGGATTTATGAAATTTTGCATTCAAGGTGTGGATAACATTGCGAGTCCTTTCAAAACAAAAACAAAAGGGATAAGCTAATAAAAAATTTTTTTCTTTTGTAGACTTGATGGGATAAAAATTAATTGTATGTCTGTAACATAAAATTTAGGTGGCAAATGACAATATTTGCAATATATGACATGTTTCCTTAGTATAAAGAAAGCTCTTGTAAGTTAATAAGGAAAAATATAAACTAGAAAAATGGACAAAGGACATGAATAGAAAATTCCAGGGATATGAATAGCTAACACACATGTGAACAAATGTCTGTCCTCCCTAATAATCAAAGAAATGCAAGTTTAATGAGCAATGTGAAACCATCTTTTGAAGGTCAACATCACAAACGTTAAAACAGAAAGTTACTGTCTAGTGTTGGCCCAGGTTTGGTGAAAAAGACACATTCTACCCTTCTACTGCTGTTGTAAGACGGCCACTGTAACAATTCAGCACAAACTTGGTGGCTCAAAACAACACAGATTTATCCTCTTACGTTTCTGGATGCCAGAAGCCCAAAATGGGTCTCACTGGGCTAAAATAAAAGTGTTCGCTAGGCTGAGGTCCTTTTTGATGACTCTAGGGGAAAAGCCATTTTCTTGTTCAGGGTCCTGCACTTGATTTAGTGCTCTGCTTTCACTGTCTTGAAATTCTTAATAATATTTGAACACGGAGCCCCTTGTTTTTATTTCACACTGTACCCTGCAAATGAAGTAGCCTGCTCCTAACTCTTCCCCTCTCTCGTTTACTCTGAACCAGCTTTTTGGCTTCATTGTGACCTCACTTCCCTTGGCCCTCCTACAGCTCTCAAGGCCTTATGCAGCTCTCGTTTGACTCCCCACCCAGTGCCCTACTTGCCATCCCCTTGGAACTCACATTGCCTTTGATGTTTTATTTCTGCCTTGCCATTTCTCAGCCATAGGTTACCGTGTTTGCTTTCTCCCTTTAGCAATCGAGAACATCATAAAATCTATGCTGATTGATTCTACCATCTAATCTCTTTTAAGCCAATAATGCTGTGTTTAGCAGTTCTTTTATTTTTTTCAGTTTGACTGTCTCATATTTTTTTTACAGATTTCTCCCTCCTCACATCCTGAAGTTTCTTTACTTTGAAGAAGTTACGTTTCTCTGACAAGAGTGCACTCAATACCTTTCTATTTCAAAAATCTCTATCTTGACTCTCTTTACTTGGCCCCCTATCTTTGTAGGAAGCTTTTCTTCTCAACATGCTGACTCTACCCGTTTCTGTGCTCTTGATTCTGTCTAGTTTGTCTTCATAATGTTGTTGCTTCAGTGATCTCCTCTTGCTTACACTACCAGTCTACACAGCCAGAGTGCTCCTTAGAAGCAAGGATGGCGAGACCACATCTTACATACTTAGGACATGTTGTGAGGAGGGCTCAGTCCCTGGTGAGGGACATCATGCTTGGTAAAGTACAAGGTCAGTGTAAAAGAGGAAGACCCTCAATGAGATGGACTGACACAGTGGCTGCAACAGTGGGCTCAGGCATAACAACGATTCTAAGCGTGGTGCAGGATGGGGCAGCGTTTCGTTCTGTGGTACATGGGGACACTATTAGTCGGAACGTATTCAATGGCATCTAACAACAACACCACCGCCACTCTCTTCTCTGCAGGCTCCCGCTTGCCCCAGTTTATGAACACAATCCAGTTCTCATATTCCTACATAAATAATATATTCTCCACCCATGGCTTTGCTGTTTCTTCTCTCCTTCTTTTTAGTGCTGATCTTCTTGAAGGAGAAGTTCGGGCCTCTGTTCTTTCACTTCGTCACCATTCACTCATTTACTGATTCCTTTATTCTGACATTTGACTTCATCCACTCTCCAATAATTTATTCCACTTCTAATTTACCTGTGATCTCCAAAGTTTCATATTATTTTCTCAGTTCTCATATCTGTTAATTTCTGTGTATCTTTTGACACTATTTATGGACTTACTACTTTTATAATCAAGAAAAAATTTTGACTTTATTGTAGAAATAAATA
Organism: Dugong dugon; assembly: GCA_030035585.1. Taxonomy (NCBI): domain Eukaryota; kingdom Metazoa; phylum Chordata; class Mammalia; order Sirenia; family Dugongidae; genus Dugong; species Dugong dugon. The sequence goes on along the minus strand of CM057473.1, from coordinate 114,165,550 downwards.
TGGAGTGTGTGGTGTGTGTGTGTACATATATCAGATGACAAAATGGTAGACAACCACAGAATACTGGGAATCATGGCCCAGGCAAGTTGATAGATATTTTTCGGGGACACAGTGCAATCCATGACAACAACTAACCAAAAAGTCGGCAGTTCAAATCCACCAGCTGCTTCTTGGAAACCCTGTGAGGCAGTTCTGCTCTGTCCTGTAGGGTCACTATGATTTGGAATCGACTCGATGGCAACACGTTTGTTCTGGTAGCTGTTTGAGGTGGTTTTTTTTTTTTTTTTTTTTTGCTTCATTAATCTTAACCTACGTATTTATAGTTTTAGAATATTGTTAATAGTTGCGTAGAAATTGTGTAGAAAAAATACTGAACTAGGCTATAAGCTGTTACTAGCTGTGTGACTTTCAGCAAGTCACTTCACGCCTCTGAGCCTCAGTTACCCAATTTGTGGAGATCTAATGAGGTAACATATCTTAAATATATTGTAAACTAAATTGCGTGTATAAATGTAAAATTTTCTAAATGAACCATGAAAGTTTTTCTGTCTACTGTGATTATAATCTCTAAAATGGAATCAATTTCTATATTTCTAAAATATAGTACTAACAGCAAAATATCAGTTACACTCAACCACCACCATAAACAGCCCTTAGGGAGAAATTTGGTCAAAGGATAGAGTAGGTTATCTTTAGTATCGAATAGAAATTCAGGCAATCTGGAGAGAGAAAGGAGGCAAAACAGATACTAAGTTTCGGTCAGGAAAAATAAACTTAATTAGCTACCATTTAATTTTCTCTGTTTAGGGTTGAGGGGCTTTATGGAGTTCTCTAGAGGCACAGTCACTAAATTTCAATATGGTGGGCTCAAGCTAGAGCAGTTAATTAAGACTCCCTGGTTATTTGGTTTCTCTCTGTTGAAGTTCTAATTGACCTTTATTATTATTATTAAATTGGTTTTTGTAATAATGACCTAGAGTTTCAGGATAGGGATTGCCTCATTACTGTTCAGAATCTAAGACTACTTGGTCAGAGATTGTAAAAGGTACCCTGCACAGACTAGTTCATGGCTCTAATTTAGGATTGTGATACGACTTCTGAATCAACAAAGAAGGGTCAAATTCTGTTTTCATGGTAAGGGTATTTTACATTATCCTAATTCTTAGAAAATTAATATACTATGTATCAATTAGAAGCCCTGGTGGCACAGCTGTTAAGAGCTCGGCTGCTAATCAAAAGATCGGCAGTTCGAATCTACCAGCCGCTCCTCGGAAGCCCTGTGGGGCAGTTTCACTCTATCCTTTAGGGTCGCTATGATTTGGAATCAACTCGATGGCAGTGGGTTTGGTTTGGTTTTGGTTATGTGTGAATAAATACATACACATAGAAAGAATTTGCTGTTGTCTTTCTCATGTATTTACACCTCACTTAACCCACTCTTTGAGCTTCCATCCCTACCCGCCCCTTGAAAACACCAGTCAGGGTATCATACAACCTCCATTTCTCCAGGTAGTCATTTCTCAGTTCTTGACTTTTCAAAGTCTCTTTCAACACATTTGATCTTTTTTTTTTCTTGAAATGTTTTCTTCTCTGAGCATCTGTGCCACCACAATCTCCTTGTTTTTCTCCTCCCTTACTGGCTTTTTCTTTTGAAGAGCTGAAATATAAAAATATAAATCCACAGGATATGGATTTGATACAAAGAATGTGTTTTGAGCAATTAAATATAGCTGCTCCTAGTACGTTCCTCGAAGAAAAGATCTTTTTCTTAGTTTTGTTTGCATATTAGTGATGGCTATTTCTTATTTGTCACCAAACTAATTTTTTCAAACCTTCATTATAAGTCTTTGTCTTTCATTTTTTGAAATACTACTTTCCTATCTTACCTTCTTACTAACTTACTTAGATTTTAGTCATTAATTGTCCTTAGTGAACACCACAGGATGATTCTGTGAAACTTTGGACGTTAATAAAATTCAGTGAGATCCAGTAGCAAAGAAGGAAGTGTTAGCTAATTTAATTGACATACAAATATTTCTTGCCTGGTATACTGTTCAAATTTCATTAGAAGTTTATGAGTAAATTAAACTCCTTCTGCCCTGGGGACTTCAGTCAGATATGTAGTTGTGGGAATCTTTTTCTTTCCCACACCAACTCTGCATTTTAAAAATTCTTCTGCAGAAAGATCTCACCATACTATAGCTGCTATTCGTTATGCAGCTAATTTTCCCTGGAGATAAACAGTAGAAGATCCAAATCAAATTTTTTCAAGTCTGTTTCCGTGTCACTTCTTCAGAGAGCTACTCTTTGGTTAACGTCTCAGTAAATAATTAATCACGGGAAGGGGTGTTACGAGGAAATTGGAAGGGAGAAGAACAAGTTTTTAACACGTAGGGACAATAATGAATATATGCAGTTAGTTATTCTGTATAAATTTAATAAACTTTCTTAGTTAAAGAAGCTCTTAAAGTGTATCAGTTATACCCATGAGAATTAAAACCATATGTTCACACAAAAACTTGTACATGAATGTTCATAACAACATTATACATAATAGCCCAAAAGTAGAAGCAACCCAGATGTTCATCGACTGATGAATGGATAAACAGTGTATACCTATACAACGGAATATTAATTATCCATAAAAAGAAAATGAAGAACTGATACCTACTACAACATGGATGAACCTCGGAAACATTATGCCGAGTGAAAGAAGTCAAACACGAAAAGCTACATTTTGCATGATTTCATTTATATGAAATGTCCAGAATCGGAAAATCTGTAAAGACCAAAAGTAAATTAGCGGTAGCCAGGGACTAGGACAAGGAGGAATGACAAGTGACTGCTCATGGGTAATGGGCTGTCTTTTTGCATGATGAAAAATATTCTGGAATTAGATAGTGACAATGGTTGCACAACTCTGTGAATATACTAAAAACCGTGTAATTGTACATTATAAAATGGTGACTTTTATGATATGTGAATTATATCAATTTCTTTAAAAAAGTGCAAAGAAGTTTATCGTAAAACATCAGGTTTATATTTCACTTTATATAGACCATATTAGCCCTTATTTCAGATATTGTACTCAGTGAGGGTCATTTAGGTGATCCCCCTGTATCTATAATTATATAACTATATATATTTAGAAATAGAGCTAAAGTAATCATGGAAGAAAATAAAGTCAGAAAATACGACTTGTACTCCTAAAACATCTTAAATGACCATGGGCAGGATGCTACCATCTTTATTCAGTATCCAGAAACAAGGATAATAATACTTAACGCTTGTCAGTGTTTATTAAATTGAAGGGTCTGTGATTGGTCATAAGCTTTTTGAGGGCCTGTTTTCCCACAGCTTCCAACACAGTGTCTTGTACGTGTACATGTTTAATAAATGTGTATTAAATGAGTATTGGATTAAACAGAAAAGGGCATATGAAGGTGCTTTTTAAGCTATAAAGCCCCAAAGGTATGAGGTTATGGCGTTAATATATTCTGGTCCCTATGTGGAAATTTAACAACAGTTTGGATTTCTGTTATTCTGTTGCAGAGATATCTTGTGACTAATTTATGGCCACACTGAACTGACTTCTTTTCTAGGCCTTGCGGTATTAAAGCATGTGCTGACGCCAAGAGTAAAAGCAACTCATGTCGCTTTCGATTCTATGAAGAATTATTTAGATGCGATTTATGATATCACAGTGGCTTATGAAGGAACTGTGGACAATAAAGGACAGCGCAAAGAAGCGCCATCCATGACTGGTGAGTTTGTATTTTCAATTCAGTCATTTGTATTTTGAATGTGTAATTTTTTAAAAATAGGTGAATGTACTGTTTCATTACATTTCTTTGCCGTATCTCTCAGTAGGTTATAATATGTAATAGATGAATTTCTTCAGTCCTGTTAAGTTTGGTTTTTTTTTTTGGCTGCCATGTTAGTCGTTTGGGGCTCACCCATTACCATTAGCCCAGCTTTTTTCTACTGAAAGTTCACACGTTAAAAATGGAAAGCTACATCAGTCAAAGAAAGGAGTGAGGAAAGGAAATGCTGATCTAGTAATACTGATGCGTGTGTTATAGGTCATTGATCATATTTTACCTGTATTTTTAATAAACAGTGTCATGTTTGACAGGAAGAGGGAAGGCTACGTGTGACCATTTTCCCCCCAAACATGCTAGTTTTAAAGATCTTTGAGTTATTATCTATGTCTATATCAGATATAAGAAGAAAAAAAAAAAATTAAGTGAGCAGAATATTTTAGTTAACCAAAGACACTCTCGAATGGTAGGGAAAGTTAAACATGGGAATAATAAAACAAGGAAGTATGGGGAGTCGCTGTCCTTGAAGTCACCCTTAATCAGAGAAGCATAAGCCTCTCCTTTGGCAGGGTTCCTTTTGAGTTGTGATCAAGAGATAAGAACATTGGGCTAGGCTGAATCGACTGTATTTTACCTTGACAGCTGCTTCAAGTTGAAGTAATGTGCTTGTTTGAGTGCTTCTATCAATAGAATCTCTTGAAGGCAGATAGATATTCAAAATACAAACCACTGGCACGTTTTGTTTAACGTTTACTCCTGCTCCTAAAACATTCCCCTGGATTTGATGGGCCTTGGAAATTTTATAGAATAATATTCTTTGCTGCCGTGTAACATGTACAAAAGTCAATGTTATTGAAATGTTTAGAGTAAAAATACCTGATAAACACCTTATTATTTCTCATTGTATAAAACGGAATTATACCTTATTTTTATTTTTTTTTCCAGTAATTCTCCTTCACAAATTTCATGTTCTGTTTTTGTTGTTATTAGTTGTCATCAAGTTGATTCCGACCCATGGTGACCCCATGTGTTACAGAATAGACCTGCTCCATAGGTATTTCTTGACTGTAATACTAACAGGGAGCCCCTGGGTGGTGCAGATGATTAACTACTCAACTACTAGCCGAAAGGTTGTGATTTGTACACACCCGGAGGCATCTCGAAAGACAGACCTGGCGATCTGCTTCCAAAAGGTCACAGCCTTGAAAACCCGGTGGAGCAGTTCTACTCTGCACACAAGGGGTCGCCATGAATCAGAGTAGACTAAATGGTGTAAAAAGAGGTTGTTACGGGGGAAATAAAAAACAGAAGTAGTTACATCTTAGGTAAGAATGATTGTTGTAAAAATTGACTTTATTACAGAGCTGGTTAAGAGCTCAAGCCGCCAGCCAAAAAATCAGCAGTTTGAATCCATCAGCCACTCCTTGGAAACTCTATGGGGCAGTCCTACTCTGTCCTGTAGGGTCACTATGAGTTGGAATAGACTTGATGGCAACAGGTTTGGTTTTTGGTTATAGATTAAAATTCACTGCAAGTTATATCAGGTATGAAGCAAATTGTGTTAGGTCTAAAATAGAATAACTTGGAATTTTGACTCTGTAAGTGTAGTTAGAATTAAATGTTTCTCCATACGTAGTGAACTATTATTTAATATTCACATTTTATAGTCCAATTAAAAAAACCAATTTTTTTCATAAAGTTGTTAGAATGTTCATTTATATGCCACAGGCCAGTGTTTGTCAGAGCATCACAGGAGGACTACAGTCCCATCAGAATCACCTGGAATGACTGCTGGCGGTGCAGGTACCTCAGCTCCACTCCAGACTGCTAAAGTAGAATCTCTCCAAGTGAGAGCTGGGAATCTGCAGCTTTAGTGAACTCTGAAGGGGTTTTTGTCATCACCAGAGTGTAATAGTTTAAGCTTTAATGAGGCTTCATATTAAAGAAATAGGCATTCAGTAGTGTCTCCTGCCCTTCCCATTTTGTGGTGTATTTCATTACAAGCTAGATATTAAAAAACAAAAACAAAAAACTCGCCTGGGCATCTTTTCATTGTTCATCTGGTCTTGTCGTCAAAGTCAGATTGCTTTTACTTAAGATGTTTACTGAAGGTGAGACATTGGGGCAGAAGGTAGTTTGGTTATAATTGATTTTTTTTTTTTAATTCCTATTTCTAAAATGGGTGACACTGGTGGTTGTTTAGGTGCCGGTGAGTCGATTTCCATCCACAGCAACCCCACGTGACAGAGTTGAACTGTCCCATAGGGTTTCCTAGGCTGTAATGTTTAAAGGAGTAGACTGCCTGGTCTTTTCTCCTGTGAAGTTGCTGGGTGGGTATGAACGGCGCACTTTTCGGTTAGCAGCCGAGTGTTTAACTTAACCATTTATACTACCAGGGCTCCTTCAAAATGACGGGTATATGGTAGTAAATTCTGTGCTTAATGACAACATTTGATATTCTACTTAAACACTTTATATGATTCTAGTTAAGTTTTTTTATTAATATTTTTTCTTATATAAAAGTAATACATACTTTTGGGGAACAAATTACAGGTAACTCGAGAGAAGAAAGAAAAACAAAACAAAAAAGTACAAGCTCACCCGCCTAGATACAACCTCAGTAACAGTTTGGATGTTTTCCTCAAAACTGTCTTTTTTATAAAGTTTATATGCTGTACTGTGTATGTGCCTTTGTGTATTTAAAAAAAAAATGGGTTAATTAATATTTGGTGCTTTCTTTGTAACCTGCTTTTATTTTTACTTAATAGTGTGTCACGAACATCTTCACATGTCAGCGTATACACTTCTATAGTTTTTAAAGGTTACATAATGTTTAATGATGTGAGTGTATAATAATTTATACAGCTTTCTACTGTTGGATTTAGGCCATCTACTTCTCAGGAGAAAAGGGGATAGGTTACAAGCCTGGCAGCAATGCAGGAGCCAAATGAGGAAGAAGGGAGTGGAGGGCCTCATGGTGCAGAACGTAGACTTTTGACACTCAGTATGGTGCCTTTCTCTTCTGTCTCCACCTTGCCTGGGGTAGTCCCTAGGCATGGAGCAAATGTGACTCTGTTATTATCCTATACTGTCAATATTCTTGTGCTCTACAAGAAAATTTATAGTTTTCCAATTGTGGGACACTTCTTGCTTGTGTAATACAAAATACTCCCCAACTAAAATAATTCTTGCAAATATAGATACAAGAGCTTTATTAAGTATTTAGGAAAGTATTTATGTCACATATTTCCTGTCTTCAGTATTAGAACCTTCCAAATATCATTTAACATTTAGCTGTTTTCCAGTTTACCTGATGATACACTTAAATAGTCTGTGTTTGGGCATTTAACTCCAGGGACGTGGCTGATATGGCTGCACCGCTGACTGCTCTGGGTCTGGCTTCTCTTTGAGCTGTAGTTTCTTCATCTGTACAAGGAGATGCTAATAATAGTAATACTTGCCTATTCAGAATTGTGAAGGTCAAATGAAATGATGTGCATGGAAGTGTGTATTATTACGTAAGTTTTTTTGTGGAGGAGGGGACTAGCAGTGTCCATGGGAACTTCAGAGTCCTTTTCTCACATCTGTTCCTTCCTAAGCTTCTGTCTTATTACAGGCATTGGTAACATGTTTTAAACACTTCAGTTCACAAAAAATTTCATTTTGATATTGAAATGCAGTCTTTTACATTTTCTTTACAATCTACAGCTATGCAGAAAATATGTCAAGGATAAGATATAGTGTTAACTGACCACTTATTTTATGGAAATGTCAAGGTAGAAATACAGATAATCAAGTGAAGACAGGAAACTTGGTGTCAGAGTCTATTTTTATGTGTGAGAAATAGAAATAAGATGAGAAGTAATATGAGGCTACAGCACATTGATAGCTAGCACTTAGTGCATACTCCATGCAAGGCACCGCTCTAAGTACTCGGCATAATCCTCACAACAACCCCGTCAGGTCGAAAACTGTTACGACCATCTCTGTTTCACAGACTTGGAAACTTAGCCAAAACCACTTGCTGTTGAGTCAGCTCTTAACTCATGGCGATCATATACGTGTCAGAGTGGAACTGTGCTCCATAGGGTTTTAAATGGCTGATATTTTGGAAGTAGATCGCCAGGCCTTTCTTTGAAGGTGCCTCTGGGTGGACTTGAACCTCCGAACTGTTGGTTAGTGACCGAGCACATTAACCATTTGCACCACCCAGGAGCTCTTAGGCCCAGAGAGTTTAACAGATTTTCCCAGGGTATCACAAGCTCACACTCCCTGGCTCCACAGTTCATGCTCTTAACCACTGCACAGTTCTGCCTCTAAACATATTTTTAGCAGTTATTTGACTATTTAGATGAAAGTAGAACTCAAGAAAAATTAAGATAAAAATATTGAAAAACTAAAATTGTCCCTCTGTTAGTGTCTTTCACATTTATCATTGAAGCTAATTGGATATTTTTTTATGACCTCAATGCTGCATGTTACTATAGCTTGACACCATAAAGAAGAGCAGTTGTGTAAAGTTCTTAGCAAAAAAGGGGTGTATATGGCTGCAGAAGAACAGAGATTTCTTTAAGGATAAGCTTAAAGTCTTTCTCAAACTGTAGAATACAAGATTCACTATTTCTCAGGACATGTCTTTGAACACATTCTCAATTTAAGATAAAAGGTCTCAGCCTCCAACTTGTATACCCACCTAGGAAACAGTCTTCTCTTAAATGTCATGGGAATATTTTCTTGTGTCCAAGTAATTTAAATATATCAATATTCTCACTTCTCCACATAGAGTCACCTCCAAAGAAAGTAGTTCCCACTCTCAAAGTGCTTTCTCATTTTTGAATAAATGCTGGCCTCCCTCATGCAGCTCAGGCTGAAGAAAGGACTGTCTTCTTTTCTTTCAAATGTAGCTTTGCCTTAACTGTGATTATTCAAGGGTTCATAGTTATTCTACGGTAGGAACTTTGGTCCCTAAACCAACTCTAATATGTTAAAAATGGCAAGCATCAGGAAAGCAAGAAAGTGTGTGAGTGATTAGAAGCCAAGACCTAGAGGAAAGGAAATAGCTCTCTCCAGTGTCTTATGACTGTGTAGCCGTCAGTGACAGGAAGGTTATGTTTCCAGTTCTTTGTTAGGCTGGGAGGTACAATAATGCACCAGACAGACTCCATCTCTGCCCTCATGGACTCACACTCTGCTGGGTAAAAGAGCAGTAACAGTGTGTGACAAATGGTAGGATTGGGCATGGGGACTGGTGGTCTAAACGAAGGTCATTGGTCTGACCGTGGTCAGCACGTCAGGATCCCTGCAGAGGGCTGGGTGTGTCCTTCAGTAGAGTCTAGCAGAGTCCGTCTTCCTATTCTTGGATTGCCTATAGAGTTAAAAGTTTTTATGTGAAAATAACATGCAAATGTAGCTTAATGACTTATGTAATTGTGGTAGACTTGGCTTGAAACTCAGAACTACTAGTTCATATTCTTTATTTTTTTGTAAGTTTTTTTGTCTAAATAAAAAATGTGTGCCTTTTTATTATTTTTTGCTTTATTCTCATTGTAAGTCCTTTTATATAACCAAGAGTTCTAGAAGTGTAAGAAATGAAATATTTTTGTTCTTTGTTAGACTTTCTCTGCAAAGAGTGTCCAAAAGTTCATATTCACATTGATCGAATAGACAAAACAGATGTCCCGGAAGAACAAGCACACATGAGAAAATGGCTCCATGAACGTTTTGAAATAAAAGATAAGTGAGTAACAGCTTTAGTTCAAAAGGTGGTGCAACCAGAGTTTACTGTGGTAAACAATTTGAAACTAACTTACACATTTTTATTGTCTCAAAAACTTTTTTTATAAACTCAAGTCGTATCTTATTCCATGTGTAATCTGTTCATGTTTTAAGCTTTACTTTTATAAGTCACCATAAAAGAACTTATCTGTTTTCATTTACAGTACTTCCTGGACCATAGTATGTGGTAAGATATGAAACTTTTAAAAAAACAGAATTTTTCATTATAAGATGCTCAAGATCTGGTTTTGCAGGTTGGATGCTGTGGTGTTACTGTTTAAGTCACCATGCCAAAGGGAGTGGAAAGGCAGGTCTGAGAACAGAGAGTTGTGTCCGGTGTATATTTTTGCTGTATTTTTTGGAAGAAGAAAGAGCAATTGAATTTTTTACTTCAAAAATAATCTTTTTTCTATTCATATTTTTGAGCTTGAACAGTTTCTGGGGCTGACCTTGTGTTTGTTCATGCTAATAATATCACTTTAGAACAAACAATGGTTTTCAACTTGGCTGAAATACACCTGTCAATAAATTGTGGGTATATTCATACACCTCATAAGTGAGGCATAGCATCAAGGGGTTAACTGACTGACTAAGTGTGATATGCCACTTATTAAAGACAAAGCCTTGAAACAGCAGATGACATCAACAGAGTATATTTGTATGTCTTTGATTAAATACAAGGAAAATTAGAAATTTTTAGTTTTTTCTTTTTAGGAACAGAAAATGTGGGTCTCAGGGCTAGATATAATATTTAGAAATTGAATTTTGTTCATGAGAATATTTTCTTGGATGAAACTTCAGGGTATATCATTTATTTTGGTTTTGTTATCTCTAGGAGTTTTATTCTTTCTGATGCATATCCTATTTTTTGAAAGAGATGTTTTAAACATCTATAATTTTTATCCTCTTTTTAAAAAACTGGATTCATTAAAGGATGCAGCATTTATTAAAGCCATCTTGAGAAGTATTTTAACTTAAAAAGTAAATAATTCCAAAATTATATTTATATTGAGAAAATATACCTGTGTTTTGTTCTCCTAATATGACTGTTTTCAGAAAACTATCATTATTCTTTCTTTCCTTGTTTTATTACAGTAAAGTATTTCCTTATTAACCCTTTTTGGTTAACTTTAACAGGTAAAAATGATTGAAAGTATGATCAGTTGAAAATGAAAGAAACCTTACATAAATTTCTATATTTCATTGGCTCTCAATTGTACATGGCATACTTTATTAAAACAGCCATTCAGGACCACTTTGGTCATGGAAGAAATTTTAAAAGTAAGATCTATGTATATTGACATAAAAATATATTCTTAGAAAAAAGATTGAACAATATGTTTAATATCCAGTTTATCTTATATGTGTTTATATATTTAGGATGACTCTGGACATTTTTAAACAGTGATTATCTCTAAGGAATATGATTATAAGACAGTACAGGGACTTTCCTTTTCTATACTTACATATTTGAGATTTTCATCTTGAGTACGTTCTGCTATTATAATTTTATGTTTTTTAAAATAAGATGGGAAAATATGTTAACTATGACTTTTTTTTTCCCTTTCACTTGCTTCTACAATTCCATGCAAATAGGAGCTTTTTGAGAAACCCTATGTATGTTATAAAAACTGCTCATCTTTTCTTTGATTTAAAATGGAAGCTGTAGGAAGGAGGAGGAGGAAGGACTGGGGAAAGCGGAGGAGAAGCTGAGATGAGTTGTTACTCAGGTTTGAGTCAGGTCATCCTAAAATTTTATAACTCTAAAGTTTAAAAACCAAAAATTTCCCCATGAAATTACTTAAAAGTATCTGTTTTAAAATATTCCATATAACATAATTCATATATGTGTATCGTAGAGCATTAAAGATTATTTCAGAAGTCTAGAAACTCCTGTTATACCAAGTCTCTGGTAGTTTCCTTATTCATCCTTATTTTCCAAGGGCCCATAATTTCCCAGCACAGAATAGGCAACCAGTAGATATTTGTTGAGTTGAAATATTGAAATTACTAAAACTGAAAGTCCACATTTTATTTATTTTATTCTGGCCATAGGTTGCTTATAGAATTCTATGATTCACTGGATCCAGAAAGAAGAAACAGATTTCCTGGGAAAAGTGTTAATTCCAAATTAAGTCTGAAGAAGACTTTACCGTCATTACTGATCTTAAGTGGTTTGACTGCTAGTATGCTCATGACAGATGCTGGAAGGAAACTGTATGTAAAAACATGGATATATGGAACCTTGATTGGCTGCTTATGGGTTAGTATTAAAGCATAAAGAAGTAGCTGTCTCCAGTCAGTGGAATGTGCTACACTGTCTGTTACTGGCGGCTGCACATTACATCAAATTGTTTCCTGAATTTAATAAGAAGTGTAAATAAAGCCTTGTTGATTGAACATTGGATAAAATAGAATTTCTGTCTAAAGCCTGTATGCAGTTGGTCTTGGGTGAGCTTACGTGGTTTTACAGCTCTAGTCCTGAAGTTGCTGGAAAGGTAAAAGCTAAATGACGTTTATGCTATACTTTGCATTTCCCATGAACTAATGTCAACTGCAGAAGATTATTAGGACTGTATAATTTCTTATTGCTATGTAATTCAGCTGGCTATATTTATGAACATTAATTCTGCAGTATATTTCACTATATTTGTTATTTTCAATTTTTTACAACTTGACTAGTTTCAAATTCTTACACGAGCATCTACTATCTTGCAGCTATGTAACATTTTTTTTGCTTAGTTTCTTTAAGTCAATCAGAGAAATTGTATTTGGTATCAAGAAGTTCAAGGAAAAAGGCAAAAAAAAAAGTTCATGGGGAAGAAGCTCTGTTTAGCGCGTGTTTTTGTCATATTGCATTATTAGCTGACTTCCTTACTTTATATTGGAAAATAAGTAACATTTCTAATAGTTATTGAAAGCAGCTTAATTTGCACACCCTGTACTATACACAAAAGAATGTGTAAAATAAAGAAAATTGTGACTCTGATTCACTGTAGCAGAAGTTTAAATTGCCCAGCTTTTTAAATATTGTGGTTAAGCTGTTAGTACTTTGCAACATCTGTGCCATAAGTATTTGAGAATATTAAGATTTCCTGTTATTTTTTTACATCAAAATAATGAGTGTGAACTTTTATTGAACCCTGAGTCCAGAGATAGTTGAGGTAATAGGAGCCTTCAGATGTTTCGATGAGATTTACTAGCATGGGCCTTTTGCCTGTTACTCTTTGATTTCACGAGCTATTTAATCCAGAAATCATCTTTAATGTCATCATGGTAGACTTCCACTGTATTCTAGTCCTTTTCATTTGGATTGAAGTCATTGGTGCTGTTTAATGACTTACACAGTAGACTTGCTATGAAGAAATGCATAACCAACCAGTATTTGTCCTATTTTAAAGTCAAACTCTTTAAATTCTTGTAAGCAAGCTTCACCAGCTAGTGCAAAGGCATTTTGCATTTGTCTCATGTCAAGAAATTCACCTTCCTCAAGTCAGTGTGATACAGACTTAATTCAACAGGACTGAGTGAATTTGTTTATTTCCCATTAATTGTAATGAGGCTATATGATTAACATGCATCATTTCAAAACGAGAGCTATGTTCCAGGAACCAACTAACACAATTTTCAATCATAGAACAATATATTCCATGGAAGAGGAGCTTTTTTAAAAAATATGGTCAGCTCTATTGTATTTTATAATTTAAACTTGTCTGCTAGTCCTTTAAGATAACATTTCTACTTACTGCTAATGGATTTTTGTTGCAAAATTATGTCAGTGACCCAGGTAAAACACATTAATTGAATGCTGATAAACAGAATGAAAAAGGGAATTTTGTCTTGTTATACTACTTCTCGGAAGCCAGAGAGTAAGCCATTTCTAGCAACACGTTTGAAGAGTTATGTGGTGTGGATTGGTATGTGTATGTTAGGATGCATATGTATATACACATTCATATACACACATTTTCACAGGGTACAGTTGTTCCAATTATGATAGGGGGTGTACGTAAAACTTTTGAAAAGTGCTCTCAGGTCAAATTGTAATTTTCTCTTAACATGTGAAGTGAAATTTAAATAAATCCCATGTCTTTGTTAAATACAGTTTTTAACAGTCCTAAAGTTAGAACCTATTTCTAACTAGAGCAAAATAAATGTAACTTGTATAACTTATTTTGAACATCATGGATATGCTCTAAATTTAAATTTTAAGAAGGAGTGCCATTGGAATTATGTGGATTATAACTGATTAAGTAGGCAAAGTGACCTACCTGCATAAGATCACCTTGGGTTTCTTCGGACTATACTTGTATTCTTCTCACAAAAGGTCTATAAAGTATATGTTAGTTAAAAGAATTGTTTTTGTTTGGAAAATTGGAAGCTTTTCCTTAACATGCATTGATATTTTAATTGCACTGAATTATTTTCTAAAATTAAGAGCCCTGTGCTTTCCTGTAAATCTTTTTCATATAATATCATTTAAGCTTTTATTTGTGTTATTATTGTTTATTTACAATTTAGTTATTACTTAGTGTTTCTTTATAAGAATGCCATCAATGTGCATGCTTTTGTTTTTCAGAAAAAGGGTGTGTTTGGATGAAATTTAAAAAAATAAAATCTCTCACTGTCTCTGTTGTCTGTGCTATTTAATGTTTTGTGAACCGAAAATTCACCAGTAGTCTCCTATCAAATAAAATAGGTTTCATGGCTGGCCCTGCATTCTGAGTTTGTAAAACCATATACTTTTCCTTAGGTATTGAGTTAACATACTAAAAACTGTGAAGCAGTTATTTTAGTTTGGTTATATAAACTTAAAGGAGCCCTGGTGGCACAGTGGTTAAGGCAATTGACTACTAACTGAAAGGTCAGCAGTTCGAAACTACCAGCCGCTTTGCGGGAGAAAGATGTGACAGCCTGCTTCCGTAGGGACTTACAACCTTGGGGTCGCTATGAGTCAGAATCAGCTTGATGGCAGTGGGTTTGGTTTGGTATATAAACTTACCTATGTAATTTATAAGATGCATGGCAAGTTTTAATTGCTTGGCAATTCTAAAATCATCAGGATAGCTGCAATGAAACATGTCAAATGCCTAAAATTAGCCAGAGTTGGTGAATAAAAGTGCCAGTCTGACTAATCCTTACATCATACATGCTAATGATTTCTTTTATGTGTTTCATTTCCATGTGATCTGTTTCATTTAGAGTGCTACCAATTTTCTTTTATATCCAGATTACATAAACTTTATTTTTCTTTTGTAATGTTACAGGGTTTATAATTCCAGATATATATTAGGCTCATATTTAAGAAGGTGAAGAAATGTCTATCAGAGTAGCATTTCATGTATTCAATTCCAAATATATAGTAAAAATAAATTTTTTTAAGTTTAGTAATATTTGCTCTAGAAGTGTTAGATTAAGAAAAATATTTTTTGGCAGTATTAATATATTCCAGATATCAACTTGTAGTAAGTTATATATCTTTGTATACATGTAGAATTTCTTTCCAGTTTTTATTAATGACACTTTTAAAGATTGGCTAATTTAGAATATTATGTTACCATTTAGTATAATTGGCGTTATATACAGACTAACTTCATATAACACCCAAGTATTAGAATAAAAATCAGTATTTTGGTCAACCTAATATTTGGAAACACTCAGATGTTTGATATTGTATAGGTAAAATATCCATATAATTGAACTTAAAGTTTTTTATTCAGATATTTTGGAGTGCTATAGATATAATCACTAATTTATTTCAGTTTAGAGTCATTGTGACTCAAAGACATTATCCTTAAGATTTCATTTGACATCTTTTCCAATTTGTGTATGATAAAGTATATCCATTACTTTTAGTAATTGGGTAGTCATTCTTGTGGTAATTGTACATGAGGTCAAATAGACAAATACCTGGTAATTAGCCTGAATGGAAAAAAGTTATTTTTCAGAAACGACTTCAGATAGAAAGTTCAGGTACTTCCAATGTATCGACAGAAACTTGATACGTGGAGCAAATCTTATAAGAGTGTAGGCTCTCAATAAATATTTATTGATAGCTATGAGACAGGTCAGTTGTTCCATTCAAATTATTAGTGGCTCATGATTTTGCTTGTGAATATGTAAGAAAGACGTTCTATAATTGTTATAAGTCTTCGTGTCTAAAACAAAAGGACGACGCTGCTTATGTTCTTGGTCCAACAGGAGAGAATACTTGGCTAACAGACTTGTTTGTTTATGGCATTCTCAGAATAAATTCTGACCTATTCTTGGGTTTATTGGTACGTCATTAATATGGCAAAAAAGGAAACAAAAAAAATGAATCTCAAAAGTTAGTCATTTCCTACATATATATATATGGTGATAAAAGATCTCTTTGGTGATAAATCTTTTCATATGTGTGATAAAATGTGTATGTATAAATAGGATGTATGTGTGTATACACACACACACATATGTTTTATCGCCAAACATAGTTTAAAATACTTGTAACTAGTTAAGATTTATTGCGTGCCCACTGTATGCCCGGCATTGGGTTAAGCATCGTAAGCTTGTGGGCATTCTCTCACTTAGTCCTCATAGTAAATCTGTGCTGCAGTTTAGCTGAGCTGTTGAGAGTAATGTCTCTGCAGGAAGACTGCCAGGTTTTGACCTTAGACCCCAAGTTTCTCATCTGTAAAATAGAGATAATAATTGTATTTTCCTCAGGGGTTGTTGGGGGCTATATGGGTTGATATATGCAAAGCCCTTAGTTCATGGAACTTGGAGAGTTTGAATAAAATACACGGGGTCACACAACTAGTGCTTCTAGAAGGGAAATGCGCTATCATTCTTACAACAAAGTTGTAACGCAGTATTTTAAACTACATGCCTTTAAAAGTGGATGGTCGTAACTATAAAACTAACCAAACTAGTTGTCATTTAGTTGACTCTGATTAGTATTTAAATACAGATTATAGCTTTTGTTTAAAAACTAGATGAAGCAATATAGAGATTGCAAAAGGAAAGATTCTTGATACCGTAAGAAAACCTCATGGTCTCTCCAAACTGTCTCTAGGTCAAGCGTCCATCAAGGAGGTGCCTGTTCACTCATGTTGGTAGCACTGACTGCTGCTTGCTAAGGGAAAGGTAATGTGTCATTGCAGATTCAAAGGTCTTTTCCTTATAGCGGCATATAGCAAGGTAATGTTTGAAATTATCCTGGTTTAGGTAAATCCCAAACTATAGAAGTCTGTGCTATATCACTACATGTATCTAACCTTAAGCAACTTTACTTTACTTGTTTGAGCCTTCAT
This sequence comes from Dugong dugon, assembly GCA_030035585.1. NCBI lineage: Eukaryota > Metazoa > Chordata > Mammalia > Sirenia > Dugongidae > Dugong > Dugong dugon. The sequence goes on along the minus strand of CM057473.1, from coordinate 114,148,662 downwards.
TGTATGTAAAATGAGGAGAATCCTTACCTAACCTCATAGAATTTAGTGAGAGTCAGATGAGATAATAGCTGTAAAAATGCATTCTTAGATAAAGTTCAGTACAAATGTTTTCTTGTTCTTAGGTGCCATCCAGTCGGTTGGAACTCATAGTGGCCATGTGAACAACAGAATGAAACACTGCCCGGTCCTCTGCCATCCTCACAATCCTTGTTATGCTTGAGCCCATTGTTGCGGCCACTGTGTCAGTCCATCTCATTGAGGGTCTTCCTCTTTTTCACTGACCCTGCACTTTACCAAGCATGATGTCCCTCTCCAGACACTGATCCTTCCTGGTAACATGTCCAAAGTATGTGAGATGAACTCTCACCATCCTGGCTTCTAAGGAGCATTCTGGTTGTACTTCTTCCAAGACAGATTTGTTCGTTTTCTTTTGGCAGTCCGTGGTATAACCAATATTCTTCGCCAACACCACAATTCAAAGGCGTCAGTTCTTCTTCCTTCTTCCTTATTCATCATCCAGCTTTCGCGTGCATATGAAGCAATTGAAAACACCATGGCTTGGGTCAGGCGTACCTTAGTCTTCATGGTAACATCTTTGCTTTTTAACATTTTAAAGAGGTCTTTTGCAGCAGGTTTGCCCAGTGCAATGCGTGTTTTGATTTCTTGACTGCTGCTTCCATGGGTGTTGATTGTGGATCCAAGTAAAATCCTTGACAACATCAATCTTTTCTCCATTTATCATGATGTTGCTTATTGGTTCAGTTGTGAGGATTTTTGTTTTATGTTGAGGTGTAATCCATGGTGAAAGCTGTGGTCTTTGATCTTCTTCAGTAAGTGCTTCAAGTCCACTTTCAGCAAGCAAGGTTGTGTCATCTGCATATTGCAGATTGTTAATGAGTCTTCCTCCCATCCTGATGTTCCGTTCTTCTTAGAGTGCAGCTTCTCAGATTATTTGCTCAGCATACAGATTGAATAAGTATTTTGAAAGGATACAACCCTGATGCACACCTTTTTTAACTTTAAACCAGGCAGTATCCCTTGTTCTGTTCAAATGACTGCCTCTTGGTCTATGTACAGGTTTCTCATGAGCACAATTAATGCTTCTGGAATTCCCATTCTTTGAAACGTTATCCATAATTTGTTATGATCCACGCAGTTGAATGCTTTTGCGTAGTCAGTAAAACACAGGTAAACATCTTTCTGGTATTCTCTGCTTTTAGTCAAGATCCATCTGACGTCAACAGTGATATCCCTTGTTCCACGTCCTCCTCTCAATCTGGCTTGTATTTCTGGCAGTTCCCTGTTGATGCACTGCTGCAACCACTTTTGAATGATCTTCAGCAAAATTTTACGTGTGTTTGATATTAATGGTATTGTTGATAATTTCCACATTCTGTTAGATCACCTTTCTTTGGAATGAGAACAAATAATGGATCTCTTCCAGTCAGTTGGCCAGGTAGCTGTCTTACAATTTTCTTGACATAGATGAGTGAGCACCTCCAGCACTGCATTCGTTTGTTGAAATATCTCAATTGCTATTCCATCAATTCTTGGAGCCTGGTTTTTTGCCAGTGTTTTCAGTGCAGCTTGGACTTTTCCCTTCAGTACTGTCGATTCTTGATCATATGCTACCTCCTGAAATACTTGAACGTCTTCCATCTTCTTTTGATGCTTCCTGTGTCGTTTAATATTTTCCCCATAGAATCCTTCAATATTGCAACTTGAGGCTTGAATTTTTTCTTCAGTTCTGTCAGCTTTAGAAATGCTGAGCGTGTTCTTCCCTTTTTGTTTTCTAACTCTAGATCTCTGCACATTTCGTTATAATATTTTTCTTTGTCTTCTCAAGCGGCCCTTTGAAATCTTCTGTTCAGCTCTTTTACTTCATCATTTCTTCCTTTCTCTTTAGCTACTGTGTTCAAGAACAAGTTTCAGAGTCTATTCTGACATCCATTTTGGTCTTTTATTTCTTTGTCTTTTTAATTTTTGCTTGCTTCTTGTATGACGTCCTTGATGTCATTTCACAGCTCATCTTCATTAGTGTTCAGTGCATCAAATCCATTCTAGAGATAGTGCCAACATTCATGTGGGATATACTCAAAGCCGTATTTTGGCTCTTTTGGACTCTAATTTTCTTCGACTTGAACTTGTATCTGAGCTATTGATGGGCTGTTCCACAGTTGGCCCCTGGCCTTGTTCTGACGAATGATATTGAGCTTTTCCATCATCTCTTTCCACAGATGTAGTCAGTTTGATTCCTGTGTATTCCATCTGGAGAACTCCGTGTGTATAGTCTCCGTTTATGTTGGTGAAAAAAATGTATTTGCAATGAAGAAGTCGTTGGTCTTGCAAAATTCTGTCGTGCGATCTCTGGTGTCATTTTGATCACCAAGGCCATATTTTCCAACTACCAATCCTTCTTTGTTTCCAACTTTCGTATTCCAATTACCAGTAATTATCAATGCATCTTGATTGCATGTTTGATGAATTTGAGACTGCAGAAGTTGGTAAAAATCTTCAATTTCTTCATCTTTGGCCTTAGTGGTTGGTGCGTAGATTTGAATAATAGTCGTACTAACTGGTCTTCCTTGTAGGTGTGTGGATATTATCCTATCTCTGACAGCACTGTACTTCAGGGTTGACCTTGAAATGTTCTTTCTGACGATGAATGCAACACCATTCCTCTTGAGTTTGTCATTCCCAGGATGGTAGACCATATGATTGTCTGATTCAGAGTGGCCAGTACCAGTCTATTTCAGCTCACTGATGCCTAGGATAGCGATGTTATGGGTTCCATTTCTTTTTTGATGATTTCCAATTTTCCTAGATTCATACTTTGTACATTCCATGTTCCTATTATTAATGAATGTTTGCAGCTGTTTCTTCTCATTTTGAGTCATGCCACAATACAAATATAAGAGAATATTACTCTTTCTTAATCATTTCACCTTTACTTGCTGTCTTAAATATGTGGCTTATAAGTAATTTTTCATTATTTTCTGATGCATTTCGGAACTCAAACGTGATTGCTAGGAATATTCATTATTAATCACGTTCCCAGTCAATTCAGGATCTTACTTATATTGTGTTTTATTCTATTTCATGCATGTATGGTTTACTTTCTATCTGGGTCACAGGTCAGTCTCTTGATAATTTTATGAACAATTAGCCAGTTTTAATTTGCCCATCACCACCTTCATTCTTTTCTCCCTCCTGTGCCCGTCATTTATACAGTCTTCAAAGTTCATTGCACGGAAGATGGCAAGGCAGCGAAACTTGTGTTCCTCCCACCGACTCCCCTCGCCCCAGTGATTTATCACTGGCTAGAAGGAAAATACCCGTAACTACTATGGGAGATCATATTTTGTCAGGATAATGGAAATGAAGATGAGGAAAGAACCTCATTTAGAAGGTAGTTACACTGATGTATATAAATTCTTAAAGAGCACTTTGAAATGAAGCATCAATTGAAGAGAATTAGAAGTAAAGGGGAATTTCTTTGTCAAGCTGTTGAGCAAATGTGAGGAGAAGGAGATGAGAGTATGTGTCCCTTAGTTTGGGACAGACCTCAAAAGTAGCTGTGGGGATTCCCGTGGTTGATTTGATTTTACTCTGAATAATTTTCAATGTATAATTGCAGTAGTTTGACCTTCTAATAAAAAGTCAGGCAAACTTGCTAGCAGTTCAGCTGTTGTCCCTTTTAAAGGTTTCTGGGATTGTAATTAAGTTACTGTTCAGGCAGTGCTCTAAAACTGCAGCCAGAATTGTGCATTCATTTCACAGATATTAATTGAATGCGGCTATGTGTTAGGTGCTGTCCTAGGGGCTGAACTAACACAATTATTTCCAGAGGTTTCTACATATCAAGTAAAGAAAGCTTGGTGAGGAATCCAGCAAAGCCAAAGGTATATTAGGAAATGAAAGGTATCTGCCACTTTTCTGTAAGAACTAGTTACTACAGACACAAATTGGACTATGTCACGTCTATCCTACCCCTTATTCTGTTTTGGCAGAGACTATAAACATGATGGAGCCCTGGTGGTACATTGGTTAAGAGCTCAGCTACTAACCAAAAGGTCGGCAGTTTGAATACACCAACTGCTCCTTGGTAACCCTATAGGGGCAGTTCTACTCTGTCCTGTAGGGTCGCTATGAGTTGGAATCACCTCGACAGCAATGGGTTTGGTGGGTTTTTTTTTGTTTTTGGTATAAACATGATACTCAAAGGATCTATGTGGACAACAGCTGTTTCTGAAACAATACATTGTTAGCTTGTTTTTTTTAAGGCAGGTGACTATTACATGAATCCTGAAAGGGTTGAAACATTTGCTTTTCCAATTTAAGTGTGCTTGAGGATGCTGGCAGAATACAGCACACCACTCTTCAGGGTCACATCACTGAGAACACTGTCAGCCACAGACTTCTGTGTGTCTCTTAAAATACGGACGTTTTGTTTTCCAGATGATGGAAACAAGGTTCCTTATCATTCGTTCTATCTTTGAATGTTGCTTGTTTGTGAAGGAGATTTGGGAAGGTGTGGGTGGGAAGTAATGGGGAGTAGGGGTTATGAGCATGGATTCTGGAGCCAGGCTGCTTGGGTTTGAGTCCCTGCCCTGCCACCAACCTGCTGAGTGACCTTGGTCAATTTCTTCAATCTCTGTACTTCAGTTTCCTTAACTATAAAATGGAGATAGTAATAATGGTACCTGCCTCACAGGGTTGTTCTGAGGATTAAATGAAGCAATCTATGTAAAGCACTTGGATTAGTGCTGGCACATTTTAAGCACTCAAATGTTAGCTATTGTTTTTACGACTACCAGACAATTTTTTTTTATTGTACTTTAGATGAAGGTTTACAGAAAAAAAAACTAGCTTTTCATTAAACAGTTAGTACCGGTATTGTTTTATGACATTGGTTAGCAACCCCATGACATGTCAACACTCTCCCTTCTCGACCTTCTCCATTACCAGCTTTCCTGTCCCCTCCTACCTTCTAGTCCTTGCCCCTGGGCTAGTGTGCTCCTTTAGTCTCGTTTTGTTTTATGGGCCTGTCTCATCTCCGGCTAAAGGGTGAACCTCAGGAGTGACTTCATTACTGAGCTAAATGGGTGTCCAGGGGCCATACTCTTGGTGTTTCTTCAGTCTCTGTCAGGCCAGTAAATCTGGTCTTTTTTTGTGAGTTAGAATTTTGTTCTACATTTTTCTCCAGCTCTGTCTGGGACACTCTATTGTGATCCCTGTCAGAGCAGTCAGTTATCTAGTCATACTGGACTCAGTCTGGTGGAGGTCGTGGTAGTTGTGGTTTATTAGTCCTTTGGACTAATCTTTCCCTCCTGTCTTTAGTTTTCTTCATTCTCTCTTGCTCCAGAAGGGATGAGACCAGTGGAGTGTCTTAGATGGCCACTCATAGGCTTTTAAGACCCCAAACGCTACTCACTGAAGTAGAATGTAGAACATTTTCTTTGTAAACTATGTTATGCCAGTTGAGCTAGATGTTCCCTGAGACCATGGTCCCCACAGCCCTCAGCCCAGTAATTCGGTCCCTCAGGGAGTTTGGATGTGTCTATAAAGCTTCTATGACCTTGCCTTGTACAAGTTGTGCTGGCTTCCCCGTTATTGTGTAGTGTCTTACCCTTATTCCATTTGGTGCTTGGCTGAGTTCTTTATCTCTTCATTTGACACTTAGGGTTCCAGGATTGACGTTTGTCTCTGTTTTAGTTAGTTTTTTGGGTCTTTGCTGTGGAAGGATGGCGTGGTGCTTCTGTGTATAGCGCCATGTTGCCTCTGCCCCACTACTGTGATGATTCTGTGTTATGATGATGACAACAACCGTTACTCCTAGAAAGCCTAGTATTAAATTGGGTAGTAAACGATCTAAAATTCTATTATATTTCTGCCTTATGGTGTTGAAGAAGAATACTGAATATTCCATGGAGTGCCAGAAGAAGGAACAAATCTGTCTTGGAAGAAGTACAGCCAAAATGCTCATTAGAAGCAAGGATGGTAAGACTTCTTCTCACGTGTTTGGACACGTTATCAGGAAGGACTAGGCCCTGGAGAAGGATATCATGCTTGGTAAAGTAGAGGATCAGTGAAAAAGAAGACGACCCTCAATGAGAAAGATTGACACAGTGGCTGCAACAATAGACTCAAGCATAACAACAATTGTGAGGATGGCAGAGGACCAGGCAGTGTTTCATTATGTTGTACGTAGGGTCGCTATGAGTTGGAACCTACTCGATGACACCTAACAGCCAGGCACATGTGACTAGCCCAAATGAAGATGTGCTACAAGTGTAAAATGCATGCCTAATTTTAAAGAATGAGTACAAAAAAGAATAAAATAGTTCATTAATAATTTTCATATTGATTACATACTGCAATGTAATATTTTGGATATATTGTGCTAAATACAATATAGTAAAATTAATATCATCTGCTTTTCTTTTTAAAATACGGATACTAGAAAATTTAAAATTGCATATGTGTCTGGCATTATATCTCTGTTGGACAGAGCTGGTCTACAAGATGACTTAAAGGACAAGGACTTTATTTTTTTTAATTGTACTCTAGATGAAAGTTTACAGAGCAAATAGTTTATCATTAAACAGTCAGTACACATATTGTTTTATGACATTGGTTAACAACCCCACGACATGTCAACACTCTCCCTTCTCAACGTTGGAGGACCTTTTATTTTTTTATTTTTTTGGTAAAAATATACATAGCAAAGATACACCATTTCAAAAGTTTCTACATGTACAATTCGGTGACATCGATTACATTCTTCCAGTTGTGCTGCTGTTCTCACTATCCTTTTTCAAATTATTCCATCACCATTATCTTCAACTCACTGGCCCCTAGGCTTCCCAGCAAACCTTTTGAGTTGCTGTTGTCAATTTGATCTCACATAGATAATTCTTTTTTTTCTTTTTTGTAGTTTAGATGAAGGTTTTCAGAACAAATAGTTTCTCATTAAACAGTACACATATTTCCCTATGACAATGGTTAACAACCCCACGACATGTCAACACTGTCATTTCTCCATCTTGGGTTCCCTATCACCAGTTTTCCTGTCCCCTCCTGCCTTCAAGTCCAAGGACAAGGACTTTTGACCCACCTTTTGTATTCTGAGATTCTACCGTAATTCCCAGCACGTATTAGATATTCAGCAGATTCCCTGGATAGTGCAAATGGTTTGCACTTTGTTACTAACTGCAAGATTGGCAATTGGAAAACACCCAGAAGTGCTGCAGAAGAAAGGCCTGGAAGTCTACTTCTGTAAGATTGTTGTTAGCTGCTGTTGAGTTGGCCCCCAACTCATGGCAACCCCACGTATTACAGAGTAGAGCTACACCATAGGGTTTTCTTGGCTATAATCTTCACAAAAGGAGTTTGCCAGGCCTTCTGTGGGGCTACTGGATGGGTTTGAACCACCAACCTTTGAGTTAGCAGCCAATCACAAGCCACTTGTGCCACCCATGCCCCGTCTGTGAGAATATAGCCGTTGACTACCCAACGTAGCACAGTTCTACTCTGACACGTGTGGGGTCATCAAGAGTTGAAGTTGACAGCAATGGTTTTTTTGGTATTAGACATTCAACGGGATTTGCTTAACTCATTCAGTAGATAATTAAATCTGAGACTAGGCACTTTACAGCTAGTTTAGTCATAGTTATTAAATATCAGTTGGAAGTTTTCTAAAGCAATTAAATTTTGATTTTATAGTCAGAAGTCAAGTTTTTTTTTTAAAAGTCATTATTAATTAACATTTAATAAGTGAAATGAAAGTTGTGATTTGGAAGGATCAGTCAGGAATTGTAGGCTTTCAAAACAATAAAGCACAACCGAGAAGGAAAATCTAAGAACATGTGACAATACTGAAATGTGCTCATTCCAGACTGGGCTTACTTTGAATACTGTATCGTACTATGGTGTTTGTTTTACAAATTAAAACATGTTATCAGTTAGGTAGATAGTTATTTTGCTTAGAAATATCATGTAAAGGTTAATTCCATGCCTTATCAAAATCATAACTCAAATGTATCACCACTTTTCCTTGATCACTAGATCACGTATAAATACACCCTCAGTAAAATATTCTAATCTGAGAGTAATTGAAAAATCCTCTTATAAATGTCTTTCTGGTGAACCTAAATGAATGCAATCAGTTAATGTTACATGGTACTATGACTCTAATAATTATTGAAAATATTTATTTGCTGTTACAAATAATGAATGAAGAGCTAAAGTTTCATTACTTATGTCTGCTCCTTTTACTGTTCTCAAATGAAATTATTTGGGATGAATTGTATTCAAAGTGCGTTTACAGAGGCTTCAAAAGAGACAAAGAGGATGCTGACAGCAAAAGAAGAGACTTTTAAACAAAGTGACAGTTAATTCCGAGAAGTGCATAAGAAACAAGATAATTCCCCCACGGAGTTGTTAAAAGAATGTTCTTTTAATCTAGTAAATTTGGCATTTTAGGCTGAGAATAATAGTTACATATAAGATTAATTTCCAAATATTTCAATGCAGTGATACAATTGGGAAATATTAGAATTGGAAGAAACTTGAGAGTCTCACGCGACTGGTTCACTTTATGGATGAGGAAAAACTGATGAAACAGGAGAGGAAATACTGAGACTTAAGATCCCACAGGTGGAGGTGGTGGGTGGTGGAGGCCGAATGAGGACCTGGTCGGCTGCCGGTTTGAACTGTAATAACCAAATATTGATGTGACTTTCTAAGGAGTATTTCATGTGTATATATATGTGTGTGTATATATCTATCTGTATATATGTATGTACATATGTAATTTCTTATATATAATTTCTTTCATATATAAAATTTCTTATATAAGAAAAATACATATAGATTGTATTTGTGATTTCATATGTGAATTATATATGTGTATATACCATTGATGATAGAGATTTTTCAAAAACAATATGGAATTACATCCTTATTGTTGAATCTAGGCTCTAGGCAACCTTCTCTACAAAGAATACCTACGTGCTTTATTTGACAGTTGACCGCCTACTCTATATATTCAATAGCACAATGAAGTGTTTAACCAACCTTGCTCCCTGAAGCTTCACAGTTTATTTGGAGACATTGATATAAGTGGCATATCCTTTGTGATCTTTGATTTCTACACATGCCCAATTATCATTGCATTTAGAGATGGTATAGAAATCTTATTAAAACGTATTACATTTATATGCATATTTATGTCATGTTCATCAGTTTGCTAGACTAGGGTTGTGCTGGTTCTTTATGTAACTGTTTTTAATAAATAATATGTTTTACAGTTGACAAAATTTTCAAAGCATCAGCCATATCTATATTCAAATAAAACACCTATTAATAATTAGAATGATAACTAATATTAATTCAGTACTTACTATCTAATACATAATGTGCAAAGTACTCTGCATACATTGGCCTTAATTCTCTCAACAACCTTGTGAAGTAGATAGAGGTACCTAAAGGTCCTACAATGAATATTAATTACCTTTTTAAAATCTCATTATCCAAAAATAGGACTGGGTTCTAATAGATGGCTCGCATTTGCTCTTAAGCCACACAGAATGAAACATGTCCATGGTGGCACATGGACAAAAACCCATCCCCGGTGCTGCAGACATGGTTTTCCGAATCTCTTCTGTGGCCTCCAGCAAGGTGTGCTTGACCCTAAGGTGGGTGGGAGGCATGAGGGAGAGAGGAAGGAATTGAGTGGTGGAAGGAGAAGGGACACTTTACTATGAGACAAAGTGAATGAATGCTACATATTTCCTTTTGTAACTAGGGAAAGTCACCACAGTGCCAGTCATCGGTCATTTCATAAACCGAAGCCAGCTCTGCCCAACAGGCTGAATAGGTGAGCATCTGAACTTTCAGTGTTCTGTGTTACAGGGGGCGACTCACATAACTTGTGTGAGCCTGTTTTCTCATTTGAAAACGAGGACATCACTTGCAGAGGCATTATGGGGATTAAGTTAAACAGTGTGACATACGGGCAGAAGGTAGCCACAAAATAAATGGTAGTTGTTATTACAAATCAATGATGATAAAATTAGCCATTCTTACTTTCCTGTGCGGTATGATTGTGAAGATTAAATGTAGAAGCGTAAGTAAAAGCAGTTAGCATAATTGCCTGGCACATAGTAGGTGTTCAATGGGTGTTCTTTCCCTTCTTAATAATAAAAATTGTACATTCTATGTAACCACAGAGTCTCCTTAATTTAAGTAGTCTGTAAGCTCAAACCATTTAAGAAGGAGATGATGATTGTTGTGTGGGGAGCAAAAAGAAATGGGGAAAAGATCTCTTTCCAAATTCAGGGAGAAAGTAGATATATTCTACAGGGCTTTGTTTTCTTTATTTTACCTTTGTGAAGTACTAGCGGGGAGGATTAGTGTGCTAAGAGCAGGCATCTTTACCTCTGGAGGTTCTACCCCAGGTAACAGAGAGGGAGAGGCTGAGAAATCATAGCTCAAAGATGTAATGACCATGATGTACTAGGCACTCTACCTATGTTATCTCTTTGAAGCCTCACAGATGCCTTGTAGCAGATGAGGAGCCAGAGGTTTGCAAAAGCTAAGTAATTTGCCCAAGATCACGTAGCTGGTGAGTAGCGTAACTGAAAGGGGCCCTGATGGCACAGTGGTTAAGCGCTCGGCTGCTTGGCGGTTCAAATCCACTGGTGGCTCCGTTGGAGGGAAGAACTGGTGATCTGCTCCCATAAAGATTACAGCCTAGGAAACCCCATGGGGGCAGTCCTGCTCTGTTCTATAGGGTAACTATGGCTCAGAATCGACTCGACAGCATACAACAACAGCAACAGCATAAGTGACACTTGACCTCTTATTTGCCTGATGCCAAAGCTAGGCTTTAACTTTTGTATTATTATTGCCCCTATACCCTTGAGGTTAAATCCAATGGAAAGCTAGCTAGATTTAAATTTCAAGTGTAGCCTATGGGCTTAAAAGGTAAAAGAAGCTAGTACTATTTTATTTTGAAGCTATAAACATGCAAGAGAAGAGAATTAAATAGATGATATCAAAAACAACCTTAGATTTTTACATTAAGTGTTACTTTAAAGCCTGTCTCAATACACCATTTGAGTAGTGCCGATTCATCTGTCATTGGGATGACAGGCAGAGGAGGTATGTACAAGTCTAGAAAGGGTCGAGGACAGCAGCCACCTGAGTCTCTCCGGGCCCCGTTGGCATGATTGCTTACCACCACCTGGTGGCTGCTTAATGGCAGGAAAGTGTTTAAAGTAGGAGACAAAGACCTTTAGTGAGAAATCACACTCACCCAGACTGAAATCCTCACATCCTTCAACCCCCAGATTGCTCTCAAAGACGGTCTCCAGCACAGATTGTTCAACACACTCTTGGAGCTGAAAGGAAACAGTAGTATCTTCTCGTCCTCCTCCCCAACCTAAAGGACGTAATCTTCAGTTAGAGAAATGCATCTCCACCTCATTTATCACAACATACACCCTAAAAATGTCACATGTTTGACAGTCTATGTTGTGCTCATTCACAAGCCACAAACTTACTTTACCTTGCCAACTGGGTGTTTGCTAATTTCTCTCCCAGTCTTTGTCCTCCTTCTCGCAGGCTGCATTTTCTTCTAGGTTACTTGAGGCATGGGACCAATGGTTCTCAAACCAGGGCTCAGTCACAGCTGGAGATGCCTTTGGAATACTTAGGGACAGCATTTGCAAAGTCTTAATTCACTCTGATAGGGCAGGAAGCTAGCAAGAAGGTCTCTGTGGATAAATGTCTTTTTCAGATGCGTTTTCCATACCCTATCAAATCTCCATGTAGGTGAGGTAATGATCTCCCTGAAGCAAATCAATAAACACATCCCCACCAAGATTGCGGGAATCCCTGCCTGGGGCCTGGACAGACTGTTGACACAGTCCAGAGTCTCAGAAGATGGATCTACACTCTCTCTGGTCTTTAGAGAATTAGTCAGTCTTAGACCGGAAACAGTGCAGACACCATCTCGTGTAGCTCATTGATTTTCAGATGAGGAAACTGAGGCCCAGAGTGTTTAGGGCCTGGCCCTGCTGTCGCGGCTGGCGGCAGAGGCCGGGCTGGATGGATCTCCCGTCTCCTGACTGTTGACCACACCATCTCCCTGAGCAGCAGGAGCCCGAGGGCAAGGAGGTGTCCCTAGGCCTCCATGATCTCACGGAATAAGGGTAACAGCCCATCCTTGGAGATTCACTGTGTCCCTGAGGACTGTAGGACACCCTACAGCTTTATCTCCCCGGTGCTGCCGCAGCCGAGGCGCAGACAGAGCAGGGGTCAGCTCAGGCTGCACTGGGAGCCGGTCCCAGCCACACCCGCAGGGCCGTCTGCCCACCACCGACCGAGCTGCCGACTGAGAGGGGACAGCACACAGCATGCTGAGCACATTCCGACCCCTTATCCCTCTGGCCTTCCCCCATCCTGGGCCCGGAGAGACGTCATGGCCTCCATCTGACGTGCCCTGAAAGCACTTTGCAAACTGGTGTGGGAATGCAGGGTGTCACAGAGCAGCCTGTGGCCCGTTCTCACGGCCCTGGGAACTTCCCTGACCCTGCGGTTAGGCCACCATCTGCCTGAGAATTCTGGGCTCCTCAGAAGTAAGGAGAGCCTTGTGTTCATGCGCCTCAGTCAGTGTTTAGATCAAGTAAACGAGGAGGAAGACCACACCAGACTTACTTTCTACCTCCCGTTGCCCTGGGCTTTCTCATGTCTGAAGGCATTGCACGTTTGTCAGTTCATTTATTCCTTAACGGTAGACCTTGGGTTAGATGTCAGCGTTCTCTCTTTTACAGGTGAGAAAACTGACGCTCAGAGAAACGGAGTGTTTGCCTGAGATCGTACCCGACCCCGGCTAAGTGCCCGAGGCGGTACCGATGGCGGTTCTCCGATTGCAGAGCCTGGGCTGTGTCAGCTCCACTAGGCACCTCTGTTCCTTCACGTCTCCCTTCTGTGAACAAGGCAAGAGAGGTTGTAAAAAAATAAAACCAGTTGCCGTGAAGTCGATTGTGTCTCATGGCAACCCCATGTGTGTCAGAGTAGAGCTGTGTACCACAGGGTTCTCGATGGCTGTGGCCTTTCTTCCCAGGCACCTCTGGGTGGATCCAAACCACCAACCTTTAAGTTAGTGGCTGTGCTTAACTGCTTATGCCACCCAGGGACTCCTGAGAGAGAGGATAGTATTTTCATTTTACGGATGAGGAAATACAGAGGTGAATGCAGATCCTTAGCAGCCAAAACTATCTCTGGGTGCACTTATTTTACTTGAAAGTTGGCAGGAACTCTCCAGGAAGATGGGCCGAGGGGAGGGAAGAGGCAGCGGTCAGCATCTATACATCCAGCTCATAGGGTGTTATGGCCTCTAAGTTCCAGGGAGAAATCAGGCTTCATGGAGAAGATGAATCTTGAGCTAGACTTGATTCACAACAACAAATAGCTATCATATCCTGAGTGCCTGCTGTGTGTTGGTGCTTTCCATGTTTTATTTAATCTTCACTATTTTATAAAGTTCATATCATTATTTCCACTTCACAGACAAGAAAACTAAGTCTCAGAGCAGGTAAAAGACATGCCCAAGGTTATATAACTAATAAGTAGAAGAGCTGGAAATGGAATATATGCGTATTTGTCTACAAAGCCTTAGAAAGTAGATAAACAGAGAGGGGAGTTCATTCCAGGCAAGAAGAATGAATGAGAAAAGGCCCAGGGACCTACAGGTGGGACAGGGCATAATGTATGTGATGATAACATTGAGGGGAGGGGATGTGGGGATGGAGGGGCTGCTTGGAGAGTGGGGACAAGGGAAAGTAGGAGGAAATGAATCAACTTTAGGTCATACTTAGTATATGCCTGATGCTGTATTAGGAACTTATCTTGTTACAAAACCTCCTTACAAAACCTCAATGAAATAAAAATTAGTCCTATTTTTACAGCTGAGATAAATGAAACTCTGACAAATTTAAAAACTTATCCAAAGCTGCCAAAAGAATAACTGGCAGAGGTGGATCCCAACTAGTTTGCTAGACCCCAAGGCTGGGACTTTCCCCAGACCCCTCGCTGCCTTGACTGTGCTTCATTGTCAAGGAAACAGCACTCGACTGAAAATTAGAAGATAGGAATCTGCCCTTAATCTTTGTTCGACTTGGCAAAACACCCATCTCCTTGGGCCTGTTTCTCTCATCTATAAAAAAAAAAAGTAGCTAGTTCAAGATAATCTCCAAGGTCTCTTTCAGCTATAAAAACAGTAATAACAAATCCTAAACTATGATGCTATTTGGAGGTGTGGGTTCATACTCTGCTCTCTAAGCAAGCTTCAAGCAAGGGTGACCTGATCTATAATCCCCACATTGTTGGTGGAGAAGCTGAGGATCTCTTTTCTCTTTTTACAGGAAAGACATACTGAACAAGACTGAAATTTGGCATTTGACGAAAAGCCGATTGTTCTCGGTGCCAGCCTATCCTGGTTTCTTACTGTTTTTTTTGTTTACAATGTATCTTCCCTCAGGGCAACTGTGACTTGGACAAATCTAATCTCATCCTCCCCAACTCAACCAGAAACCCAAAAGGGGCAGGCTGTGATTACAACATACTCTTTGAGTGTTTCTCATCTTTTTTTTTAAGCTTTGATTTGGAATATCCTCATCAGGTGAAGATTTTTGTTTTCTTTATGTTGAGGTGTAATCCATACTGAAGGCTGTAGTCTTTGATCTTCATCAGTAAGTGCTTCAAGTCCTCCTCACTTTCAGCAAGCAAGGTTGTGTCATCTGCATATTGCAGGTTGTTAATGAGTCTTCCTCCAAACCTGATGCCCCGTTCTTCTTCATGTAGTCCAGTTTCTTGGATTATTTGCTCAGCTTATGGATTGAATAGGTATGGTGAAAGGATACTATCCTGATGCACACTTTTTTTTTGTTTTTACTTTAAACCACACAGTATCCTCTTGTTCTGTTTGAATGACTGCCTCTTGGTCTATGTACAGGTTCCTCATGAGCATGATTAAGAGTTCTGGAATTCCCATCATGATAAATGGAGAAAATATTGAAGTTTTCAAGGATTTCATTTTACTGGAATCCATAATCAACGCCTGTGGAGGCAGCAGTCAAGAAATCAAATGACACATTGCATTGGGCAAATCTGCTGCAAAAGACCTGTTTAAAGTGTTAAAAAGCAAAGATGTCACCTTGAAGACTAAGGTGCACCTAATCCAAGCCATGGTATTTTCAATCGCATCATATGCATGCCAAAGCTGGACAATGAATAAGGAAGGCTGAAGAAGAATTGATGCCTTTGAGTTATGGTGTTGGAGAAGAATATTGAATACACCATGGACTACCAGAAGCATGAACAGGTCTGTCTTGGAAGAAGTGCAGCCAGCATGCTCCTTAGATGCTAAGATGGTGAGACTTCGTCTCACATACTTTAGACATGTTATTAGGAGGGATCAGTCCCTGGAGAAGGACATCATGCTTGGTAAAGTAGATGGTCGGCCAAAAAGAGGAAGACTATCTACAAGACGGATTGACACAGTGAGCTCAAACATAATAACAATTGTGAGGATGGCACAGGACCCGGCAGTGTTTTGTTCTGTTGTACATAGGGTTGCTATGAGTTGAAACCGACTCGACAGCACCTAACAACAACATCAGGTGAGCCCCTGGGTATTGGGGGTTTGCATATACAATGCAGAAAATAAGTTCAGGACGTAAGTGAAAAGTTGGCTCTTCTTTATTTGCCACAGGTGATGCCAGGAGAAAAGAGTTGACTTGAGGGTGGGCAGCGACTAGATGCGTACTCACTCCAGTTGGTCCCTCACGCAGCATGCCCTGGCTTGTTAGTGGAAATGAGGGAGTCTGAGAAAGGGCTGGAAGACATCTGCTTGGTGGTCTTGTTCACTGTGGATGCTCATGGTGGAGCCCATGGGAGGAGAAGCTGGTCAGACGTTAGGCAGTCGTTTCTGCAAGAAGGAGCTGTTTGCAGGGGCCCCAGAGGAGCTCTTCAGCCAGATACTCAGCCTGAAACCAAAAAACCGGTTGCCGTCGAGTCGATTCCAACTCGTAGTGACTCTATAGGATAGAGCAGAATTGCCCCATAGGGTTTCCAACGCTGTAATCTTTATGTCACTGAGTCGGAACTGACTCAACGGCACCTATAACAACAACAACCTTTATGGAAGCAGATTGCCACATCTTTCTCTTGCAGAGTGGCTGCTGGGTTCAAACCTCTGACCTTTTGGTTAATAGCAGAGCACTTAATCATTGCACCACCAGGGCTTCTACTCAGCCAGCCTAGCCCAGCCTAATTTGTAGATCTTCTTGCTCTCAAAATTTCTGTTACTGTCTAGTCTGTGCTAATCCACTGTTCACAAGTTAGCCCTCTTTTCTAGGGTCTAAAGCTGTCCAGAGACAGTGAAAAGACCTCTTGGTTGAGTCAGCAAACGTGTCACAAACACACTGTAAACCAGGTGCCAGTGCCCGGCTAGAATTATGGAAATCAATGAGAAATCATTCCTGCTCTCAGAGAACTCACTATCTAGCAGAAAATACAGAAATGTAAGATGTAGTGAGTTCCATATAAGAAAAGTGGAAGCACGGTGCTTTTCCATTTTTGAATGCTAGTGGAGCCACTTTGAGGCTGGCGTGTCCTCCCCGGTGTCTCAGCTCACCATCTCCTGCCAGCTCCATATTTAAGAATCAACTTGAGTCCCTTCCCAGGTGAGTGAAGTAAACATTGAGTCTGTCTGTGCCAGACAGAAATGAACTGAGATGGCCCTGAGGCTCTTAAAACTCCCTTCCATCCTAGAATTGTCAAGATCCATATACATCTTATCATTAACATTATAAAAGCAACTCAATATTTATCTATCTGTTTAGAAATCTCTTGAAGTCCATTACAGCAGAAGGATCATTCTAGAGATTAAAAACTCCTTAAGGACTGCTTGAATAGGAGCTGAGTAAAATGCCTTTTGAATGAGTGATTTTTTTGGATAGATTTCTTAATTATTTTATTCTTTGAGCAATGAAGAAAGATTAATAATACCTAAACTCTCAGGGTGATGCCCTTTTCCTGGCCTGTAATGCACTTTCCCTTTGGCAAACTTCTTCTTCTCTTTCAAAACCCAAGGGCTTTGTCTTCCCTGGAAGATGAGCCGATCAACCCCCCCCTTAGAGGTATCAAACCAACTGCCATTGAGCTGATTCCAGACCCATGACATCCCCATGTGTGTCAGAGTAGAACTGCTCCATAAGGTTTTCAAGGCTGTGACCTTTCAAAAGCAGATTGCCAGGCCTTTCTTTTGAGGTACCTTTGGGTGGACTTGAACTTCCAACCTTTTGGTTAGCAGCCATGTGCTTGACCGTTTGTGCTACCCAGAGAGTTCCTTAAAGCTATCACTACTTGTTAAAGCTGATGACCAGGTTACGTGTTCCCCCTTAGAAGGGGCTTCTGAGGGAGGTGGATTTCCATTATGAACTCAGCACCTGGTCAGAGCCTGGCACATAGAAGTTTTCCATCAACGCTTGATGAATTAACGAGCTGCAAGGAGGAACAAATTAGTCTTAGAAGAAGTACAACCAGAATGCTCCTTAGAAATAAGGATGGCGGGACTTCACCTTGCTTACTTTGGACACGTTATCAGGAAAGTCACATGTTTGGTAGAGTAGAAGGCCAGCAGAAATGAGGGAAATCCTCAGTGAGATGGACTGACACAACAGTCACAACAAGAGACTTAAACACACCAATGATTATGAAGATGGCACAGGACCAGGCAGTATTTCATCCTGCTATACGTCAGGCCACCATGAGTTGGGGCCGACTTGATGGCAGCTGATAACAACAATGGCGATGTAAGGGTTAAGAGCTCGGCGGCTCACCAAAAGGTCGGCAGTTCAAATCCACCAGGTGCTCCTTGGAAACCCTGTGGGGCAGTTCTACTCTGTCCTGCAGGGTCACTATGAGTTGGAATAGATTGGAGGGTAATGGTTTTTTTTTTCACTAACAACAGTAAAAGGATGCATTGGATCATATTTGAAATCTTGAAGCAATTTAGGAAGTTATATTATTTATATTTATATTATTATATTTGTTTCAGTTCATTTGACTTCAGAGGCAGAAAGAAAACTCAAACAGGTAACCTCCTCCCCCTCAATATTTTAAGGGCTGAGAAAAAGCATCTATCCCTTATTGGAAAAGTGGATCAAAATACATTTCAGGGAAGTTGGGAATGTTGTTCCTGTGTACTCATCCCATGCTTTCCTGTTTTTCCTGGGACCGTCAGCATCCTGCAGGCGCTGACGGCAGAGGATGTTTCGGTCACAAACCTGTTCTGAGCCAGCTCAGAGTGCAGCCCTGTCCCTGCCCCCACCAGCCCCGAGGGCCTGCTATGTCCCAAGTCAAATGTCACAGCAACATGACCGGAAAGGCAATTTCCACAGGACAAGTTAAAAAGGTGGCAACTTTTCTGCCCATCAAAGGATGAGCCTGACTGTGGATATTAAAAGATTTACAGCCGGCCTGGGAAACACACTGACCCAGGAGTCCAGAAGCTGCTGTAGGGAGGCTGCAATCAGTGGGGCCTGTGAGTCCAGCAGCAGCTTCTGTGGGTGGGAAAGACCCCCTCCTGTGGACAAAGCGGCAGTAAACAGCTCTGGGCTTCCTGTAGGGGACGGACCAGCCTGAAAGGCCAAACTGATATAAAAACAAAAACCAGCAGCCCAGCTTCCGGATCTAGGGTTCTTGGTCAGAAAGCAGCTGAGTGTAGAGAAGAGGGAGCCGGGAACAGGGCTGGGCAGCATTTTAGGCCTTTCAGTGTGGACTAGGATGACACAGCTGCTTCCGTGATTTTAGGGGTGCTAACTGGGGATCACCTTAGCTTCATGCATGCTTTTTGGCTTCTGGGGCAGTGTGATGGTTCTCACCACAAACATTCCAGCTTTTGTGACCCAGGAATTATTGTGGCACCATGCTTTGTCCTGGACTGGCTTCCAAGTTTAGTACCTGTATGTTTGGCCTCTTTTTTTTTTTTTTTTTTTCTTGTTCCTTTTGAAATTCTTTTCTAGATTTGACTTTCCTTCTAGTTTCTCCTAAATTGTGCCCCTTCCCGTAAGTGGAACACAGACCCCTTTCAGTTGATCAAGTTCACAGACCAAGTATTTGGCACCATCTAGTGGTGAGTGGAAAGATGTCAGTTTAGTTTTTGGCTGCTTGAGGTTGAAATTGCCTGAGAATAATAATCAGGTATCGATCTAAGTCATGAAGCAATGAATTTAAACACAAAGATCGATAAAACAAACCAAAACAACGACACACACACACTGTGAACATTCTGGATTATATCAGCGCGAATGGGTCCTTGGGTTTGCACTGCACCGTCTGTGCAGACTCACTGTGGCTACAATGAGGCCAGGCCCGATCCAGGACCCAGAGGTCTTGAGTTTTAGCTTGTACCCAGCTTTAACAGAGCTGTGCTAAGATTGCCTGGTTTGACTCAAGGTGATTCTAAATCTCCCCCAGTTCCTCCTCAACCTACTAAATGCTCTAGAACAGAGCTTCATTATTGTACTAAATTTTTTTATTGTGGTAAATACACACGTAACAACAGTGCCATGTCAACATCCTTCATACACACAGCTCAGTGACGTCAGCGGTGTTCATCATGTTGCGCAACCATCACCACTCTTCATTCCCAAAGTTTCCATCACCCTTAGCACAAGCTCAGTGTCCCTTCACCGACGAGTGCCCATTTCCCACTCCCTCCCGCCCGCCTGGGTAACCACTGACACAGAGCTTTATTTTTCCAACAGCTTTGCTCTCTGTTGGAACGCAACTCTCCAGCACATCACAGCCATGATCAATCATGCTCGCTTCAGCTGGGTGGGCTTCCCTGACGCAGAGGAGAGGATGGGGCTAGGCTGGTCGTTAACCCTCCTAGGTCTATCCTTCCGAGTCTGATTCAATAGGTCTGGGGTGAGCGCAGAAACTTGCACACTTAACAACCTGTTCGGTGATTCTTACACACATGGCATTTGGATGGAAGAAGGAGGCCCATCAAGGTGGGGAAATGGCTCCAAGTGGTAAACCTGGGCTATAGAAGACAGGTATTGCCAACGTCACACTTGCTGCCAACATCACGTACTTCCATAATCTCACGCACAAGTAACTTGGGGCCATTTAAGATGCGTTTGATATTCCAATGAAGACAGAACGATGACCTTTTGGATGACTTGAGGCTTTATCTCTTGAAAGTTGTTGCTGTGATAACCTGTTTAGACCAAGCTGACGTGTGGTGGGGGGACTGGGAGGGCTGGTTTCACTCTGTGCAAAACACCTAGAGATATTTTTGTTTTCTCTTTGGACACCAGAAGGAAAGACGTTCACTGCAAACACAAAGCAAGGGGATGCTTTCCAAAAGCTGCAGAGAAGGGTAATCACAGGAACACTGGCCTTTGAGTTCTGTGCTGTGTGGGGATTTCAGAAGCCATGAGACACTAAGGAAACATGCCACAGTGACCCCCCCCCCCTTCCAATCATCCCTTTTGCATTCATGGAAGAGAGGAAAATAATGATTCTGAACGCACAGGGCAAGGTCAAAAGAAGGTCCCAGAAAGAAATGCAACATGGAATAGTATTAAAACATTGTTGGGGTCTCAGTTAAAACCTGCAGTAGATGATGATTCTTTGGGTTACTATTATAATGTGTTCATTTCTGGGTTGAATGAAGGTGGCACAGGACAGGAGAGTTTTGACCCGTGGACCTTCACTCCCAGGCCCAGAGGCCCAGTACACTGTCTTGGGAGGTAGACCCTTCCGGGGTCACACTGGCTTCCACTACTACTACTGCCTGTGTGACTCGGGTGAACAGTGTCTGAGTCTTGTTTTCCTTATCTGTAAAATGGGGAGAAGTTAATAGTACCTTCCTTGTTGGGTTGCTGGGAGAATCAAGTGAAATTGCATAATGTCTGGTACAAAAAACCAAAAACCAAAAAAACAGTTGCCTTCAAGTCGATTCCGACTAATGGCAACCCCATGTGTGTCAGAGTAGAACTGTGCTCTGTAGGGTTTTCAATGGCTGATTTTTCAGAAGTAGATCACCAAGTCTTTCTTCCTAGGTGCCTCTGGATGGACTCAAACCCACAACCTTTCAGTTAGCCACAAGGCACATCAACGGTCTGTACCACCCAGGGACTCCCTGGTATATAATAAGTGCTTAATAAATGTTTACCATTATTATCTGAAGGCAATATAACTCATTTAAAGAAGTCCAAGGAAATCAATGTAAATTTTAAGCAGGTATAATAAATTTTTGTGTGTGTGAATGAGAAACGATCATCTTTAGGCTAAAAACAAGAACTATTTTATTATTGTTTTTGGCTTGGGTTTTCATTTGTTAAAAAAAAAAAAAATTGCCTCCCCAAATGTAACAAGCAAATGAACTAGAGGAAATTTACAACTGTGGGGAGTCATTATATTGGAAGGCCTCCCTTGGGACTGGGTGGACACCCACTGCTCCAGCCCTTGGAATCTTTAGTGAATGCCCTTCCCGGGACTGGACAAAATGATGTAGGGCTGATTTTCCATCTGTGATTTCTGCGATCTGTGTGAATGGTTCCCACTGGCCGCTGACTAATCTCAGGCCTATTTTTACGTGACTGCTTTCTTTCCACATTAAAACCACATTTAATGGGTGAAAGCATGGATCTGGAACCTTTGTATCCCATGATGGTTAAGATCATTTCCTAGTTGTCCATTCATCAAAAGACATTGATCGTTTTGAAAACATGAAAATCAATCTGATATAGCTGGAATTTTCCCCAACTCCAGCCATTCAACTCAACTTGCAAAGCCTTGTCAGTGTGGCACCGACGAGTTGGTATTAGGGCTATGGCTCAAGAAATGATGAGAAATGAGCCTTGCACAGGCAACATGGTTCAAAGAGCACTGGATTTTAGAGTCAGAAGATCTGATTTTAAATCCTATTTACAAACTGTGATCTTAAGAAAGTTTTCCTTTTTCAGCCTCTATACATTTATATGTAAAATGAGGTAATAAAAATTATCTAACAGGGTTACAAAGAAGAATGAAACTGATATATGTGAAATTTTCTTATACAATATGCTTAATGCATAAATATTAGTTGAATCTGATTATGTGGGAGAAAAAAATTTGGCAGCTTGTTTAAGTTAGGATCACAAAAGGATTGTAGAAAACACGAAAATAAACTTTTATAAAACATTTGTAAATATATGCCAGACACTATTTATTCAATGAAGTAGGCCATTACAGGGCTATATTTTTAGTATAGGTAGAAGAGGAGTTAGTCTATTTATGAGAAATTTCCAGAGAGATGTAAATTTCTGCCTCATAAAGGCCCTTCATATTGGATGATACCAAACAACCCAATCAAATCCTCTCTTGGGGAAATATAAAGTTCCAGGTGAACCCAGAGAAGCTGGTTCTCTTGAGTTAGGTGGCGTTCGTAGTTGTGCTGAACCTCTCTGCCCCAGTTCACACGCATCTTGCTGTAATTCCAGGTCTTAGAAACCAGGTCTCAGAATGGCCACGTGGCTAACAGTCTGAGTGACCGTGGACCTTTGTGTTAGATTCCCATTATTGATGGTGACAACTCCATGTTTGTTTCTTGCTGCCTTTAAGAGTCATATCAATTTATTCTGGTTCTAGTAATTATAAGTACTAGAAAATACCAAACATCTTTTGTTTTAAAGCAATCAGATATTGGAGAAATCAATTTAAAAGATGTAAAATTCAATATATTGCTTTGGACTGATGTGGATTTTTTTTTTTGTGGTCAGATATATATAACATAAAATTTGGCATTTTAACTATTTTGAAGTATGAAATTCAATGGCATCGATTATATTCACAGTGTTGTATAATCTTTAGTACTATCTAGTTCCAAAATTTTTCATCATCCCAAATAGCAACTCTATACCCATTAGGTAATAATTTCCCATTCCCCCTCTCTCCAGCACCTGGTAACCTCAAGAGATGGAGTTTTGAAGAACAAGAAAGCTAGACAGCAGGAAAGTCAGCGTTTTATTGCGAGGAGGAGGTCACTGGGTAATTATGCTACGGGGTTTCTTTTGCCTTCACTTCACCACATAGCTGGGGAAGACGTAAAGCAGAAAGTGTCCAACAAAGCAGGAATTCAAAGAAGTGTGAGTGTGGCTGAGGATCCAAGGCCATAGCCCAACAGCTTATAACAGCTTTGGTGAAAAACCTATCAGATATTCTGAGGTGCAGAAAAGTCAAGAAAATTCTAACTTTTGAGAGTTTGAGAGTGAGTTAGAAAGCTATGCTTTAGTTATGTCTGAGGGGAACAAAGGCTAGATGTGAACAATGGTTAATATTGAATGGTAGTTGAAGGTTGTTGAGAATCGTTCTCAAGTATATCAAAGTATTTATATTTTTAAAAATATAACTCCTAATTGTGTTTCATCTACATAACGATAAATAATTCTACTTGGTAAGTAAGCTTAATCAATTTAACAGGGAATTCTAACTCCTTAGGAAATAAAATTAAACGGAGACGTTGCCATTCTCTTAGGCTCAGTTACTCACTTTCATTACTGGACCAAAGAAACCCTATTGCCTAACGCAGTTGACCGTATTTCCAGGTGAGAATAGATAAGTATACGAAAGCTGGCCTTGCACCACAATCTATAAATAAGAGGATTCACAATGCATATACAGTTTTCTAGATGAACCAAACCAGAGAATTTAGAAAAGTATTGTTCAATTTAAAACGTGTTAACCATTCACTTTAAAAATATATAGGATGCCTTTAAATAGAAAGTTTGCTAATGACTTTAAGATTAGTTTGATACAAATAGCATTTCATTTATATACACGTTCGAGTTGCATATCTATTAACATATACATATAAAATGAGGAATATCAATAGTTCAATTTAGCATGGATTTGCTATAGCTATCAAATGTGTCTGACGGGTGTTTCACCTGTCCTCGTCTACAGGAAAAATATAATTCATTCAACATGTTAACTCTAAATTTTCCTGTATCTATCTATTAAGATGGTCTCCCTAAGTGTTGATATCAGGAAAAAAATGTTAGAGATCTAGTTCCAGTTTTATGAGCCCCAATAATCATTAAAAAAAAAAAAAAAAGCATCTTCTATAGACTGAGATGTCTTGGAAAAAGTACAGCCAGAATGCTCCTTAGAAGCAAGGATGTCAAGACTTCATCTCACATGCTTTGGACATGTTATCAGGAGGGACTAGTCCCTGGAGAAGGTCATTGTCATGGATTGAATTATATCCCCCCAAAGATGTGTGTATCAGTTTGGCTGGGCCGTGATTCCCAGTATTGTGTGATTTTCCTATATGATGTAAATCCTGCCTCTACGATGTTAACAAGGGAGGATGGGCGGTGGTTGTGTTAGTGAGGCAGGACACAATCTACAAGATTGGATTGTGTCCTGAGGCAATCTCTTGAGATGTAAAAGAGAGAAGTGAGCAGAGAGAAGAGGGGGACCTCATACCATCAAGAAAGCAGTGCCAGGAGCAGAGCGCGTCCTTTGGATCCAGGTCCCTGTGCTGAGAAGCTGGGGGAACACTGATGAGAAGGCTGAGAGAGAGAAAGCCTTCCCCTGGAGCTGACACCCTGAATTTGGACTTTTAGCCTACTTTACTGTGAGGAAATAAACTTCTCTTTGTTAAAACCATCCCCTTGTGGTATTTCTGTTAAAGCAGCACTAGATGACTAAGACAGACCTCATGCTTGGGAGCAGGTCTTCGAAAAAAAGAGGAAGACCCTCAACAAGATGGATTGACACAGTGGCTGCAACAATGGGCTCAAACACAGCAATGATTGTGAGGATGGTGCAGGACTGGGCATTGTTTTGTTCTGTTGTACATAGGGTCTCTAAGAGTCAGAACCGACTCAATGGCACCTAACAACAACAGTAGTTTTCCACATTGGTTTTGAGGGGAGGTGCAAATGGTTACAAATTACTGATTGACCGACTTGCCTGAGGTAATACTGTTTTTCATTTTTCCACAAGAGGCATAAAGTCACCCCATGTTCATTGGCAGGCAGATGTGATAGAGCAGGGTGGGCATGTGGGGCAATTCCCACCACATTCTCTCTCCCTTGGAAGCCATGCTGTTTCCCTGTGAGTAATCTGAGCCTCTCAGGACTCAACAGCCCAGGCTCAGAGTGAAGCCCAAGGGTTGGCCTCCTCCCAGAGGAACATCTTCCATTCTCTGGTGAGGCTGCCATCCGGACTCACAAGTGACCGTCCGTGTCAGAGTCTCAATGGACCATGGTCAGCCTGTCGGCCTCACAGGAAGCAGCACGACCACCCAGGGTCCTTGGTAGTGCTGGGAGTGGGACTCAGGTCTCCAGGCTTGGAGTGGGCCTTTTCCTCTCTCTGGGGCCTCAAACGATGGCAGCTTTTTGATCAGGCTGGTGATAACACTACAAGTTAAAGTGTGATGCTGTCAGAAGTTTTCTCGACAATGCAGCCCACATTTCCTTTTCCTTAATTACATCCCATTACTGCTACTTAAGGCTCTTTGTGCCAGGCTAAAGAACTCCTTTCCTGCTGTTTACACCTTTTAGATGTTTGTAGGCTGTTGTCATATTCCCTTCTCCCTTAATCCTAATTTAGTGAAATTCTACAGGTTTAGCTGGCCTAATCTTTCTTCATAAATAAAATTCCTCTTGTCCATTAATCATTGGATTATCCTTTGGACAACCCCCAACACCCACTTAAACACACACACACACACACACACACACCCCTACTGGGTCATGCCCTAACCCTTATCTCTCATCCCAATATACACACTTCTGTCTCTATTTCTATATACACTTCTCTCTCTCTACATCTGTCTCCAAGAGTCAAGGTATGTCCCTAGCAAGACAGGGAAACTTGTGATTTGGCCAACACAGACAGAATTCTTTTTGCCAGTCAAGCAAAAACCACTAATGCATTCCGATGAGGGCAGTGGCGGTTCAGTGGTAGAATTCTCACCTTCCATGTGGGAGAGCTGGGTTTGATTCTTGGCCAATGCACCTCATGCAGAGACACCTCCAGTCTGTCAGTGGAAGCTTGCATGTTGCTGTGATGCTGAACAGGTTTCAGTAAAGCTTCCAGACTAAGGCAGACTAGGAAGAAAGGCCTGGCAATATACTTAGGAGGCTCAGCCAATGAAACACAATGGATCACAATAGTTCAATGCCATTGTGCATGGGGTTGCTATGAGTCGGAGGCCGGCTTGACAGTAGCTAACAATGACAACAACAACAACAAATGCATTCTTACGCTTTAATTCCTTTATTCCAACAGAAGGCTATCATTATTAGGGTGAAATAGATATTCTTAATAAATATTAAGTGGGAATAATACTCACAACGGGAAGCCATTGCCTCCCACCCTATCTAGCTTTTTGTTTGCGTTTCATTCATTTAACAATTATTTACTAAATTCCTTTTATGTGTCAGATGCTGTACTAGCTTATTATAAATAAAACAGACAGGGTATGTACTCTCAAGGAGTTTACAATCTAGTCATAAACAAACAAGTGCTTAAACAAATAAATCGATTATTACAGATTGTGACAAGCACTAAGAATGAAACAAACAGGGCATGTAATGAAGAATATTTCCTCAAGGCCCTGGCCTGTAATCCTCCTTTCTTTCAGTGAACTTGTCCTCCATCTTAGTCAGCTACTCGTGCCTACGGTCATTCTCTTGACTTTGCTATTACAATAAACACAATCCCTCCATAATCCCACTTTTTCCCAATATCCCTTTTCAGCCACTACCTTCTTTCTCTCCAGTTTACTCTCTCTAGTATCCCAATTCCATCAATCCTTCAACACTTTGGAGCCTACAATCCAATTATTTTAGCACCCTTTCCCTGTTTCTCACCCCTTTGATTTCCTCCCCTCTTACCCAACTTAAACTCCATAGGCGAACTTCATAATCACTGCCTTGTATTCATCTTCAACTCCCCTGCCATTCTCTGCTTTGTCCTGCTGGCTTGGCACAGCCATGTCCCTGGATAAAACCAACTCTCCACTTGACACCTGCTTAACTCAGTGAGGCTGGGGAAAATCACACAACCATGATGATGGGTCCTCTCTAAGGTCCTTTTTTTACACTTTTTTTTTTTAATTGTACTTTAGGTGAAGGTTTACAGAACAAACAGTTTCCTATTAAACAGTCAGTACACATATTGTTTTATGACATTGGTTAACAACTCCATGACATGTCAACACTATCCCTTCTCAACCTTGGGGGACCTTTTTTTTTTTTTGGTGAAAATATACATAGCCAAAGATACACCATTTCAGAAATTTATACATGCATAATTCAGTGACATTGATTACATTCTTCCAGTTGTGCTGCTATTCTCACTTTAGATAAAGGTTTACAGAACAAAATAGTTTCTCACTAAACAGTTAGTACACTTATTGCCCTATGACAATGGTTAACAACCCCACTACATGTCAACACTGTCCCTTCTCAACCTTGGGTTCCCTATCACCTGCTTTCCTGTCCCCTTCTGCCTTCTAGTCCTTGTCCTTGGACTGCTGTGCCTCATTAGTCTTGTTTTGTTTTATGGGGCTGCTCTCTAAGGTCTTGATCATTAACCTCATGTGAGCCCTTAAGGCTGCCCAGCAATGATATTGTATTTTTTAATACAATAGTCTAGTCGCCCTCTTTCCCTTTTAAGTCGCTCTTCTCAAACCAGTCATCTCTTCTACCATTGATGTCCTCAGCTAATGACCTCGATTTTTACTTCAGTGAGGAAAACTGCAGCAATCCAAAAGAGCTTCCAGAACCTGCATCCACCATATCTCTCCACTTACCTGCAGCTGCATACCTTCTCTCCTGTTTCTGTGGATGAACGCCCATGCTCTGGGCTCAGATCAACCTCTTCACGTGTGCACTGTGTCCACTAGCCTCTCTACCATCTAGGGATTTTGCTCCATAATTCTCTCCTTTGTCTTCTGCATCACTGATGTCTCCTTCGCTATTGACTCAGTCCCACCTGTGCACAAGCATGCTGTCATTTCTCCCATTTTAAAAGCAGAACAGAACAAAAGAAAAAAGCCCTTTTCTGATTCCACTTCTCTTTTTGGCTCCCTTTCCCCCGCCGCCTTTATTTTTTTTACAGTAAAATTCCTTGAAAGAGTTGTCTCTCCCTGCTGCCACCAATAACTGTCCTCCTATCCTCTCTTGGAGGAGCCCTGGTGGTGCAGTGGTTAAGGGGCTTGGCTGTTAACCAAAAGGTTGGTGGTTAAAACCCACCAGCTGCTCCATGGGAGAAAGATGTGGCAGTCTGCTTCCATAAAAATTTACAGCCTTGGAAACTCTATGGGGCAGTTCTACTCTGTCCTAAGGATCACTATGAATTGGAATCACTCAGTGACAATGGGTTGGGTTGGGGTGGGTTGGGTTTGGTATCCTTTCTTGAAACGGAGCCCTTGTGGCACAACGGTTAAGCACTCAGCTGCTAACTGAAAGGATGGCAGTTTGAACTCACCTCGTGTCTCCATGGGTGAGAAGACCTGATGACCGGCTGTAAAGATTACAGCCTAGGAAACCCTATGGTGCCCTTCTACTCTGTCATAGAGGGTCACTGTGAGGGGACACAACAACAAGAAATCCTCTCTTGAAAGCACTCTAACCTGGTTTTACCTGGATCACTCCACCAAAACCACTATTATCAACCTCACGTTACTAAATCCAGTGGTCATTTCTCAGTCCTCGTGTTATGTGACTCAGCTGCAGCATTTGACACAGTTGGTCACGCTGTGATCACACAGTCGGTCCTCCTTAAAATGCTTTTTTCACTAGGCTTCCAGGACCATTGCTGTCCCCATCTGTCCTTTGGAGCCTCACTGTCCACAGTTTGCAGCCACACACCACCGCCCCTTCCCATCAGGATCCCAACTACTTGAGTGCGTTTTTCTTTGGCTCCAAATAATGGTTTGGGTAGGGGATGGGCGATCATCTCCCAGCTTTCACAGGGCACAGAGGAGCCACTTTCCTTATATTTTTCCCTGATAAACCCAGTGCGGTCACTTCTGATCTTCCTTGAGTCCTAGTTCACAAGTCCCTTTGTTCCCCTTGCATCTGTCACACCTGAATGGAGCCTTTTGAAGAAGGAGCGCTCCGGCTCCAGGTAAGCTTGTCCAACTTTGTGTGGCAGTTTGTGTCCTGAAGCTTCTGCAGAAAGGTAATTGTATTAGAGGCAGGTCAAACACTGTGAAAACCCATTGTGAGGTAGAAATCTACACTAGCCATGGACTAACGGAGCTCATTAGTTCTAACATTTCTGAAATGTGGCACCTGCATGGCACCTGTTTCAGCAGGTGAGAACTTTAAGGCTACTCTCTTAAAGCTTGAAAGTACACTGAGTGTGAGCCTGGAAGGATGCATGAAAAGCAGTTGCCCTCGGTGGATTCTCGCTCATGGCGACCCTATGTGTGCCAGAGTAGAACTGTTCTCCATAGGGTTTTCAGTGACTGATTTTTCAGAAATAAATCACCAGGACCTTCTTCTGAGGTGTCTCTGGGAGGACTGGAACCTCCAACCTTTTGATTGGCAGCCTAGCACATTAACCATTGCACCACACAATGATGGATGGCCACAATTATGATTTAATATAACAGACAACCATGATTCTGTACTAGGCAGTTAATTTAACCCTCCAACTCACCCCTCCCCACAAAAACATCATCGAAAGAGAAGCTTTGATGGTTTTAATCTCCCCTGCCCCAAGAGGATTAATGAACTCTCTACTTCTTGCCAACAGCCACCCCCATCTTGACCATGCGAAGCAGCCTTGCCCTGTAGTTTCTCCTTGTCTGACATCTCCACGCACAAAACAGGGGCCGCGTGATTTCTTTTCACTATTCCAGTTTTCCATTTTCCAGACCACGATGAACTGATAGAATTTCCAAAAACACTTCTCAAAGAGAGCAACCACACAATGCTACACATAATAGCTTTGTCTGGTGGACAGAAGACAGGATGCATATTGAAGTGCTGTTGAGAGGCTAGAAATGAGCCCCTGCGACTGCATTCACACATACTTGAGCTGCCTCCGTGTTAAACCGAGTTCAGAGTAATTGCTTCCACACTTCTTCTGGCACAACCGTTTAACACAGGCATAGTGGCAGCTTCTTCTAGGGTTTTTTCAGCTAATGTCGTTATTCCTAAAATCTGCCATCATCCCAGGTAACACAGTACTATGTCCCAGCAGATAGACCACCACCTGGAGGAATTTTGGTTAGGTTTTGTGAGAGGAATTCAAAGGCTTATTTGTGTGAATATATAGCAAAGACCCTAGGCCCCATGAAGGCCTTTTAAATTGAGGACATGGTGGAAGAGCCCGCATAGGCCTGGCTTGCTATTGTTTACTCCCCTGTTGCTGACTGCCACATTGTCTCATGATGTTTTTTATTTCTCCAGTCTCTAACGAAAATGTTTAAGATTAACTGATGTTCCTCCCTGGAGGGTAGAAAACACGTGACAATGATCTAAGAATGAAAAACCAAACAAAGCATCCATCTTGTGACAACAGTAAGCAGGAAGTCGTCAGATAAGCCCCAAAGATATCACCAGATAACCTCTAAGAATACCAGTGGAAGGTTAACTCATCTAAGACATCACCACCTCAAAGAAAAACTACCACAAAAGATCCATAATCCTGTCCCTATAAAAGACTCCAGCCGATCTCCAGTGGGGGAGACGGGTTTTTTGGAGGAATCTATTCCCCTCTGTCTCCTATATATCGATATATAATAAGCGTCTTGCTGCTCACCTCACCCGTCTCAGAATTGGCTATTGCGGCAGGCGGCTCCAATCCGTTATTGCGGTAACAATGGTAGAAAATTTAGCACTGAAGATAACTACCTGCCTGCAGAGAGTGAGACCAGTTGATTAGCAAACTGAATATAATAATCCATTGGGGGAAGTGAGGAAGCTTTTTAAATGTAAGTTTCTCGTGTGCTATAATAAGTGCAACTGTATGAGTCGGGGCCCCTGTGTACAACTGTACAGGTTTTAATTTGCAGCAGACATCTGGGTGAGGGGACAGATGGAAACTAAAATCCACCCAGACAGGGGAGAATTTTCTGACTTGAACAAAGGCGCCAAAGGGGCTAGTGGTGGCTCGAATTTGAGTACCTGCAATGTGGTGAGTGCAGAGAATCTGAGACGGAGACGCTATAGACTGCTCTCAAGGAATCGACAATATAGTAAGAAGAAACTAAGGCTGAACAGAAAGTTTACCGCTATAGTACTTTAATTTTCTCTCTCTCTCCCTCCCTCCTTCCTTCTTTCTTTTTGCTCTCTCTGTCTCTCTCCCTCCCTTCCACCCTCTCTCTGTCTCTCTCCCTGGTAACATCTGCTGAAAGTCCAATATGCCAAACACGGTGCTAGCCACTTGACTTACGTCATCTGGAAGCTGCCTACGATCTCCCCCAGGAGAAATGTTAGCATTAGGCCCATTTTGTGGCTGAGGAGCCTGAAGGCCAGTCATTGGGGAATCTGACCAAGGTCACCTGGCAGGATTGTTTGACTTGAAAGGCAAAGATTTTCCTTTGCATGTCTCTGCCCTTCTTGGAGCTTGCTGCTCAATGATGCTTTTTATTTTTTACCCTGTATTTATAGATATTATGTAAGTTTTCAAACAAAAATAGTATCTTTCTGTGAGATGGAAAAAGCATGAGAAAGTATTTTGAAAATTGTTAAGTATTTCAAAGATGTTTTTTCAAAAAGATCATTCTCCATTATTGTAAAAAGTGTTACTGTTATCTGTTATTAAACCAAAAAACCTAGTTGCTGTCAATTGATCCCAACTCATGGCAATCCCATATGTTTCAGAGTAGAAACTGTACTCCACAGAGTTTCAAAGCTATGACATTTCAGAAGCAGATCTTCAGGCCTTTCTACTGAGACATCTCTGGGTGGGTTTGAACTGCCAACCTTTCAGTTAGTAGTCAAGTGCTTAACTTTTTGCGTCAACCATGTGCAAGCATTATCTATTAGTAAGATGCAATAAACATGCTCTAGAGTTATTATTGTTTTATTTATTTGTTTATTTTAATTTTTATTGTGCTTCAGGTGAAGGCTAACAGTACAAACAGTTTCTCATGAAACAGTAGTACACATGTTGTTTTATGACATTGGTTAACAACCCCACAACATGTTAACCCTCTAACTTCTCAACCTTTTTTTTTTTTTGGTGAAAATACACATAGCCAAAGATACACTGTTTCAAAAATTTCTACATGCACAGTTCAGTGACATTGACTACTCTCCCAATTGTGCTGTTATTCTCACTTAAGAAGAAGGCTTACAGAACAAAATAGTTTCTCATTTAACAGTTACTACAAATGTTGCCCTATGACAATGGTTAACAATCTCACAACACATCAACAATATCCTTACTTAACCTTGGGTTCCCTATCACCAGCTTCCTTGTCCCCTTCTGCCTTCTGGCCCTTGTCACTGGACTGCTGTACCTCGTTAGTCTCATTTGGTTTTACAGGGCTGTCCACTCCCAGGCTGAACAGTGAACCTCGGAGGTAGCTTCACCACTGAGCTAAAAGGGTGTCTGGGGGCCATACTCTCGAGGTTTCTCCAGGCTCCTTTAGGCCAGTAAATCTGGTCTTTTTTTTGTGAGTTAGAATTATGCTCTACCTCCTTCTCCAGCTCTGTCCAGGACCAAGAGTTATTATTATTTTTTCCACAAGGACTAACTAGGGGATATGTGGGAAAGGAAAGAAAGAAAAAGATTTCTCTGACTACCTCCTAACAGGTAGAAGATATCCCAGTCTTATGCACTAGGTGCCTGTGCCACATCCAAACAGAAATAAGTGTCATTAAAAGGGAATTGGTTAAAAAGGTACTACTGACCAGATGGGCATAAGAATATTAGTCCTAATTGTCAAGTAGATTCTACTGCATCCAGTATTTCTTCTGTGAGACAAACCCTCAAAGGGATTCTTTAACTCATGGCTTTAGATAGAGGCTTCTCTCGATTCATGTAGCTGTAGGGGCTGGTGAACAAATCAAGATTGGCAGGTTGGAGAGCAGGGCTCCTGCTCACAGGCTGTGAAAGTCGACGAATCCAAGATTGGCAGTTAAGCTGCTAGGTCAAGTCCCAAGAACTGAAAGTCAGAACAACAGGAGGTAGCCCAAGGATCAGAGTGAGCAAAAAGCCTGCTTATATTCAGATGCAGGCCACACCCCCAAGGAAACTCCCTTTCCACTGATTGGCCACTCACAGCAAATTCCATCATGGGAGTGATCACATATAATACTGAGAATCATGGCCCAGCCAAGTTGACACACAATCTTAACCATCACAATATTGTTTAAAGTAAATTATAAAAAAAGTCATGTGTAACAAACTAAAAATTTGATATTAAATTATTTTTTAATAATTTTTAACTCTATCCTCTCCCTGACTGTTCAAGGAACAATGGGATATTTCTATATACATGGTTTTCCTAATTATTGCAGAAAAGCAGTGAGAAAAAAAGGACTTATTATCCAAACTTGGTTTAAATATCAAGAACAAAGCCTAGAAGCAGGGCTTCAAACTGGTTCAAACCAGTTCTGTCATGGCTGATGAAGCAAAACAGGAACAGATGCAAAGTTTTACAATTTGAGGGATTTGGCATGGTAACTGGAATGGGCAAAGTTACAGGTTCAAGTCCTGGAATGGGAGACTTGGAAGAGGTGTAGTGAGCCCTTTCAAGAGCCTGATGCTTGAGACTGAATTATTGGCGGGACTGTGGGAAGTGACATGCATTCAAAGCTTCGTGGTCAGCCATCATCTTTGAGCGGGGCACCACCGTCTTTGAGTGGGGCATCATCATCATCTTTGAGCTGGGCAGCACTGTTTCAGACTATGCTCAAAATCCAAGGGCGAGAGATTTGGTTGCTATGCAACCCGTACGCTGCGCTCATTTTCTAAGAGGGAGATTAAGTTTCTAGCAGGGAGAGCTTTGACTCAAAATTTCTCTCTTTCTGATTATTATTCTGGCTCATCCAAACTTTAAAAATTCAAGCCTCTTCCCGGTGACACTTCCTTGGCCATGACTGAATCAGGAAGAACAAGTTCAAGGCCCTGCCTAGAATAAAAGTAGAGAATTTTTACTATACATTAAAGTGTAGGAGAGAATGAATGATGATGTCAGGATCTTCCCCCTCCCACTTCCATTTCCTGTTAATGAAGTGGTAGGGTTGGAAGAACTGGCTAAGGGAGAGCCTGGAGAGACTGAAGAGTTGGTAGGGCAGTATCTTGGGGAGATACAAGCTACAGTTAGAAACCAGTGGGAGAAAATTCGTAAGAGCAGGAGTGGTCAGAGAGGCCACTGAGTTGTGGGTGACGATGTTGTCTGCGCCTAATTGTGTGGGGAAGCTGGGCCGTCTTAGAAGTAACATCACTGTTAGCAGGCCTGGAATGGAAAGCTGTCCGGGAGCCGTGAGGGCTCTGGATGGAAAAGAAGGAGATCAGGGTCTGGTCTTGATGCCACCCTACCAGTACCAGTGCCGGTTGGCATCAAGTTGACGCTGACTCATAGTGACCCCGTGTGTGTTAGAGTAGAACCGTGCTCCATACGGTTTCCAATGGCTGATTTTCTGGAAGTAGATGGCCAGGACTTTTTTCTGAGGTGCCTCTTGTGTACACTTGAACCTTTAACCTTTTGGTTAGCAGCCAAACATGTTAACTGTCTGCACCATGCAGGGATTTTGATGCCACCTTAACCCCTGAGATTTTGAGCAGGTTGTATTGCCTTTGTTCGTCTTTAACT
Organism: Dugong dugon; assembly: GCA_030035585.1. Classification (NCBI taxonomy): domain Eukaryota; kingdom Metazoa; phylum Chordata; class Mammalia; order Sirenia; family Dugongidae; genus Dugong; species Dugong dugon. Next base: position 114,113,798 of record CM057473.1, on the reverse strand, counting down.
TCCTCAACCTTAAAAGCAGAGGGCTAGAGTAGATGGTCCCTATTCTTTCTAGATCAAATATATTCTCTGTGAGCAGAAGGACTGAGAAAAGTCCCAGGGATTTGTCAATTGTGAGGTCACTGATAGTTTTGGAGGAGGCTTAAGGATGGAGACCAAGTCAAGGGGTTGAGTGGTACAAGGTGATGAGGTACAGAAGCCGGTACACAGTACTCTTGCCAGAAGGTGAAGGCAAGATGAAGGAGAGAAGAGTGGTTAGAAAGGGTTTAGGGCCAAGGGGAACTTTAAGCAATATTTCTTAGTGATGGACACTCAACTATGTCTGGAGTCTTAAGGGAAGCATCTAGAGAGAGAGAAAGGGGTACTTAAGGAAGACAATAAAGAAGAAGCAGGAAGGGAATGAAGGCTGATGTCAGGAAGGAGAAATTGGTTTTTTTTTTAAGAATAAGGGACATTACTTCATTTGAAAGGAGACAGAGAGAGGATGAGTGAAAATTCAAACCATTTTTAATAAGAAAACATCAGAAAATAAGACAGCTCAGCTCAGACAAGTTCCATCTTCCCAGCAAAGTAGGAGTTTAGATTAATAAAGCATGGAGGAAAATGTTTAGGGTAAATTCTGTGGGGAATGTCTGAGGGATTATGGGTGATAGGAATCAAGCATTTCCAAAAAAGCACAAAGAACCCTACTTAGAGTGAAGAGTGTGAATTTACAGTAAAATTAATTTCTTCGTTTGGCGATCTTCTCCTGGAGCCTAGGAAACAGTTATTATTGTTTTAGTGTGAGATTAAAGTTACTATCACATCTATTTTATTTATGAGTCACATTGTGGTCTGCTGTGGTCTGTGTGCTAGGATGGGGACTTTCAGTTAGCTTCAGTATCAGGAAGTGAGCTTCAGACACTGGAAATATTCCTTGTTTTGGGCTCATCACGACTAAAAAGGAATAGCTGAGGTCTTATTATTATTTCCTTAGGTCCCTGGGTGGCGCAAATGGTTTTCACTAGGCTATTAACAGAAAGGTTGGCAGTTCGAATCCACCCAGTGGCACACAGGCAGAAAGGCCTGTTGATCTACTACTTCTGTAAGGTTATTGCTATTGAAAACCCTATGGAGTGCAATTCTACTCTGATAAACACGGGGTCGCCATGAACCAGAACCTACTTGACGGCAATGGTTTTGGTTTATTATTATTTCATTGCAGAGACAAAGGCATTGCAAAAAGGTATTTATGCATTAAATACGGATTGAGTATTTATGGTATTTCAGGCACTACTCTAAGTCCTCGGGATATATTAGTGAGCAAGGCAGATGAGGACCCAGGCCTCAGGGAGCTAACATTTAGAGGAGAGACCTGATGTTATTATCTCACCTATGCAGAAGAACAGAGCCCTGGTGGTGCAGTAGTTAAGAGCTATTGCTGCTAACCAAAAGGTTGGCAGTTCAAATCCACCAGTTGCTCCTTGGAAACCCTATGAGGCAGTGCTTCTCTGTCCTATAAGGTCGCTATGACTTGGAATTGACTCGAAGGCAACGAATTTGGTTTTGGTTTATGCAGGAAAACAGGTTCCTAGGTGGCACAAACAGTTAAGCACTTGACTACTAGCAGAAAGGTTAGCAGTTTGAACCTACCCATAGACTCCTTGGAAGACAGCCCTGGTGATCTGTTTCTGAAAGGTTACAGCCTTGAAAACCCTCTGGAGCAGTTTTATGCTGCACACATGGGGTCGCCATGAGTTGGGATAGACTCAAAAACCACTGATAACAACAACATGCAGGAAAACAGACCACCGGAAGGAGAACTTTTTGGGAATACTTTTCAAACCCCCTGTTTTAAGTGCTCAGATAATCATTCCTTTTGCAGCAGGAACATATTTAAGAAGATTGGTTAATTTTCAGCCTAGAGGACTTGGTCATGTAAATGAACTCTGGCCAACTTTTCTGCTCTAAACCAAAGATGTAGCTATTTTCTATTTTGATCAGGCTTAGAGATTCCAGGTTCAATGACTTTGACCTATGCCCTGTTGCATTCAGCTTAAGCTATTGAGACAAACTAAATGGAGGGATTCATAATTGTCTTAGTATACCCATCATCCAAAGATGGTAGTGGCTTGTTTAACCTGAGTGTTCACCTTTCCTTGAGGAAAGTCTCAACCCCTCACGTCCCTTTGCTTTTTGCTTAGTCACAGCCTTTTCAAATATTTAAGAATCTCTGTGAAAAGGGGTGGGGGAAGCCCCCTGGGAGGCATGCATCACACTAACCCCCAAATACACCAACTGGTTAAGAGCAAGAGAGAGTGAAAAGTGGGTTAAGACCATTTGGCTCGGAGGTCATCTTCCAAGCCTGGATTGTAACAAGGGCCTTCAGGACTAGCTGGCAATGAACGCACTAATGAGGTGCCTGTTTGGAACTGCAAATTTGATGCATGTATCTCCTTTGTTTCTTGCAGGATGAGTGCCGTTTACCCTCCTGGGAGTTGGGATGCCAGGAGGCTTGTCATGTTTTCCTCTGACAACGCTGTGGTCTTCCCCCAAGCCCTGGTTTGCCCACGCCTTCCAGCCTCTAATCTAGAGGGTGCCACTCTCTGGAGCTCTTCCCAGGGGACTGAAGTTTTTCCCAGGGCTGGAAAACTTGTCTCTGTGTGTGGCAGTTGGAAGTGTCCCAACTGAGGGCTGGAGAGGCCTGTGGCCTGCCAAGACCAGTCTGTCCTTTGTAATATTCCTGCAGAGGCTGAACCAGTTGGTAATGCAGTACTGAAGCAAAATCTATCACTCGGGGCCCTTGAGGCCTCTCTGACGAGAGAGCTGAGAAGAGACTGTGTCTATGGGGTACTCGATAAAGACAGGACATTTCCTATGGTACTTTTCGAGTGATGTTATATGAGACTGGTTTGTATTCAGTGGGTTATTTTTTTTGGCCTGTTACCAAAATACAGCTTGTCTTGAGGTTGAGAAAATCCAATTCGTTAACAATTCTCAAGAGCAAGAGGCAGCTGGGGAAGAATCTAGAGGCAAAATCCCAGAGCAAGGGCAGCAGGCCGCACGCAGACCCAGGTGTCTGCCTCTGCCATTGTCTCCTCTTCCTGCCTCATGTCCTTCCAGTTATGGCTCAAAACCTCCTCTGCCAGAAAGCCTTCCTGGTTGTCCTCCATCTTATTATGCTCTTTCCCCTACAGGATGTGTCTTTCACACCAATGAGTTGTATTTGTCATTTTGATTTGTTTTTATGCTTGTTAAGATGGCGAAACTCTATTTTAAAGTGCCCTGAAGCAGAGCCAATGCGGTGAATATTTCCTCTGCCCAGGACTTCTTTTTTCCTCTCACAAAGACAGCATTGCCCAGGCAATCCCTGGGATCTGAGTACTGGCTTTGTTCTCAAGCTTCTGAAAGGTCATAGCCTTGAAAACTCTATGGAGTAGTTCTGCTCTGCACATATGGGGTCTCTGTGAGTTGGAATCTCAATCCCTAAAACTAGGTAGTGAGCTTCTAGAGGGCCAAGCTTATGTCTCCTGTCTTTTCCCATAGCTTAATATGGCGCTTTGTCCTAAACAGCTTTGGCACAGCAGGGGGGGGCACAAGAGCCAAGTCTACTTGAGCGATCATGGAGAAGCTTAACCTCTCTGAGCCTCATGCTCCTCATCTGTAAAATGGGGATAGCAATATCTGCAGCTGTCAAGTCGATTCTGACCCATGGCGACCCCGTGTTTTAAAAGTAGAACTGCCCTAGAGGGTTTTCTTGGCTGTCGTCTTTATAAAAGCAGATCGCTGAGACTTTCCTCCGTGGAGCTGCTGGGTGGGTTCAAACTGCCAACCTTCACGACAGTAGTTGAGCACAAACTGTTTGTGCCACCAGGGACTGGAGGATAACAATGGGTCCTACTTTACAGAGTTGTTTTAAGTGGCAAATGTGCTGATATTATAAAGTAGCACAGAGCCTGACACATAGGAAACACTCAGAAAAGAGTTGATGGTGATGATGATTACTCAATTTGCATTTTGAAGGAATGATCTAATTCCATGAGGCCATTTGTAGCTGAGCCAGGGCAGGGGCTGGTATCAGTCTCTGGTCTGAGTCCATGGCAACGGCCCTGATACCCAGAAATGTGAAGCCCAGCAATGAGGATGGCTTCTTGCATTGTTTGATTATGAGTATTTTTTCTAAAATGGGTACCTGGGAGCTTTGGGGAGATGGGTTGTTAGTTGCAGTCGGGTCGATTCTCGCTCATGGCGACTCCGTGTATGCAGAGTAGAACCGCTCCATAGGGTTTTCAAGGCTGTGACCTTTCAGAAGCAGATCCAAGGCACCTCTGGGTGGGTTCAAATCACCAACCTTTGGCTAGTAGTCTAGCACTCAACTGGTTGCACCACCCAGGGATTCCTGGGGTGATGGGTAGAAGAGGTTAAAACAAATTAACCACGCCAAGATGGCAGCTCAACAAACTTGAACCCCCAAAGCAAGTATTCAGCTGGAAAAATACACACTATTACAGTCTGGACTGAACTTGTAGATATTAAGAAAGATTACCTAATTTGGGGACTTAATCCAGGAGTTAAACTCAAATAGTGGCAGATGGGTCAGCTGGTTAATAGAAGGTTAGTTCCTGTGTCACTAGCTTTCTCTGTTACAGCCAAGGCCAGTCCTAGCCCTGGCTTCTTTCCTCACACCATTAGCACAGACAATTTAATGAAATGTTGGAAGAGGTCCAAAATCAAAACTTGTTTAGAGCACTTCCTTTCCATTTCACAGTCACAAACATCTATTCTGGGTTTGGGCTATTTTCCAAGCTGGGTTACATGATGATAAACAACAGGTTTTTTGGAGGGTGAGATTTTGACTGGGAACTTCATAAGATACAAATTAAAAATTTATTTGAAGAAGCTATTAAGTGGAGATGTTAGAATTTTAAAGAATTATATGTGGTTTTAAAAAATTTTTCACTATGCTTATTGTTCATCCCTTGACATATGGGGAGGCCTGCTTGGATACATTTTTGACTGATAATGTGTGTTTCCCAAATATTTTGGGATTTTCTTTGATAGACTATCAATAATTGTCTATTTTATTTTAAGGATACAAATGGAAAGTGAAAAACTCAAGAAATCAATTAGCTGGCTTGAATTTGCTGAGAAATCAGGGATAATGTTCATGACTAAAATTTACAAGGTAAATCAACACAGTTTGAAGAAGTAAATTAACCCAGAATGACAAAATGAAAGGACGATTCCCATGTAACCTCATAAATTTCCTGCTCGATGCATTTCAAGTCTCTGATTTCTAATAAAATTCGCATGAGAACATAGTATTTCTCCATAAAACTCCTGAAGTCTCCCCATGGGAACTGGCTGGTTTATAAGGGCACACGGGTTTAAGGCTGTGGTTTATTTATTAAAAATTCCTCAGTAAATATATCACGGTCCACTGGATAGTGCCCTGTGATTATGCGGAGGCTGGGTATCATTTATGCTGTCCCCAAGTATGAAGCACAACAAGAAGAAGCATGTCAGAAACTCTCTGAACCAGAACGAAACTCTTTTTTTTTTCCTACAAAAAATTTGAAGTGAGCTGCTCCTTTTGTTTACCTTTGACCCAAAGAGACCTTGTAGGAGTTTCACATTTGCCTCATAAAAATCTGAAAATTCCTGCCAAAATGTTGACAGTGAATCCTTGGAAGAGGCTAAGACAAGCTTGGTTTTGCTCTTGTCCTTGTATGGGACAAGCAGCTCCTAAGAGCTCAGGGCAGATAAAGACTGCCAGAGTGGGCACTGTGACTGCTTTTGAGGGATTTTAAACTTCTTAGAGACGGGATCTGTGGTAATGAAGATAAGAAATCATGCCATACTTAACTCTCCCCACATGCCTAAAATCAAAACCAAACCTTTGCCGATGAGTCGATCCCAACTCATGGCAACCTCATGAGTTCCTAAGGTTTTCAAGGGTGTGATCTTTCCAGAAGGATATTGCCAGGCCTGTCTTTCAAGGGACCTCTGGGTGAGTTCAAACTGCCAACCTTTCAGCTAACAGTCGAGCACTTAACCGTTTATGCCACCCTGGGGCTCCTTTATGGAAAATAGGTAATCGTATTTGAGGAAGACCCTAAATGAGACGGATTGACAAAGTGGCTGCAACAATTGGTTCAAGCATAGTAACGATTGTGAAGATGGCACAGGACCGGGCACAGTTTTGTTCTGTTGTACATAGGGTCGCTATGAGTTGGAATCGACTCGACGGCACCTAACAACAAACAACAGCAACATTTGAACACCTAATCATCTTAATAAGCCCTTAAACACACAACTTCCACAAAGTCAGTTCAGCAGCTCTTCAGGCTGGGAAGATGCAAAAGGAAGCACACATGCTAACAAGCCCATGGTACTGTCCACAAGGCCGTTTGTAGACATGACTGAAAGCAACAGACTGAAAATCAGCTAACCAGGCTGACACTTCACAGGGTAAGGGAACAGAGGCTCCAGGCTGCACTGCATTTCTGCGAGGCTGGGAAACGGGGCCCCTGAAGGGGAAAGAGCACCACCTACCTACCGAAACCACAATTCGCCGAGCCCTGGCGGCGAAGCTTGTGCTTGTTTTCAGCAGAGAGTCAAGTTTACGGCTTGAAATAACAGCTTTCAGCACACTTTCAATTGTACTTCTCTGCTCACGGCTGGGGATTATGTGAGATTACAATAGCATTAGCTCTCAAAGCAAAACATTGATGTGAAGTATTCTTAACTCCATAATACACATCTATTAAAATTGCTCACCACAGGATGTTTTCATTATGAGAGTAAACAAGATCTATAGCCGTTTAATGCATTAAAATGTCAGTGTGATGTTGATCTCTACCAAGAACGGGCCCTTTGCAATTTCGAGTTATGGCTAAATATTGCCATGAATTAAATGAGAGATGAAGGCAATTGGCCATTTATTTTAAACCCAAGTGAAAACTAAGCCAGATTAAGGTTTTAACTGGCAGTTATTTAAAATAAATGACTAAAAATCTTGAAAGTTTTTATAACCTTACAAAATTCAACTTGGACCTTTGTCCACCTAACTCCATTACTCAGATTAATCACATTATTTCCGACGACTGGGAAAAAAAAGATACTGACTTTCAAATTCTTAAGACATTTGAAATGGAAAGTTGGATCTGAATATCTAAGTAAAACTTTCTATCATTAACCCTGCAATGGCTGTGATTTAAAATAAACAAACAAACAAAAAAAAATAAATCAACAAACAGAATTGATCCCTTTTCCTTCAGTATTCCTAGAAGGGATAGGAAAGAAGCAGAGGAACTAACATTTTTGGAATTCCTATTCTATTTGGATAGGAGCTGCGTTAGTCATTTTATAAGGTCATTTTTATCATCAGTCGTAATGGCACCCTGTGAACCTTGTCAGGCCTGAGAAGCGTTGAGGTTCTCCCCGTGTAGGACTTCATAGGTGAGGCTTCCACATCGTGTGAAGTTCAAGGTCACCAGACTAGGGAAAGATGCCTGATTTCCCCCAAACTGATTTTATGGCTCTGAAGCAATTACTATAAAACCTATCAGTAAAACTAGCTTAAACCTCAATCAGGATCCAGTATGTATTTGTTTTGGGGTGAGGCAGTATCTAGAACAGGTGGTGGGAGGTGGAGGGCTCTTCCTTCTTCTCTGGTCTCAGTAAACAACGGCAGGATCCACAGTTGGGTGAGGACGCCCCTTTACCGTATAGGATGACTCTCCTGACTCCACCCTCTTTAGAGGGTAGCTAGGAGACTTAGCTTGAGAAAACTAAAAAGAAGAATCCTATCATTTGAGGGGAGCCTTGGTGGCATAGTGGTTAAGAGCTTGGCTGCTAACCAAAAGGTCAGCAGTTCAAATACACCAGCCGCTCCTTGGAAACCCTGTGGGGCAGTTCCACTCTGTCCTATAAGGTCGCTATGAGTCAGAACCAACTGACGGCACCTAACAACAACAACAACAATCATTCGGGTAGGCTCCTGGGTGGCACAGATGGTTTGTGCTTGTCTACTAACCTAAAGGTTGGCAGTTGGAACCCACCCAGCGGTGCCACGGAAGGAAGGTCTAGTGATCTACTTGTGGAAAGATAATAGGCAAGAAAACCCTATGGAGCAGTTGTACTCTATAACACATGGGGTCCCCAAATTGGCCTCTCCACATCTGTCTCTCCTGCATCCTTCACCTCTTTCAGAATAGAGAAAAGAGGTTCACTCAGAACAGACAGGACCCGCTGGGAAAGGCTTAGAGCAAACCATTAGCAGCCGACTCCTGTGAGGGCTGAAATGTCCATGAAGTGTCTCATTCAGTTCATGCCTCCAAATGACCAGAGGATCAGTTAATCCATGGAATTGTGCAGCAGAACCGTGGTTTGTTTGGTTTTTCATAGTATACTCTGTCATGCCAAGCTTGGGGCTTTTAACTTCCTGTTGAGCACTTTCCTGAATGAGTTCTCAAGCTAAATGCTGATTACACTAAGGTTTTTTAAACACCAAAAAAGAATTTACTTTAAAAGTCTGGTTACTGTCTTTAAAATATACATGTCCTCTGTTAGTTTTCTGTCCTCCTCAAAGTTGACTCTATTTTCCATACCATTTAGGATGAACATCTGGATCTGGGTTTTCTGGTTTATCATTTGGATAATATAGTTCATATCCATTACCTTTTTGAGTATGCATAAGAATTCTAAATTAGCCAGACCAATTGATACTATCCTTGTTTTCTGGAAGAGGAATCAGAGACCCAGAAAGATTAGATTTATCTACACTCACAGAGTTAGCTAGTATAAGAGGCAGAACTAGAACCCAGTTCTCTTGTTTCACAAATTGCTCTTCCCAGAACACTGTACTTTCTGCTCAAAAGCACAGTAAGTCCAAAGATCCAGGTTCTTCAGTGGTTGACTGAACTTCAGATGTAAGAAATCAAAGTGAATTATCTGTTCTTTTATCTACTGTTCCATCTTTCAATGAGTTAAATACAAACTATTGTTTTTAAATCCAAAACTTTAGGGTCTGAATACTATCCTTAATTGGCCTTGGTTGGTTGTTTTCTTCTTGTTTTCTCTGAGTTTCAATTTAAAGAGCACACAAAGTAAAAAAATCCATATTGTTTATTCTGTTCCCAACCACATCGTCCCCCTCTTTCCCTTCCCCTGCCCCCCACCTCAGCTTTGCCAATTTGTGAACAAAATCAGAAAAATTCCCAATGTGTTGAAAACCTGTCCATAGTTTACTCCAGCTGGAAAGAATTGCATTCCACCAAGATTTCGACCCCATTTGTAATGGAAACCCTGATGGGCAATGTGTAATTATAGTCTTGCCATAATGAATGCATTTGTGTGGTCAAAGTAATGGATTTTTCCATGGGAGATTTCCTCTCTGAGAGATGTTAATTGGACATCTGGAGTATAGTTTTAATTTTAGAATAGGATCTCTTCTGGCATTGGTATAACTTATGTGAGTTAATGATTATATTGACTTTGGTAGTTATAATTAACAAGGAGATATTAGTCAAATTGATTTTCGAGATTGATGGGCTGGAGGGTTGTGATGGTGTAGGAGCTGACTTCAGCAGCCTTGCATCCTTTCTCATATTTTTAACCACGGGGTATTTTCTTTCCTATCTGACCTGGCGACCACATTGAAGCAGAAAAGGCAAATTGGGCTAACATGGTATTAGAGTGATCAACTACCCTGATTTGCCTGGGGCTACCCAGTTTTCCACCACCCATCTGTTGGTTTATCCTACTGTGTTGCTTGGATGTTGTGACGCTTGGAAGCTATGCCAGTGGTATTTCAAGTACCAGCAGGGTCACCCGTGGTGGACAGGTTTCAGCAAAGCTTCCAGACTAAGACAGACTAGGAAGAAAGGCCCAGTGACCCACTTTCAAAAATTAGCCAATGAAAACACTACGGATCACAACAGAATACTATCCGATATAGTGCTGGAATATGAGCCCCCTAGGTTGGAAGGCCCTACAGAATAGCTGAACAATGGACTCAAGCATACCAATGATCATGAAGATGGCACAAAACCTGGCTACGTTTCATTCTCTATGAGTCACAGCCGACTTGACAGCAACTAACAACAACTAACAATATCTACTTACAGCAGAAGTAGTCTTAGGAAACCCCGTAATCCCGGGCAAGCCAGACAAGCTGGTCATCCTAAATGGTATGGAAAATAGAACCAAATTCGAGGACAGAAAACTAACAGAGGACTTGTATATTTTAAAGAGAGTAACCAGACTTTGGAAACCCTGGTGACACAGTGGTTAAGAGCTATGGCTGCTAACCCTATGGGGCAGTTCTACTCTGTCCTATAGGGTCACTATGAGTCGGAATTGACTCGATGGCAATGGGTTTGATTAACCAGACTTTTAAAGTAAAATCCTTTCTTGGTGCTTAAAAAACCTTAGTGTAATCAGCATTTAGCTTGAAAACTGATTCAGGAAAGTGCTTAATAGGAATTTAAAAGCCCCAAGGCTTGGCATGATAGAGTATACTATGAAAAACCAAACAAACCACAGTTCTGCTGCACAATTCCATGGATTAACTGATCCTCTGGTCATTTGGAGGCATGAACTGAATGAGACACTTCATGGATATTTAGGCCTCACAGGAGGCTACTGCTAATGGTTTGCTCTAAGCCTTTCCCAGGGGGCCCTATCTGTTCCGAGTGAACCTCTTTTCTCTATTCTGAAAGAGGTGAAGGATGCAGGAGAGAAGGAATGTGGAGAAGCCAATCTGGGGAGCTTGAGCCTTCTATCTGGGCCTCATGTAGTGCGTCACTAAGGGGCCCTGCTTTCTGGGTCTTCTCTTATTATGAATCTCTTAGGTTGCTCTGGTTGCCTTTCCAAGTATTGTGAAAATTGCTGGCTTTTAGAAATTGGTAGAATGAGTGGGGTTAAAAGAAAGGAGGGAATATAAAATCAAAACTAAGGCAAAAACTGCCAATGCAAAAGCAAAAACATTTGTTGATGAACCTCTAGAGGAAATGCGTATCAAACCCTTTTTTGATTTATAAAAATAGAACCTTCATGTCATGAATATTAAGTCTATTTCTGCAAACCCTGAACCTTTAGGAAATACATAGAATCTGTTTCTAGATTTATAAATTCAGAGCCTTTGGTCAATGTACAGTAATGGTTTCTGGTGGTGTAAGTTCTACAGCTGTAAGTTTCAGGATAGTGGTGGAGAAGTAAGACAAATGAAGTGCAGATATCCATCTGCTGGGGTAGGTGATTGTTCAGTGAATATTCATTCCCTTCCCCCACCTCCATGGAGGAGCATGCTCCCCGCCCCATAGAAGTTGGGCTTAGTGACGTGCCTCCTTGAGGTCAGTTGGATGTGAGTGGATGTGATAGTGTGTCAGTTAGGAGCCTATGCCTTAAGAGGCATCATGTTTCCACTCATCCACTGGAAATTTCTGACCTTCACCTTCAGAAGAACCTGTGTGGGCACTGTCTCTCTAGCCTAGGACCCAGAATGAGACATGTAGAGTTGATGTGACGTCGACCTGCAGCCTGAAGAAGAGATTCCTGAGCTGGCCTGCAGACCCGAGTGAAAAATATGTCCTTGTTGTTTTACGTCACAGGGATTTTGTGCTGTTTGTTATGCATCGAAAGTGGACTAACACACCATCCTTTCAATAAGGAACTTAATCTAATTAAGAGTCCTGTTGGATGCTTTTTCACAGCTGTACCACTCCCGGCGTAAGGAGCTGTAAATGGGTCTTCAAACATTGTCTTCTAGGCTTTCTTCTGTAGTCACAGTAGGACGGCGGATGTATAATCTCTAATCTTTCCCACTACTTCATATATGTTGCTACAGCTAATTATGTATGACATGCCTGCAAAGGCCACAGAAAAATATTGACCAATAGTACAGAATCTAAGTAACTAGATACATAGAAATAAATTGTTTTATTTTCAGAATGCATGAGGACTGAGGGAAATTATGAAAAGCAGACACAAACAATTAAAAAGGCCACAGCGTGGGGGCCATTCAGTGTAGAGGCCAAGTTCTGTACAGATTGGGAAAGAAGTCCCAATGGCATCCCGTGTGGTAACCACGCTGGATGTTTTCTGTTTGTCTTTCTGGATCTACTCTCCACTCTGCTCTGGGCATGGGAGGCCGACTTTTATAGACTGCATCAACAGCTCCTCATCCTCTGGCTGGCGGCTGGGTCTGGCCCACGGTGCTGCCAGCAGATCCGAGGGCAGTAGGAGGGTGAGAAGGGCATATGTTTCCTTGGCTTCCTCTTTGCCAAGCCATTCTGGGTTGGCTGCAGTCCTTTTCAAAAGCCACAGCTCAGATCTGATGTCCCCACTGCAGCTCCCTCTCCTTGCCCTAAGGGTGAGAATGGCAACATGGGGTACTCCACCATCCCTTGCTGGGTTCTATAACTCTGTCCTGTAACTTTGTAAACAGCACCTTTGTTAAACTTTCAACTACCATCTTTGAGTGTGCCAGCTGTTTTCTTGCTGGACGCAGATTGACAGAACAGCAGCCGTATATTAGAGTCCTCTGTCTAAAAGGGTAGAGAAGGGAGTATGTAATAATTTTAGAAAAATCCACCTCCAAAATAGTTATCCAAGCACTTCATTGCTAGAGGCAAAATCCTTAGTCATTCAGCCATCTCTCCGGCTGGGCCTCAGGGGGGTCAGAGAGCTGAAGAAAATAACCTGTCTCAAGGAGCTTCTAATAGTTAAAAGAAATATTTATATAAATCAACCCTAATTTTCCTGGAGGATCTGGACAGCAGAGGCTTCCCGGCTTTTGGTAGAAATGACAGTGAAGGCAACAGGTGTACAGTTTGTAGTGTTTATGGACACGAGGTGTCCTTTTATTGTTTCCTATAGGGAGTCCCTGTGTGGCACAAAAGGTTAAGGGCGCGGCTGCTAACTGAATGGTTGGCAGATCAAACCCACCCAGAGGCACCTCAGAAGAAAGTCCTAGCAATCAGCTTCCGAAAGGTCACAACCATTGAAAACCCTATAGAGCACAGTTCTACTCTGTAACACATGGGGTCACCGTGAGTCAGAATGCTGGTTTTGTTTTTTGTATGTTTGTTTGTTTGTTTTTGGTATGTAGTTTTGTGGAAGAAAAGGAAACTGAGGTAGACTTAAATTAAGAAGAGTGGCTGGACAGTTACAATAGCAGATGTAAGATAAAAATGTCCTTAGAGCAAATACCATGGGAGCAATTGAGACATTTCTAAGTTTTGGGTGGCAGGTCACTTCTTGAAGCAGCAGCATTAATAGAATGGATAAAACCAGATTCCGCTCCCAAAAGCAACATCGCCAATCCCTGGGTGGCGCCTAAGTGTGGTTAGAGCTATACAATGCTGGGGCTGGGAAAGGAAGTAGGTGAGTGGAATGAGGACCCACTGATAGTGAGGTATGAGGCTCTGAGGACAGTCTTAAGGATGGGAGAGGCTGGAGGGGACTAGAAAGGTGAAATAGAGGTGGGTGAGTCTGGCGACCACACAGTAAGGATTTAGTTCAGGCCTCGCTTCAAGTGTCAGCTTCACCTCCTACCAGCCCACTTGTAAGATAGGAGGGAGGCTAATGCCTGACTTGAAGGTTGTTGCAAAGAATAAATGATGTAACACAGGTACCTCCAACCTCGAATATGACACCCATTGCCATCGAGTCAATTCCAACTCATAGCAACCCAACGTGACAGAGGAGAACTGCCCCATAGGGTTTCCAAGGCTGTAACTCTTCACCGAAGCAGACTGCCATGTCTTTCTCCCTCAGAGTGGCTGGTGGGTTCAAAGCACCAATCTTTTGATTAGCAGCTGAGCACTTAATGTCCCCACCACCAGGGCTCCTTGTAACACAGGCAGGAGCTTCTTATACACTGGAAACTGCAAAGCAGAATCAAGGCACTACTGTACTTCACATCCAACTGTTGAGGCATATACAGAGAGAGGCCGACCACTATTTCAGTGCCAGTACTTGGCAGTTGGGCCACGCTGTAATGATGTTAGACTTCTGTAAAATAGTCTAAGGCTTGTTCAGACTCTCTTATGTTGCCCTTACATTGTAGACAAATTTAGCAGGCTTACACCAGATCCAATTCCAACCCACGAAAGGCACAACCAACTAAAATACAAACTCTAATACAGAGTTAGATCACACTGCTAGTGGTACTCTAGAAAAGCTATTATCTTGGTATATTTAGTTGTGGTTTAATATATAATGGCCTAAGAAACAGCTACCAAGCTACGACTAATATTCTGAGGAAGAAAAAAGCAGCCTGGGAACCGGTCTGACATTCACAGCTAGGCCATATTGTTCTCCTGTCAGACACAAACGAACTCACAGTACATCAGCATCAGATAAGATCACTCTAAGACCATGATAAACCAAGACAAAAACAAGGTCACTGTGCAACCTATAAAATACCCAGTGTCCCCTTCTCATCAAATGGCTGCCATTTCTTTACCAAGTACAGCTCTATCCTTGCTCTAATCTGCACTCCCTAGAGAGAAGGTTTATCGTGATAACCAACCGTAGAATTGCAGAGCAAGAGTCCAGAGCAAGTCTCTGCTTCCTTTGGCTTTCCCCAAAATTACCCAACCAAAATCTAAATCCTATAATCTAAAATTCTTAGTTATCTAGTGCTGCTATAACAGAAATATTTTAAGTGGATGACTTTAACAAACAGAAATCTATTTTCTCACAGTTTTGCAAGGCTCGAAGTCGGAATTCAGGGTGCCAGCTCTAGGGGAAGGTTTTCCCTCTCTGTTTGCTCTGGTCCTTGTCTCTTCAGAGCTCCTGCTCTTGGGCAATCTTCACATGGCATAGCATCTCTCTTCCTCCATCTCTGCTAGCTCACTTGCTTGTTTAGTCTTTTTTATATCTCAAAAGAGTTGTTGTCTCAAGATATACCCTACACTAACCCCGTCCCACTAACATAACAAAGAAAACCCAATCCCAAATGGGATTATAACCACAAGCATAGGGGTTAGGATTTACAACACGTATTTTGGACACAATTCAGTCCATAACACACCCTCTCACTGAGGCGAGCCACAGTTCCCCATGGTGTGGGTTCTCCCTCACTGCCACAAGTAATAAACCCAACTTGTTCAACTACAGGTGTGTTCCTTGTGGTCTTTGGCTGGAGGATGTTAACACTGCTGTCTCCAAAGGCCAGATCTGTGCTTTAGGGTCCTGATCACAAAGATGAAAATGAAGGGTAGTAATGTGGAATGCTCTGTCCAATAACAATGTCCTCAAGATAGCAAATGAGCAGTCAGGCAATGGTGAATCTTTGGCACGGACGGGAAAGACCTGAAGTCCTGGCTCAGAAAAGGCCCTTCTGCTGTCCTGAGCAGTCGGCAGAGTTGCTGTTTGTTCTCCATGTCCCCCTTCCACCTGGCTGAGGCCTGACATCTCTTGGGGTGAAGTGTCACATTATAGGCCGGAAGTTCTGGTCAGGCTTAGTGGGCACCATATTACAGATAACTCCAAAACCCAGCGGGTTCAGGAAGAGGCTCAGTGAGGGCGGGAGACAGATTATATCATTATAGGTCCCTTCCACGCACTTGTTTGGATTCTCTGGTTCTCCTCTTCCCCACAATGAATGAACATTCTGTAAAACAGACATTAATTACCTGCTATCCCCACACCCTGTGAGTGCAGCCATCTGAGCTCTGGTGTCAGAACCTTCAAAGTCTCTGAGTTGAATCTTGTACTTCTTGAATTTCCTCCGTAGTCCTTTTGCTAAGTGGTTGTGCAGGCTTTGTTGGAACAACTCCAGCGCAGTGTAACTCCTGACTCCTGAGATGGCCTGTCCACCTTTGGATAACTCTTAATGATCTTATATTGAGCCCTAATGTGCTTCTCTGTGGCTTACTTTAGGCCAGGCAGGGAGAAAATCCAATCTTTCTTCCATAGGACAGCCCTTCAGGTCCCTAAAGACGGCATCATGTCCTTCTTGCTAAGCAAAACTGCAAATTCCTGCAGCCCAGCCTCACAGGGAACTCGACTAAGGTTACGGACACGCTCCCCCTGCTGAGTGCCAGGAGCAGAGTGAGTTTCCTCCTGTCTAGCTTTGTCGCCCCAGTGCCTAGCATTCAGTGATACTCTATAAGCACTTTTTAAAATTAAGTGCCCGTTTATTAGTCTTCTCTAATAAATATTTGTATTTCTCCTGATCCTTTTCACTACCCAGGATACACTTTCTGGATGCATGAAATAAACAGGGCCCTGCAGGAGGCCCATGCTGTGCTATGAGCCCCTTGAGGACAAGTACAGATCTTGCTGATTTCTGTAGACTTCGTGCCTGATACACTCAATAAATATTTCCTAAATAAATGAAGAATTTCTAGCTTTCTAGCCTATTCTAGGGTTAGAAACTTTGAAAATGAGCAAACTCCTTGCATCCCACCCCTGCCTTTTACCTATGATACAAACGCCTTTTTAGCAGGATATGCACTAAAACCACAATTAATCACTGAAGCAGTCACTAATTAATTAGTTCATCCTGTAATTTCCCATTGCCTACCTTGTGCCAGGCATTGTGCTGGGCACTGGCATTACAGAGCTCAAAGTCAGAATTTTCAGCTCTTAATTAGCACTCAAGGGACCACCACTTCAGTTTAGGAAGACATCACCAGAGGGCAAAGAATCACAGAGGCAGCCGTGGAGTACAGCATGGGGCAGAGGACAGAGGGGTAAGGAAGGGGTGGGAGGCCGGGAAAGGTTTCTAAGCATCACCCCTTAGAAGGGAATAGGAGTAGAATGTGGAGTAAGAGTCAGTTAGGAATCAAGGAAGATGTCCAAGCTCCTAGCTTGGTGAGAGACAGATGGAGGAGAAAAGAAGTACAATGAGAGTAACGGTGAAAGACTTTGTCCTGTTAATAAACTCTCTTTGCTCTCTGTTAACCTGGTGCGCCAAAAGTCCTTTGCCACCCGTCTACTATCTCTGACTGGCTACGACTTGGGGATACTGATAGCCTGAGGAGAGCCTACTGCACAAAATGTTTGCATATGCTCTTAGCATGCACTACACTAAGTTATTGTATGCATCCTCCTTCCAAACCAAACCCATTGCCATGGAGTTTATAGGATAGAGTAGAACTGCTTCATAAGGTTTACGGAAGCAGACTGCCACATCTTTCTCCCACAGAGTGGCTGGTGAGTTTGAACCCCTGACCTTTTGGTTAGCAGCTGAGAGCTTAACCACTGCACCACCACCGTTCCCTGCAACCTCCTTAACCAAAACCAAATGCACTGCGGTCGAGTGGATTCCGACTGACAGTGACCCTACAGGACAGAGTAGAACTGCCCCGTAGGGTTTCCAAGGCTATAATCTTTTCGGAAGCAGATTGCTACATCTTTCTCCCACCAGCTGCTGGTGGGTTCAAATGGCTAACCTTTCGGTTATCAGCCGAGTGCTTTAACCACTGTGCCACCAAGGTATTCTCCTTAGGGCTGTAATATTGTCCCCAAACCCAGAGGTGTTGGGAGAGTGTAAAAACCACCACTACCAAACAGCACCCCGCCCTCCACAAGCTGACTGCTTTTCTCTTGGATGGTTTGATTGACCTCCCTAAACCAGCTACAAAGGAAGGCTTAACAAAATGATGCAAATACCTACCCACACAGAACAACTTTAAGGTGAAGAGTTAGAAATAGAGCAAAAGAGGAAAGGGACGTTTAATCCCTTTTTGCAGGATGAGTTAAATCACCGACAGTATCTCCCATCGCCTTGAGCGGGGAGCAGAGTTTGGAGATAAGGGACATGGAGCGAAAGTCAGTAGCAGAGAGAAGGGACCTGACAAAGAACCACTGGCGGTCTTCAGGAAGGGAAATATCATTTAGACTCCGCCAAAGTGGCACGGGAATCCCTGAATGACACTTTGCATTTTCAGGGTCACTGACGTGGATGATCAGAACCCTCAGTTTCTCAGACTTCCAGAAAGGATTTGCATTACCTTACCATGAGATTTCATAAAATAATTATAGTTAGAATACATCTTTGAAAGAGACATTAATAACCTCTTAGTGACAGGAGAAGCTAACCTAGCTAACAAGAACCTAGAATAAAATAGGACTCTGGGTTTTATCTTTTGAGCTCCCTACAAGCTACAGCAAAAAAACAAAAAGGGATAAATAATACAGTTCACAAAAGGCAATGTGAATGGAAGCCTTTTCTCCTCCTCCCACATCACATTAGCAAGAACACAGTATATGGCTATGTGTGGTATGTGGTGTCCACAAGGGGATCTTAGAAATTTTTCAGCTGAGTAATGGCGGGCCAGAGAGAGAAGCGATTTGTGCAAGGACACAGTGCCAGGAGTGGGGGTTTCCTAAACCCCAGACCAGTTCTCTTATTATGTGACACGTTGGTGAACTGCTTGGTTTGCTGGTCTACTGTCTTACTCCACCATGACTCTGATCAGACGGAAAAGCTCCTCTCTTGTTTCCACCTTTCCCTCCAGCTGCAGTCCCTTTGGACGGATTCAGAGTTAGGGGTCGATGTGAGGTAGGGCTCATCCACCAGCCTCAGTCTAGTCTTTGGCAATGACATCCACATGCCTACTGTGGCATGATGATTTAGGTCCCTTGGGGGTTCTTGCCGCTCCCCACAATCTGAGCTACCTGAGGTCCCTCCAGGGAAGTCTGTACTGGGGGAGAAGCTTTTGTCTGGGCCCGTGCCAAGGATGGGGCTAATATTAGCCATGGTGGCAGGAAAGGGTTTAAGGACTGGCTGAGGTGAGGCAGGCTGGGCACAGCTGCTCTCTTCCCATCTCCTCCCAGAGTGGGACATCTGTGGAGACACCTTGTTTTCCTGGTGTGAGGATGTGGTGCCTTCTATGATGGCACTGAAATACAGTGTAGAGCCCTCCTGTCCTTCCCCTTCTCTTGGCTGCCCACTCACACCCCTTCCCTGGGCCCCAGGGGCTATGGCTTCACCCGGCAAAACCACAACTCCCTCCTTTGGACTGTCTTCCCCCTGTGTAGTTGACAGGTTCTGGGTAGGTGCACTGTTGTGATGATCGCTGGTGAAAAGAGATGTAACTTGAGGTTTCCAGAGGCTTGGCCTCTGCTTTAGGGACACATTCAACCTCAGAGCCTTCCTTTGAGGCTTGGGTGTCCCAGGGTGATGATGTGAATTCTTGCTGGGAGAAGAAAAGCTTTCTCTGCGGGTTGTAGTGTTGACTCAATTGCCATGCAGGGCGGCAAAAGCAGCCAGTATTTTCGTCTCCAAAGGCTGCATTGATCTTTGACACATTTCCCGTTTTTAAGGCAAGTTTCACCAACAGCCAGTGGTGGTGTCCCAGGGAAAGGTCCTCTTTGGCAACCTGGCTTCCCAGACCAGCCTCTGAAGGGCCCCACTCTGGGTGGAGGGAAGCCCCCAGGCATGTCAACTCAGAACCTTCCCCTTGGCACACGTCCAGGCTCTCCAACCTCTCCCCAGCTGGGGCCACAGCCTGCAGAGAAGATTCTTTCTCTTTTTTATCACCACCTGCAGTGCCACAGGACTTCCTTATGAAGCCCTGCCAGATGTCTGTGGATTTTGGATGTAGCAAGCTGTAATAAATTACCAGCGAGACGCTGCCTGAAAAAGAAAAAGGAGGACAAGTTCACATTCTCTGAAGCTCTGTATCCTCCCTGTGGCTTGCAGATTTTCAGGTTCTGGCCACTGTAAGCAGAGTAATATAATCTGGGAGCCAAAATAGGACACTTGTGGAAACACTGGAATGGGATGTTTTGGGAGAATTCAAGTAGGCTCCAGCTTCTATAATCTGAAAAAATTTCTGAACTCAAAAATGTAATAACACAGTTTAAACCTGTTGATTCTGTGGTGACTCCAACTGAGTGCTCTAGATATGTGTGTGCATGTGTGTGTGAGTGTGTGTGTGAGATGTTTGCTACAAAGGTTAACTCTGCTTTCAAATAACTGGGTTAAACGCTCAGAATTCAACCATCAACACACCAGCTGATAGATTCCAAAGGGTGATAGGTGGGTTGGTAGGAAGCAGTCTCAAAAACAAATAAGACCTAAGCAGAGGTTAAACATGCTCATCAAAAATCCCGTATCAAGGAATTTCCATGACCAACAACAACACTTCCTTTGTACATAAACATCTTAATCACATTGTTGTCAGTTTAATTTATTTTGATCAGAAGTGTTGACTACTGCAATAATTTCTTTAACAGAGCATTCCAGTAATCCTCCCACATTATTTCCAGTTTCCTGTTATACTGGATGAAGTGCCTTGTTTCAGGGTGCTGGTTATAAACAGCATGAAACTTGAAGTCAGTTCTAGGGAAAATAACCTGAGGGGGCCAGGAAATCACAGCATGAAAGGACTGTTGTTGCTGTTAGGTGCCTTTGAGTTGATTTCAAATCATAGTGACCCCATGTGACAGAGAACTGCCCCAGAGGGTTTTCTAGGCTGTAATCTTTATGGGAGCGGATCACCAGGGTTTTCTCCTGTGGAGCTATTAGGTGAGTTTGAACTGCCAGCCTTTTGGTTAGCAGCTGAGTACTTAACTGTTGTGCCACCAGGCTCCTATGAAAGAGCTAGAAGGAACCTAAAAGATGATCACATCAGGTCCTCTCTGTGTATCACAGGGGAATGAGGACTGGAGAACTAACTGGCAGGTCTGAGGTCACACAGCTAGTGGCAGGGCTGGAACTGGGGGAAAGAGAGACAGAACTGCTGTGTGTTCAGTATTTACTCTGAGGCAGGCACTGTTCAAACACTGTTTTAAATTCTTGCAATCACCCTGTGAGGTAAATATCAACCTCATTCTTCTACAACGTGCAAAGCAAGGTCAAGAAAGATGAGCTAAGCCCATAATCACGTAAGTACTAAGTACAATTTTTCAATAAAAATACATTGATTCGTTGGGATTGTTGCTGGTGTCCCAGGTTTGCACACAGTAGGCACTCAATAAACGTCAGGGGAAAGAAGGAAAGAAAGTGGAAGAGCCAAGATATTAGCCAAGCTGCCTGCCTTTCAGCCTGCGCTTTTCTGACTATAATTAACGCTCAGTCTTTCCAGCTGAGCACTTCTACAAGGGACACTCGGGAGTGAGGGATGCAGATAGCACCTGTGGAAAAGAGACATGAGAACCAGCATCCCTGGCTCCATTTAACCCCTCTCCTTCCAGCCATCTGAGCACCCAGGTGCTAAATGCCAGCATCTGGCTCCCTGTACAGTGCTCTCCTACCACACGTGGGTCACACACTGAGAGTGAAAATAAATTCTCCTTGGAAAGACACTAGCTGGGAAATCAGCATGGCAGTTCCCAGGAGGCAGACACATTTTAGGAATGTGTTTGAACATTTATTTTTGAATCAGTGTTAAAATATGTAAAGCAGATAGGGAGGGGAAGAGATTTTTACTTCAGACCCCACTGTGCTCCAGGACAGTTATACTGCCCATGAACTAGAAAACCAAAACGAGTGGCTAGGCTTCCCAGTGGGCAAAGCCATTCATCCCAAGTCTCACTGAGCTCCCATCCTCCCACCAGAAGGCTTGCCGGAAATATGCCAAGAGAACCCAGACCAGCGTGAACTGTGTGTGTAGGGTCTAGACACTGCCAGGTCACATCATGGGCAATCTGGTATTGTCAGCTTTCTCTATATCATTCATATGTACACAAGCAGCTTAGAAATCAATGGCCTGGTATTATTATCTGCTTCCATAAAGATTACAGCCAAGAAAACCCTATGGAGCAGTTCTTCTCTGTCACATGGGGTCACTATGAGTTGAGATTGACTCGATGGCAATGGGTTTTAGGACCCACATGAGATACTCAGATGGCATTTGGTCTGGTCATTTCACACAAGACAATTCAGATAGAAGTGGACAGGCTCAGCACTGCTTAATGTTATGAGTATAGTCAAGCAAGGCAGAAAGAAGTAGGCTGAGTTCAGTGTCTCATCCCCTGGTCTGTGATGGCATCACCATCCACAGTGCAGTGAGCTCCATTCCTTGGTCTCTGTGGAAGCAGATCACCAGATCTTTCTTCCATTGTGCTGGCGGGTGGGTTCAAATTGTCAACCTTGCAGTTAGCAGCCGAGGGCAAACCGTCTGCGCCACCCAGGGACCCTGCCACGTAGGTCCTGTTGCTGTTGTTGTTAGGAGCCCGACTGTACAGTTTCCTACCCTTGGAATTCACTGTAGTAAAACGAGATGTGAGCAAGGTATAGGAAGGCGACATTGGGTCTTACCAATCAGAAAGCCAGACATAACACTTGCTATCACCCACAGGCTGTTCCACGATGCCTCCTGGAGAAAATAAGTAGCCAACAGCAAAAGGATGATGTTCTCTACCAGCATTATCTATGGAACCAAAGGGAGAGCCATTATACCTTGTCAGGTGCACAGCAGCAAGAATGCTCCTCGTCCTGAAAACTCTGTAGCAGTACCCTCCAGTCTTGGATGTTCTCTCCTTAGTACCCAGTGGGGCTCTCATTGCTCCGCGGCCCTCCCAGAAGCAGGGTTATGGTCTGAATGAGAGCTTCTCTGGCAAAGGGAGAGTCTCCTTGTTTTCAACATGGTTCATTAAAATGTCTGCAGAATTATAAGTGCACAGGAAAGGTAAGGGCACAGCCCAAATTGCTACGTTGGCTACTTTTGGTGAGTCAGACTGGATTGAGAGAAAAGACTTTTATTTATATAATTCTCAATTCTCACATTATTTTAACTGTAAGCATATATTACTCTTATAACATAAAAACTAAAAATATCTGCAGAGTTCATAAGTGCCACTGAATTCCAGTAGGCTAGAGTCAAAAATTTTCATAACATCTTGGCAATTTTTCCAATTATTCAACCTCTTTAAAGTTAAGTTTGGTATGCTACCACCAGGTGGCAGCAAGGTGATGTGATCTTTGCTGGTGAATAGTAGGCCTTTCTCTGAGGTCCGAGGCAGCAGAGCTCTGACAGAAAGCTCATTATACTTCTGGTCCAGGCAAGTTTATTTACTTTCAATTTCCAATTTTTAAATATAAAAATATATTTTTTTATTAAATTAAGTAAATAAACTTGACACAATTTAAAGATGATATATTTAAATACAGTGTATGAAATTAAAAAAAATAAATAAACAAATATAAATTATAATACTGTTATACTAAAAGTCTTCCAAAGTTTTGCCCAGGTAACTTAATAGATTCACTTTAACTCTAGAAAATTCAAATGAGGAGAGAATTAAAAACTATATTTGGAGCTGTTTAACAACCCTAACATGTCCATTCTCCCCATACCTCTGGGCTCAGGGTCCAAAAACCAAAAAACCAAACCTGTTGGTGTTGAGTCAATTCTGACTCATAGCGACCCTATAGGAAAGTAGAACTGCCCCATACGGTTTCCAACGAGCGACTGGTAGATTCGAACTGCTGACATTTTGGTTAGCAGCTGTAGCTTGGGCTCCGGGCAGCAGTATTTAACAGGTTCAGTAGGCATTATTTCAGTACTAAGTGGCATTACCCAGTGGTCCAATCCAAAAAAAAACTCGGAGTTGTTCTTTGCCGACTCCTTAATCAACTACATCCCATCAGCTGTCTGGTATGGTTGATTCAAATTCTTAAGTCCATCTCAAATGCATCACCTCTTTCTTATCCTTACTAACATTTTCATTCTGCCCCATTACTTCTTGTCTGGGATCCTATCTGCAGCCTCTTCATTCTCTCTGCAGTCTCTCCTCCACACCAGAGTGATCCACTTTACCAAAGATCAGATCTTATCACTCCTGCCTATCTTACCTCGAAAAAGCTGCATCTTAACTTTAGGATCAAGTCCCCACTCTTTGACAGCACAAGCTGACCTGTTCACTGCAGCCTCAATCTTCCTTTCCAGAGTCATCTTGCAACATGCTGTCCCTCAAACTCACATTCCACTCACACTCCATTTCCTGTGGAATCCCACATTCTCCATGCTCTTTATTTTGCTTTTACAGCTTTGCCTGAACTGCCTTTAAAGCCCTCCCTGCTCCCGGCCCCACTCCCTTTTCTATCAGGCAAACCTTATCTATCTCTTGAGAGCTAGCTCAAATGTCACCTTTTGTAAAGCCCTCCGACTTCCCAGGCTTCTCCCCTCTTTGCGCCTCTATTGTGGGATTTTGATAACATCACTTCTCTTATCTCAGTGGTTTGCATTAATTTGTTTGTGTCTTTGTGGCCACTTAGATTATGACCTTCTCACATCCTGGCATCTAATTCCTTTTCTAGCACATGGTAGAAGCTCTGTGTATGTCCAAATGGATAAATCAATAATGAATGAAAGAAGTTAACGTTTCTATTTAAATTTAAAAAACTATCCAGAGGCCAATTTCTACCTCTGAAAAAGGAGGTGAGTATAGATGGCTAGTTTTCAAACATGGCTGATCATCAGTCACCTGAAGATTTTTCCAAAATACTGATTCCTAGGCCTCACTCAGACCTGTTGAATCACAATCTCTGAGGCACGGCCTGGGAATCTCTGCTTTGGGAAGGCTTCCTGAGTGACTATGATAACTAGCCAGGTTTAGAAATAGTTGCAATGAGGCACCCCAAGCTCTCTTCCAGCTCAAACGCTCTTAAATCCTAAATCCATGAGTTACTTATTCCCCATGCCAGGCAGTGTGCCACTGGTGGATAAGAGCTCAGCCTATAGCCTCAGACAAATTAGATTTGAATCTCTGTCTGGGTAAGCAGCCCTGGTGGTGCAGTGTTAAGCGCTCAGATGATAACCAAAAGGTGGCTGAATCCACCAGCCACTTCAAGGAAAAATGTAGCAGTCTGCTTCTGTAAAGATTACAGCCTCAGAAACCTTACGGCACAGTTCTACTCTGTCCTATAGGGTCGTTATGAGTCAGAATCAACTGCAATGGGTTTGGTTGGTTTGGCTTGTCTGGTTAGCTATGTGACCTTCAGCAGGCTACTTAACCTTTGTCAGCCTCAGCTTCTCATCTGTAAATGGGTTTATCTCATAGAGTTTTGTGTGAAATAAGACAGTCAATGAACTTAGAACAGTGTCTGGTACATAACAATCATCCCTCAAACGTTAGCTATTATTAATGTTTTTGTTATTATTCCCAGAATCTCAAGGTGAGAACAGGGAAGCCATAATGAGCTTCCTCGGAAAGAAATGTTTCATTTATTGAATAAATAAATGGACTGAATAAATAAATACAAGAAAAATTCCAAAAGTTACTGCTGTGATCTGGGGGAATGCATTTCATTGTCTAAGCTATTAGCTATTATTGCTCTTACTTATCATTGTTCACCGGAAATCTGGGTATTATTAGTTCATAAAAAATAGAGGCCCAAAAAGGCCTGCCTTGAGCGTCATGGTCTCTTAAGAACTGTCTATATGGGATCAAACTGACAACAGCAACTCCAAAGATTAAATAGGAAACTAATCCACTCAACAGAAACCAGTTTGGTTTTGGTTTTAAGGAGCAGTGAGTTTATGTTAATGAGGGAGGAACAATTCAGAAAAGGAGGGTGAGAATGGTTGCACAACTTGAAGAATGTGATCAATGTCACTGAATTGTACACATAGAAATTGTTGAACTGGTGTATGTTTTGCTGTGTATATTCTCAACAGCAACAAAATAAATAAAATTTAGAAAAAAATAAAATAATAGAGGCCCATTCCCCTGACAGAATGGGAGACTATTTTTTAAAGTCATTACTGGTAGGAGTACTGAGGGGCAGGTGTTTTCTAATTGCTTATGAATGGGTTTAAAATAGCTGAGTCATGGGTGGGTTGGCTCTGAGCTGGCCTTCCCAATGCTGGGACTTCCAGACAGGCCTCTGCTGCTTTTCCTAGGGCTCACTAGGGCCCAGACTCTGCGGGGCCACTTCCCAGTGTGACAATGTAGTTCTGAGGACTGGATTGGGAGAGCCCTGGTCAGAGACAGTCCAGGCACCTTCAGCAGGCTTTTCGATGACACCACTGGTCTATGTTTGCAGAAGAGCACTTCTTAGTGTGCTTAGGCATCTGACAGTTCTCACCTGGAGATGGTACATCACTGTGTCCCTGCAGGGTCTGGCCCTGAGGCTTGTAAGTTCAGAAACTAGGCATTGGTCATCCACCCAGAGGTAATGGCTTCAGGGTTTGGCCACTCAGCCAAATTTGATCAAAAGGTGCTTGAGGTTCTTGAATGAAAGTAAGGAGAATCTGTTGTATGTACTGGATGACCAGTGTCATGGAGCTAGGATTGCCCGGTCCTGCCCACCTCAAGGAGTGGACTCTCATGTTCTAGGCCAGGCCATCCTGTGTGCACAGTGTCTGGTTGGGCACTGTCCATTCTACATCTCTGAATGTCCGTTTTCTACACTTCCATGGCTGCAACCCCCCTATTTTCTCCACACCTGTCCCCAAATGCAATTGACAGTCTTTCCTTAAATGGGTTCATAGTTTTAATAGGTTATCCTGAGAGTTATTTCACCTCTTTATGGCGATGTTACACGTCTTTGTCTTCATCTCTCATTTATGTATGTATGTATTTAACTCCCAGTTTATCTAGATCTACCATACGCTAGGCAGTGGGCTCTTTGCTTTATATCTATTATCTTATAAATCCTAGCCACAACCATTTGAGAGATGAAAACACTGGGATGGAGAAAAAGCAAATAACTTCTCTCATACAGCTCATAAGCAAAATATCTGAGTATCAAACCCTAACATGTCGGATGTCAAAGCCTAAAACTCATTTTTTCCACCCTCACTATGCTGCTGGGGATCTAGGCCACGGAGATACGACTACTTCAACTAGATGCTACTCTGTGGATATGGAGACTCCCTACCAATGTCTGATGGGGACCTCAGGGCCACTATTTTAGATTCCACTCTAAACAGTGTCTAATTTCTAGTTTTCCTACTTAATTTCTCTTAACTCACTGATTTAGTGACTGAGCTGGGAAAAATAGAGTATTTACTTCTCCTTCTTATGTAATAGCCTCTAAAACTCTGGGGAAATATGCTGACAAGGGTGAAAGTGACAAAAACAAAACAAAATCAACAAATATGAGAGTTCTCATTATTTAACTCCTGCTTATCATCACACATTGGGCACTGGCAGATGGGCCCATCAAACTCTGAATGAACAGTTTCTGCAAATTGGCAATAACATCAATATTCCATTTTCATTCATGTATAGGGGCTGGAAAGCTGCCATCTTCGAGACACTGGACCAGGCCCTTTCACACATTAAAATATTCAGTCCTTACCACCATACTCTGAGGTGGGCATCATTATTCTTGGTTTTCAAATGTGGAAAATGAGTCTTGGTAAGGTTCAGTAACTTCTTTGGCTATCTGGCTGTTAGGCTGTCTGGCTCCATAGTCTATACAGCCACCAACCTATCCAGCCCCTCCAAATACAGGAGGTGGCCAGGCAGCCCATCCTTTCCTGGACAAGCCCTGTGTTTTCCTGCCCCTTACAGCTGCTCATGTCTCCATCCTGGAATGTCTGCTTAAGCTGAAGTTCTGTTTATCTTGTAATATTAACAACAGCCTCTATTTATTGTTTACTTTGTGCCAAGTAATTTATGTATGTTATTTTATTTAATCTTCATAGGAACCTTGTAAAGCTGTTGTTGTTATGTGCCGTCCAGTCGGTTCCAACTCACAGCAACCCTATAAACAACAGAACGAAACACTGCCCAGTCCTGTGCCATCCTCACAATCATTGTTATGCTTGAGCCCATTCTGCAGCCACGGTGTCCATCCATCTTGTTGAGGGTGTTCCTCTTTTTCGCTGACCCTATACTTTACTAAGCATGATGTCCTTCACCAGGGACTGGTCCCTCCTGACAACATGTCCAAAGTATGTAAGACGTAGTCTCGCCATCCTTCCTTCTAAGGAGCATTCTGATTGTACTGCTTCCAAGACTGACTTGTTTGTTCTTCTGGCAGTCCATGGTATAGTCAATATTCTTTGCCGATACCACAATTCAAAGGTACTATTTTTTCTTTGGTCTTCCTTATTAATCATCCAGCTTTTCAAGCATATGAGGCTATTGAAAACACCATGGCATGGGTCAGGCGCACCTTAGTCCTCAAGGTGACATCTTTGCTTTTCAACACTTTAAAGAGGTCTTTTGCAGCAGATTTGCCCAATGCAATGCACCTTTTGATTTCTTGACTGCTGCTTCCATGGGTGTTGATTGTGGATCCAAGTAAAATGAAATCCTTGACAACTTCAATCTTTTCTCTGTTTATCAGGATGTTGCTTATTGAGCCCGTTGTGAAGATTTTTGTTTTCTTTATGCTGAGGTGTAATCCATACTGAAGGCAGTGGTCTTTGATCTTCATCAGTAAGTGCTTCAAGTCTTATTCACTTTCAGCAAGCAAGGCTGTGTCATCTGCATAACGCAGGTCATTAATGAGTCTTCCTCCAATCCTGATGCCCCGTTCTTCTTCATATAGTCCAGCTTCTTGGATTATTTGCTCAGTATACAGACTGAATAGGTACGGTGAAAGGATACAACCCTGACACACACCTTTCCTGACTTTAAACCACACAGTATCCCCTTGTTCTGTCTCAACAACTGCCTCTCGATCTACATACAGTTCTTCATGAGCACAATTAAGTGTTCTGGAATTCCCATTCTTTGCAATGTTATCCACAATTTGTTATGATCCACACAGTCGAACGCCTTAGCATAGTCAATAAAATACAGGTAAACATATTTCTCGTATTCTCTTCTTTCAGCCAGGATCCGTCTGACATCAGCAATGATATCCCTGGTTTCACGTCCTCTTTTGAATCCAGCCTGAATTTCTGGCAGTTCCCTGTTGATACACTGCTGAAGCCTCTTTTGAATGATCTTCAGCAAAATTTTACTTGCATGTGATATTCATGATATTGTTCCATAATTTCCACATTTCGGTGGGATCACCTTTCTTGGGAACAGGCATAAATATGGATCACTTCCTGTCAGTTGGGCAGGTAGCCATCTTCCAAATTTCTTGGCATAGATGAGTGAGCACTTCCAGTGCTGCATCCATCTGTTGAAACACCTCAGCTGATATTCCGTCAATTCCTGGAGACTTGTTTTTCGCCAATGCCTTCAGTGTAGCTTGGACTTCTTCCTTCAGTACCATCGGTTCCTGATCATATGCTACCTCTTGACCTTGCAAAGTAGGTGGATCTTAATTATTCTTCACAGGAACTCTGAGAATTAGGTGTTATGGTGGCGCAGTGATTAAGAGCTTGGCTGCTAACCAAAAGCTCGGCAGTCCAAATCCACCAGGCACTCTTTGGAAATCCTATCGTGTGGGGATATGTGCCATTAAAATATGGATGTATAAAGGCCTCTATGCTGCACAACATGTTGAGACTTGTCACGACTTGTTTTTCCAAACCTGTTACTGATTGGCTTGTTTACCTGAATTCCTCCTCCCTTGCCTGAAACTTACTGTTATTCACCCAAAGCCCATTGTTCTGTTATTTGCTTCACTGCTTGCTGTATTGACTATAAAATAAACTCCTGGGACTGAAGCCGGGGTCGACTCCTCAGAGTGACCCTCCTTGGCCCCACTTCTCTGTATGAGTTGTGGCATTGGTCACTATCTCCGCCGCCCTGACAACCGTCGCTGCTGTGACACTATCGGGCAGTTCTACTCTGTCCTATAGGGTCGCTATGAGTCGGAATCAACTCAATGGCAACAGGTTTGGTTTTTGTTTTTTTTATTCTTAAGGTACTGATGAAAAAACTGGCTCAGAGAGTTTAAATTCTTGGCCTAGGTCTCATGGTTAGTAACTGGCAAAACAGGGGTCCTAATGCAACCTTGTCTGACTCCAAAATCTTCTCTTAACCCCTTGGCTCTATCTTCTCTCCTTTGCCCTTTGAGGTCCAGCTCAAATTCCTCTTTCCAGTCAAGGGTCTCTGATCATCCCAACAGGAAGTGATGCAGACAGGTGCTCTTTTGAGCTCCAAACATTTTTTCTCTCCTAGCATCTACCCAGGTTCTGCCTTGTGTTTTGGTTATTTGGGTGCAGAGTTTATCTCCCCAAGCGGACTAGAAGCAACCTGAAGACAGACATTATGTCATCTTTGTGTTTTTTATACTATCTAGGACAATGCCTTAAACTCAATAATACTTAAAATACTGAGTTAACATGGACATTGTATATATGACGTAATATAGTTGAATTATATTTATCAGATGGTCTGGTGTAAAGTGGCTAAAAAAAAAAAAATCAAATATGCTAAAGTTATTACCACAATGACTAAGTAACGACTGGATGTCAGCTTACTGTTTTCAGAGCCTGTCATCTCTGTTCAAGATGATAATTCCTTTTAGAATTTTCTCTAAAACTAAGCTATTCCTTTTTAAATGGATATGCATGCACAAGTGTACATACACACATGCACACAACAGGTACATTAAAAGTTAACTTAAAAAAAGCCCTCAGCTCTGGGGACCATGGTCTCAGGGAACATCTAGCTCAATTGGCATGACACTACTTATAAAGATAATGCTCTACATCCTACCTTGGTGAGTAGTGTCTGGGGTCTTAAAAGCCTGTGAGTGGCCATCTAAGATACTACACTGGT
This sequence comes from Dugong dugon, assembly GCA_030035585.1. Lineage (NCBI taxonomy): Eukaryota > Metazoa > Chordata > Mammalia > Sirenia > Dugongidae > Dugong > Dugong dugon. Next base: position 114,083,270 of record CM057473.1, on the reverse strand, counting down.
CTCATCCCTTCAGGAGGAAGGGAGAATGAAGAGAACAGGATACAACAAAAAGATTAGTCCAAAGGACTAATTGTCCACAGCTACCAAGACCTCCACCGGACTGAGTCCAGTACAGCTAGATGGTGCCCGGCTACCACCGCTGACTGCTCTGACCAGGATCACAACAGAGGGTTCTGGACAGAGCTGGAGAAGGATGTAGAGCATAATTCTAACTCACACACACAAAAAAAGACCAGATTTACCGGCCTAAAGGAGACTGAAGAAACCTCAAGAGTATGGCCCCCAGACACCCTTTTAGCTCAGTGGTGAAGTTACCTTCGAGGTTCACTGTTCAGCCTGGGAGTGGACAGCCCCGTAAAACCAAATGAGACTAACGAGGTACAGGAGTCCAGTGACAAGGGCCAGAAGGCAGAAGGGGAGTAGGAAGCTGATGATAGGGAACACAAGGTTGAGTAAGAATACTGTTGATGTGTTGTGAGATTGTTACCCATTGTTACAGGGCAACATTTGTAGTAACTGTTAAATGGGAGGCTATTTTGTCCTGTAACCCTTCATCTTAAGTGAGAATAACAGCACAATTAGAAGAGCATAGTCAATGTCACTTAAATGTGTACGTAAAAAGTTTTGAAATGGGGTATCTTTGGCTATGTGCATTTTCACCAAAAAAAAAAAAAAAAAAGCTGAGAATTTAGAGGGTTAAAATGTCGTGGGGTTGTTAACCAAAGTCACAAAACAACATGTGTACTACTGTTACATGAGAAACTATCTGTTCTGTAAGCCTTCACCTGAAGTACAATAAAATATTATATGTATTAAAAAAAAAAAAAAAAGCCCTCATAGTCACTTGCCATGTAGAATGTGACCATCCTATTTCTGGAAGGGCTGTCCCAGAAGTTAAGGTAGCAGAAGATGTACACAGCCCCAACGAGCAGGTTGAACAGCCTCCAGTAGCAGGTGCTGTCGACGATGTCACTTTGCTGCATCACGAGCCAGAATGTCATCATCAGCCAGTGGGCACCTGGGAAGAGGCCAGGCCAGCGGAAGTGAGGCTCCCTGCGAGGAGACCCAGAAGGGCGAGCCAGGCAAGGAGACAGACATCAGAGCTTCCTGACACAGTCCTCTCTGCTCTGACCAGCCCGACTCAGAATCCTGACCAAGAAGAGAGACTGAAACCCAGGAGAGATCTGAGGGCCCTAGAAAACCAACACATTTTATCTTTACAATATATTATCTCATTTGATCCTCATGAAGGGTTTTCTACCTAATTTAGATGAGAAAACAAAGACTCGCTTCAAGAACACTTACCAATTATTATCTACTTATCCCCTTTAAAAATGTTTAAGGAGGTAGTTATGCAGCTGATTTTTCTACTCTTCAATTGTAACTACAAGAGTTAAAAACCTCACTGGAAGGAAAGAACTCTATGTGATTGGCAGAGCAGGCGTCCTAATGCAACCTTGTCTGACTCCAAAATCTGTGCTACAATTTTTATTCCTGTATTTTAAGACGGATAATATCATACTGGAGTTAAGGCTGAATTTAAAAAAAAGAATCAACAACAACAACAAAATAGGTAATTTTGCTTAGAAGCACACTTTCTTTCAAAAATTCTCTTTTCTGCCAATAAATGCATTCACAGTTACACTAGGCCTAAGGTTTAAATATTTCTCAACTTCTCCAGTTCTCTTAAAACAGGAGTACACTGTTCCTTCTGTGGAGTGCATTCCCTGCTGACCAAAAAGAGTGCCCTCCTTGGCAAAGGCCCACAGGCTCCATTCAGTTGTCCTGCACAGTCAGGCTGACTCTGTTGCCACCATTCATGTCTGTATGCTGCCAAGCTGAGGGCGGAGGGAGGGTTTTGGTTCACTGAAGATGTTCTACTGGAAGCAGAGAGGACGTCATAGAGTCTGCATTTAAACGAAATGGTGAACTTTTGTAGACTATGAGCGATATCACAGTATCTACTGTATATTTTTGCATTGGGTCAGGGCAGGTGGGACCTTAGACTTCCCTCCTGTTCGGGTGACAGTTTTTCTAAAGAGAAGATTTCAGTCCATCATACAGAAAACTTGGCCCTGTACTGAGGAGTCCTTACAGCAACCAAAGCTATACTCTAGAGTTAGCTGGAACTTCTGAGGGCTGGATAGCTAAGCTTTGGAATCTTATCTCCAAAGACAGACACGATGAATTCCTTCCCTCTCTGTACACTCATGGCGAGCTGCAGCCTATTGCATTGCTCCTTCCTCATGGATCTGGGCTGGCCAGTGACTGCTTTGACCAACAGAATACGGTAGAAGCGATGCTGTGCAAGTTCTGGACCTATCTTTTAAGAGGATTGGCAGTTTCCACTTACTTTCCCTTGGAGTCTTCAGCTGCCATGTATCAAGTCCAGGCCACTTTGCTGAAGAGAAAGGCCACTGATGTGTCGTACATATGAGTGAAGAAGGCTTCTTTTATGTCCAGCCCAGTCGAGCTTCCCTATGAATCCAGACCCCCGCTATCCTGCTGCAACCACATGAGGTACTCCAAGTGAAAACCACTCTGCTAAGTCTGGTCAGCCCCAGAACTAGGGAGATCATATACGGTTATTTTAAGTCCTTAAATTTTGGGGTGCTTTTTTATACAGCAATAAGTAACCAGAACATAAGCTTGGCTTACCTCCAACTACTAAAACCCAAACGTTGTAAGCTTTGTAAAACAGAACCAGACGCAGGATGCGAGTTCCCAACATGCCCATCCTCCAGAGTTGCTGGCAGAAGAGGGCAGCCCATGGCATGGAGAGGTGTCCTGGCTTCAGGAAGCCCATGAAACAAGCATAGGACACCAGGGCCCAGGACAGTGAGGACCAGGAGAACAGAGCACTTACACCTGGAAGTGAAGTAGACAGACAACAGTATTCTCTTAATGTTTCAAATCAACAGCACCACATAAAGATTCATTTATGAAATTTCTTTTGTGGGACATCTAATCCCTTATTAAACCTGACTTCACATGGAATGTCCCTAACCAAGCACATTCACCTGTGGGAACATAAAAATTCTATGGACAATACACGTGTATATACAGAAAGAAATGGGGACTACTGCATAACGTAGTAGATGCTCTTCCCCAACAAAGGCACTTCCTTTCTATGGAGGGCAGGGACATTGCCTAGATGGTATCAGAGAACAGAGGATTATTTTCATGGCTTGAGAGCTAATGTAAATTGTTCTGCTGGGTTTTTGACTTGCTTGGTGCCCATTATTCCTTCTTTTCCTCCAATTTCTCCCATTTGTAATTGAAATGTCTACTTTGTGCCTATTCCACCATTGTACTTTGGAAGCAGATAACTTGTATGAAGAGGAATTTTGCCCCAGGATAGAATTTGGACTTGGAGTTTATTTAAGACTCTTGGGACGATATGATGGGGTGAAAGTGTTTTACATGTGGCAAAGACATGAATTTTCAGTAGAATGTCATGGATTGAACTATGTCCTCCCAAATTATGTGTCAAGATTCCCAGTATTGTGTGGTTGTCTTCCATTTTGTAATCTGATGTGATTATCCTATGTGTTGTAAATGCTAGCCTCTATGCCTGTGGTTATGATCCTATTTGGGAGTGAGCTGTCTGTTATTTAATGAGGCAGGACACAATCTACAGGATTAGGTTATGTTGAGTCAATCTGTTTTGAGACATAAAAGACAGAAATGTGCAGAGGGAGGGGGACCTCATTACCACCAAGCAAGAAGAGCCAGGAGCAGAGTACATCCTTTGGACCTGAGGTCCCTGTGCTGAGAAACTCCTAGATCCAGGGGAAGACTGATGACAAGGACCCTCCCCCAGAGCTGACAGAGAGGGAAAGCCTTCCCATGGTGCTGGCACCCTGAATTGGGACTTCTAGCCTTCTAAACTGTGAGAGAAATTTCTCTTTGTTAAAGCCATCCACTCGTGGTATTTCTATTATAGCAGCACTAGATAACCAAGACTGTATTATATCCCAAATACACCTTATTGTTCAATCCATATGAAGGAGGTTGAATAAAAGAAATAAAACCAGAATATCAAATTGTATTTGGTGCTTTGATAAAGATGGATGGAGGTTTAGGAAAGTCACACCTTTTAAGCTTTAAACCTATGCAAATACAAATGTGGACACCCAGCAAACAGAGAAGAGAAGAGAAGAGATGAGGGGAGGGGAAGTGAGAACAAGGGAAGGGAGGGGAGGAGAAAGGAAGGAAGGGGAGTGCAGGGGTAAAGAAGAAGAGAAGAGAAGAGAAGCAAGAAGCAATTGAGGAAAAGAGAACAAGAATGAGTGAGAGCTGGAAACATTTTCAGGGCCCGAGTTCTTTTCAGTTTCCACATGGCTCTCGGGGTGTAAGCCTCCAGCTGAGTTGTTAATCTAGTGTAAAGATACAGGAAAAACTGCCACACTTATCTTATGGAGAAGCGGGATGTGACAACTTCCCAAGGTATTTGCAAGGGTAATTCCAGCTATATACACTTTCTATCCTGTGGACAAACTTCAGAACCTAAACTCCATGAAAGAAGCAAGTCTTTGTGAGCTAAACTCCCCAAACAAAAGCCCACTGTAAACATCACAGTGTGCTAGTAAGCTGTTTATTGTTGTTATCAGTTGTCAACTTGATTCTGACTCATAGTAACTCCATGTGTGCAGACTAGAACTGCTCTACAGAGTTTTCAAGGCTGTGACCTTTTGGAAGCAGCCTGCTAGGCCTGTGTTCCGAGGCACCTCTGGGTGGGTTCCAACCACAAACCTTCAGCTAACAGTCAAGTGCTTAATCATCTGCACCACCCAGGGACACCCCTAATTCTGCCAAGCAGGGAGAATCTTAGATTGGGATTTTTCTGAATAAGGAATGTGTTTCTGTCCCGCTTGGGAAGTTGCTCTGTCTGGGCTCCATGGTGAAAGCTACTCACCTGACACAATATCTGTAAAGTCAGAGGCTAGAAAAACATATGTTTGAAGCAGCAGGTAGGGCCCAGTCTGAAGCAGGGCTTCCAAGAGCCGGAGGGCCGACAGGTCAGCCTCCTGCAGCAGCAGCTGGCCCAGGCAGGGGCCTCCCATTTCTTAGACAGAGCAGCTGATGCAGTGTCCCAGTGCCTACAAAAAGCAATGGGTTCCATGATCCTGAGCAAGACTACAAACAGCTTCAACAGGACATCCTCCTTTTCCTGTCTTATCATTGAAAGACTGTAACATTCTTAAGAATAACTTATGAATATGCTAGATTCCAGAGTCACCAATTAGGTTATTACCAAGCTCCTATTCCAAGCCGAAGACTTCAGTTCCAATGTAAGTGTCCTAAAGTCATGGAGCAGTATGTAATCCTCCTCAGAAGGGTAGAGCCAGCGGGCCCACATGCTACTCAATCTTGAAAGAGGCGGGGAGGGGCAGGCTGGGAGTCTATACTGGACAGGTTTGGTGGGGGCTCCCTCCAATCTGCAGCTGCAGTGGGCAAAGGAACCCAGGCTGACAACCCTACAGGGCTTGGTGCCAACCCGCTTCTCTCACCTCAGGACCTCTCTGGGTTTGTGATTAATTCATTCAGCAAATGTAGGTTTCAAGGTACTGTCTGTAGTGATCTCTGCAGAGGATAAAGAAATGAAAAAAACTCCAGTCCTTGTGCTCATACAATGTAGAACTTTGTACGCCAACTGGGCCATGCAGGAGGGCAGAACAGAGAAGAAAAAGACTATGGAGGCTTCACCGGACAATGGCAAGATGCTAAGGTAGTTGGAGTATAATGCGTAGGTAGAGGAGCTGACATGGTCCCAGCAAGGTACTTTAAACTTACTGCCGCCAAGTCAATTCTGACTCACAGTGACCCTACAGGACAGACTGGAACTTTCCCATAGGCTTTCCAAGGCTACAAGCTTTACGGAAGCAGAATGCCCCATCTTTTCTCCCATGGAGCCGTTAGTGGGTTTGAATCTCTGACCTTCTGGTTAGCGGCCAAATGCTTAACCACTGTGCCACCAGGGCTCTTTATCAAGGTACTTTAGGCCCTGAAATTCAGGATTATGGGTTTGTATTTTGCTTTAAAATAATGAATTTGGTAGAGGTATGTGTGCTGTTTACGAATATGAGATGAATTTGTGTGTGTGTGTGTGTCTGTGTCTGTGTGTGTGTGTGTGTGTGTGTGTGTATACAGGGGACAGGAATATCAGGAAGAAAGCTAAAAATTTCAAGCAATAACTACACAGGTTTGAGTTAGGAAGGGTTACTAGAAATGGAAGGGAGCAAATGCAGGAAATATCAGGGGAAGGAGAGTAGGACTTGATGACTCATAAGGGGAGACAGGGAGGAGTTACAGGTGACTCTGCGATTTTAAGTTTAAATGACTTAGAAAATGGTGATGCTACCGACAGAAATAAGTGAGTTGAGGGGGTGCCGAATTGGTGAGGGAGAATATGAATTTCCTTCAGAAGTGAGGAACCTGAGGGTTAGTGGAACACCTACACAGAGAAGTTTGGAGCTTTCAGGATGAATTAGGACTCACTGACAGAGAGGCAATAGTTGTAGTAGAGGGAGTAGACATGGCTAGGGGTGACTATGGGGAGACAGCAGAGGGCCAAGGACAGAAGCTGGGAGAATATTCATGGATAGGGACCTGGGTGAGAAAGTGAAGCCAGCAAAACGTGGCTGGAGGTAGAGAACCGAGCAGTGAGGAGTTGCAAGTTTTGAGTTACTGTAAGGTAGTAAGTTTTGAAAATGATGGAGTGCTGAAACAAGGTTGAAGCAGATGAAGAATAACAAGAGGCTACTGGGTTTGGAGATGGCCAGTTGTGACCTTCAAGTGTTAGGTTAAGAAGGCATATCATAAGGAGGTAAGGCTTACAGAGGTGGTAAGCAGGAAGCAGAGAAGACGCTCAAGAATTGTGTACAACAGGCTGCCCAGGGCCTTAGTGGATTCATTAGCTCACCCCAGTTGGGATCTAGAGTCTAGGAAAAGGACTCAAATCCACGAGAGAGAAGTTAGGAAATGTTATTCCATTCTTTTTACCATAAACCAATCTAGCAATCTTTTTCTGATACTGTCCTTTTAGGAAAGCTATCTAGAAGGTAACACGGATCACCATTCTACATGATCTGAAGAGTTGGTAGAATATATCCTGACATTTGCGTATGAGAATGATACCACTTTGGACTTTGAGCTTCCATAACAAATTTCTCCCTCATCCATCAGTCTTCTCCCTTGGTCTACTCCTCAGCAGGTACAAGGGTAATTACTACACCAGATTCAAACTGCCAACCTTTCGGTTAGCAGCCAAAGCTCTTAACCGCTGTGCCACCAGGGCTTCACAGGAGGGATAATAGTGCCCAAAAAATCCATTTAGGACTGTGAATTTCTTTGCCTTGTACAAGTTAAAAGAAATTAGAAGTCATTTTAATTTGCCAACAACCGACTCAAAGATGGATATGACTTTAAGGTCACCTAGTGAAGCGCCATTTAAGGATCCCCTAGAGACTCTGACTCTACAGAGGACAAGCTTGATATTTCTACAACCAGAGCTGAAGGCGGTGCTGACGCTTTACTCATGGTGTTGAGGGCTTAGGAAAGATGCTTAAAGAAAGCAATTTCCTTTTTCATGATTTGGAATCACAGAATGAGTTGACTTCTTACTGAGTGTTTGAAGCTATGATTTCTGACACAACCTTAATGTTAAAAAAAAAAAAAAAAAAAGAACAGCTTCATCCACTCTGAGACCAGAAGAACTAGATGGTGCCCAGCTACCAGTACTGGCCATTCTTATCAGGGCCACATTAGATGGACCTGATAGAATGGAAGAAAAACATGGAACAGAACCTCAAATTTCTAAAAAACAAGAAAACTCAGATTTACTGGACCAGTTGAGATTCGAGGACTCCTAGCCCCTGAGGTCACCTTTTGCTAAATAAGAGACTGGCTCACAAAATAAACACTACCACTTATGAGTACTGTGTTTCTTTAAAAAATCATCTATATGAAACCAAATGGTCAGCAATTACTTTAAAACAAAGTTGAGAATGTGAGGGGACAGGGAAACTAGATCAATGGAAATGGAACAACCAGAATGGAAATACTGAGTATGTTCACACATTCTGAAGAATGTAACCAATGTCACTGAACAATTTGTGTAGAAATTGTTGAATGGGAACCTAAACTGCTGTGTAAACCTTTACTGAAAACATAACAAAATATTATTTAAAAAAAAATGAAGCCAAAAAAGATAAGCATAAGGGTAGGCATTGTTTTCCTTTCGCTCTTGAATCATTTGTCCTCAACAGGTGACAGTTCCCTTTTCCTACTCACCCAGAAAGCTTCATCTGTTCAATGTGCATTTTTAGTGGATTTTTACCACCTGCTAGAGACTACAGAAAAAGCAAGAGAAATTAAAGGTGTTCTCTAGAAGCCTCAGATCCAGCTGTAGAAAAAGAACATACACATGTGAAAAGTTTAAGTGGAAGAAAGAAGTATCAGAATGAGTTTCTTGGGTGGGTGGGATAAAAGTCCTGGGGAGAGAGAATGGCATGGTCAGGAAAGCTCCCTGGAAAAAGAGGGATGAGTGAGCTTTGGATAGGTAGACAGAAGAGTATCTAAGAGGAAGTAAAGCATAAGTCTGATTGGGATTGGTGGGATAAGGAACAAGATCATTGAATGGCTGGTCCATGTCTGAGAACAGTGAAAATTTGAATGGAATGTAAGGCTGGGGCAGGAGTAAAAGGCTCAGTGGTTAAAGCGATCCACTGCTAACTGAAAGGTCAGCAGTTCGAAAACACCAGTGGCTCCGAGGGAGAAAGATGTGGCAGTTAGCTTCCAAAGAGATTTACAGCTTTGGAAACCCTCTGGGGTCACTATGAGTCAGAATTGATTTGATGGCAGTGGGTAAGATGTAGTTGAGTAGTTGGATTTCCCTTGTAAGAAATGGAGAACCAATGAGAACATGACTAACCCGGTTCTAGTGTATGGGACCTATTACAGAAGGAGGAATACAGGCTGAGACCACTGGGAAGCTATTGGGGGAGCCCAGCTGAAAGATGGAAAGTAGTAGGGGGGAGAAGCGAGAATGGGAAGTAAGAAGCATTCAGTTGGTCACTAACTCCTGTTAGATTCGTCCTCTAAATCTGTCATCACGGTCTTATTTCAGGCCCTTATCATCTCTTGTCTGGATATCTGGCTGCTTTCCTGGCCTTTGGTCTCTCCTCACTCCTTTCCATTTCCTTTAGTATCTCTGGAGTGCTCTCCCTAAGGCCCAAATTTGACTGTATTACTCCTCTGCTTAAATCCTTCTTATGAGTCTCCAATATCTGGAGGATAAAATCAAAATTTTTTTACCTAGCATACAAGTTCCTTCACAATCATGCCCAATTTATCTTCTACCACATTCCTTTCATCTAGAAAATTCTTTCTTATACTCATAGTGCAACAAACTTCTCAAAGTTTCCCAAAAAGTTTCTGTCATGCGTTTCATGCCTTTCCACAAGCTGCTGTTGTTTCCTGTGTCAGAAATGTCTCTCCCATTCTCATGCTTATTAAAATCCAGCTCATCCTTCAAGCCTTGGGCTCAAGAGCTCATGTATCAGGACGAGACTCTCCAGTACAATGGTTCTGCAATTTAAGTGTGCATCAGAATCACATGGATGGCTGTTGTTTTTGTTTGTTTTGTTTTTCATAATTTATTTATTTTTGTTGTTGTTATTGAGAATGTAGACAGCAAAACATACACCAGTTCAACAGTTTCTACATGTACAGTTCAGCAACATTGACTGCATTCTTCTAGTTGTTAAACCATTTTCACCCTCCTTTTCTGAGATGTTCCTCCTCCATTAATATAAACACAATGCTCCCTAAGTTTCCTATCTAACATTTCAGGCTGCTGTTACCAATTTGATCCCATATCAATAGTTTTTAGAAGAGCACAATGCTCATGGTAGACCTTCTTTACAAGCTAAACTAAATTTTTAAGAAGACTTCAGGGGATATCTTTGGTTTAAGGCTTAAAGATTATCTCAGGACAATAGTTTTGGGGGTTCATCCAGCCTCCATGGCTCCTGAAAGTCTAGAGTTCATGAGAATTTGAAATTATTTGCTGCATTTTCTCCTTTTGATCAGGATTCTTCTATGGAATCTTTGATCAAAATGTTCAGTAATGGTAACCAGACACAATCCAGTTCTTCTGGTCTCATGACAAAGGAGGCAGTTGTTCATGGATGTAATTAGCCACACGTTCCATATCCTCCTATTCCTGACTCTCCTTCCTCTGTTGCTCCAGGTGAACAGAGACCAATTGTTGTGTCTTAGATGGCAGCTTGCAAGCTTTTAAGACCCCAGGCACTACACAACGAACTAGGAGGTAGAAAAGAAGCACTAAACATGTTATGAGGCCAATTAACTGGGATGTCCCATGGAATCAAGACCCTGAACCTCCAAACCAAGGAACCAAATACCATGAGGTGTTTGGTTGTACATAAGTAGCCTCGGCAGCCACTCTTTTTTTTTTTTTTTTTGTCATTGTTGTAAAAATATCTATCACACAACTTTTGCCAATTCAACTTTTTACAGGTGTACAATTTACTGACAGCATTTACAATAAATAATAGGCTGTGCAACTCTACCTTTAATCAATCTGATCTTTCCATCACTGTTAACCTCCTGCCCCCCTGCCCCTCTATCACCCAACTAAGCAACTGGTCTCTATCCATTTGCCTTGTCTTTTTATATAAGTGAGGTCATATAATATTTGTCCTTCTATGATTGGCTTATTTCACTCAGCATAATCTTCAAGCTCCACCCATATTGTAGCATGTATCAAGACTTCATTTCTCCTACTGGCTGAATAGTATTCCATTGTATCTACGTACCACATTTTGTTTATTCATTCGTCTGCTGATGGGCATTTAGGTTGCTTCCACCTTTTGGCTATTGTGAATAATGCTGTAATGAACACTGGTGTACTAGTCTCTGTTTGAGTCTCTGCTTTCAAGTCTTTTGGGTATATACCTAGGAGTGGAATTGCTGGGTCATATGGTAGTTCTATTTTTAGTTTTTTGAGGAACCACCAAACTGTTTTCCACAATGCCTGTACCATTTTGCATTCCCACCAGCAATGGACAAAGGTTCCAGTTTCCTCACATCTTCACCAACATTTTTTTTTTTTTTAAATCTTAGCCATCCTAGTGGGAGTGAAATGGTATCTCATTGTGGTTTTGATTTGCATCTTTCTGCTGGCTAATGACGTTGAGCTTCTTTTCATGTGTCTAGTGGCCATGTGAATGTTCTCTTTGGTGGAATGTCTATTCAAGTCTTTTGCCCATTTTATGATTGGGTTATTTGTTTTTTTGTTGTTAAACTGTCAAAGTTTTACATATATTTTGGTTAGGGTTAGGGTTAGATCAGATATATGGTTTCCGAAGATATTCTCCCCACAGGTAGCTTGTCTTTTCACTTTTTTGGTAAAGTCTTTTGATGAACAAAAGTTTTTAATTTTCATGAGGACTCATTTATTTATTTTGTCTTTTGCTGTTTGTGCTTTTGTTATTATATTAGATAATCTACTGTTAAAAGCTAGGTCCAACAGTGTTGCTCCTGCATCTTCTTGTAAGAATTTTATGGTTTTTGTTTGCACATTTAGATATTAGTTATCTAACGCTGCTGTAACAGAAATACCACAAGTGGAAAGTGTTAACAAACAGAAATTTATTCTCTCACAGTTTAGGAGGCTTGAAGTCCAAATTGAGGGTGCCAGCTATAGGAGAAAGCTCTCTCTCTCTGTCAGCTCGGGAGGAAGGTCCTTGTCATCAATCTTCTCCTGGTCTAGGAGCTTCTCAGTGCAGTGACCCCACGTCCAAAGGACACATTCTACTCCTAGTGCCTCTTTCTTGGTGGTATGAGGTCCCTCGCCTCTCTGCTCACTTCTCTCTTTTATATCTCAAGAGATTGACTCAAGATACAACCTAATCCTGTAGATTGTATCCTGCCTCATTAACATCATAGAGACTAGGATTTATAACACATAGGTAATTACATCAGATCACAAAATGAAGGACAACCATACAATACTGGGAATCATGGCCTAGCCAAGTTGACATACATTTTGGGGGGACATAATTCAACCCATAATAAGGTCCTTCATCCATTTTGAATTTGTTTTTGTGTATGGTGTGAGGCATGAGTCCTGTTTCATTTTTCTCCATATGAAAATCCAATTTTCCCAGCACCATTTACTGAAGAGACTTCTTTCCCCATCAAACAGACTTGGCACCCTTGTCAAAAATCAGTTGATCATAGATGTATAGGTTTATCTCTGGACTCTCAATTCTACTCCACAGGTCTGTGTGTCTGTTGTTATACCAGTAACAGGCTGTTTTGATTACTGTAGCTATATAATGCTTTAAAATAAGGAAGTATGAGTCCTCCTCCTTTGATCTTCTCTTTATATGTTGCTTTAGCTATTTGGGGCCTCTTGCCATTCCATATAAAGTTGAGGATTGGTTTTTCCATTTCTGTAAAGAAGGCTGTTGGAATTTTGATTGGGATTGCATTGAATCTATAGATCACTTTGGGTAGTACTGACATCTTAATAATACAGTCATGGACTGAACTGTGTCCCCCCAAAATTTCTGTCAACTTGGCTAGGCCATGCTTCCCAGTATTGTGTGATTATCCACCATTTTGTCATCTGATGTGATTTTCCTATGTGTTATAAATCCTATCCCTATGAGGTTAATGAGATTAGCGGCAGTTATGTTAATGAGGCAGGACTCAATCTACAAGATTAGGTCGTGTCTTAAGCCAATCTCTTGTGACATATAAAAGAGAGAAGTGAGCAGAGAGACAGGGGAACCTCATACCATCAAGAAGCAAAAGCCAGGAGAACAGAACGCCCTTTGGACCCAGGGTCCCTGGGCTGAGAAGTTCCTCAGCTGGGGAAGATTGATGACAAGGACCCTCCCCAAGAGCCGACAGAGAGAGAAAGCCTTCCCCTGGATCTGGCACCCTGAATTTCGACTTCTAGCCTCCTAGACTGTGAGAGAATAATTTCCCTTTGTTAAAGCCATCTGCTTGCAGTATTTCTGTTACAGCAGCACTAGATAACTAAGACAAATACTAAAGTCTTCTGATCCATGAACATGGAACATTTTTCCATTAATTTAAGTCTTCTTTAATCTCTTTCAGCAGTGTTTTATAATTTTCATTGTATAAATCCTGCACATCTCTGGTTAGATTTATTCCTAGGTATTTTATTATCTTAGATGCTATTATAAATGGAATTGTTTCCCTAACTTCCCTTTGAGATTTCTCATTGCTGGTGTATAGAAACCCAACTGATTTTTGTTTGTTGACTTTGTACCCTGCAACTTTGCTAAATTCCTCTATTAGCTCTAGAAGTTTTTTGTTTTTTTTAATTTGTTATATTTATTTTATTTTATTTTTTAATTGTACTTCAGGTGACGGCTTACAGAACAAATAGTTTCTCATGAAACAGTAGTACACATATGGTTTTATGACATTGGTTAACAACCCCACAACATGTCAACCCTCTAACTTCTCAACCTTTTTTTTTTGGTGAAAATACACATTGCCAAAGATATACCATTTCAAAAATTTCTACATGCACAGTTCAGTGACATTGACTACGCTCTTCCAATTGTGCTGCTATTCTCACTTAAGATGAAGGCTTACAGAACAAAATAGTTTCTCATTTAACTGTTACTACAAATGTTGCCCTATGACAATGGTTAACAATCTCACAACACATCAACAATATCCTCACTCAACTTTGGGTTCCCTATCACCAGCTTCCTTGTCCCCTTCTGCCTTCTGGCCCTTGTCACTGGACTCCTGTACCTCATTAGTCCCATTTGGTTTTACAGGGCTGTCCACTCCCAGGCTGAACGGTGAACCTCGGAGATAACTTCACCACTGAGCTAAAAGGGTGTCTGGGGGCCATACTCTCGGGGTTTCTCCAGTCTCCTTTAGGCCAGTAAATCTGGTCTTTTTTTGTGAGTTAGAATTTTGTTCTACATCCTTCTCCAGCTCTGTCCAGAACCCTCTGTTGTGATCCTGGTCAGAGCAGTCAGTGGTGGTAGCCGGGCACCATCTAGCTGTACTGGACTCAGTTCGGTGGAGGCCTTGGTAGCTGTGGACAATTAGTCCTTCGGACTAATCTTTTCCTTGTATCCTGTTCTCTTCATTCTCCCTTGCTCCCGAAGGGATGAGACCAGTGTAGTATCTTAGATGGCCACTCACAGGCTTTTAAGACCCCAGACACTACTCACCAAGGTAGAATGTAGAACATTGTCTTTATAAAAACTGTGTTATGCCAATTGAGCTAGATGTTCCCCGAGACCATGGTCCCCACAGCCCTCCGCCTAGCAATTCAGTCCCTCAGGGAGTTTGGATGTGTCTATGGGGCTTCCATGACCTTTCCTTGTACAAGTTGTGCTAGTTTCCCCTGTACTGTGTACTGTCTCACCCTTCACCCAAGACACCACTTATCTACTGCCTATTTAGTATTTCTCCCCCGCCCCTCCCATCCCTGGTAACCAACAAAGATTGCTACATTTTGCATGTGAACTTTTCCATGGGTTTTTACAATAGAGGTCTCATACAATATTTGTCCTTTTGTGATTAACTTATTTCACTCAGCATTATATCCTCCAGTTTCATCCATGTTATGAGATGCTTCACAGATTCATTGTTATTCTTTCTCATTGCATATTACTCCATTGTGTGTATGTACCATAGTTTGTTTATCCATTCATCTGTTGATGGGCATCTAGGTTGTTTCCATCATTTTGCTATTGTGAACAGTGCTGCCATGAACATACGTGTGCATATGTCTATTTGAGTGATGACTCTTATTTCTCTAGGATATATTCCTAGGAGTGGGACTGCTGGATCAAACGGTATGTCTGTTTCTAGGTTTCTGAGGAAGCGCCATATCATTTTCCAAAATGGTTGCATCATTTTGCATTCCCACCAGCAATGCATAAGAGTTCTGATCTCCCCACAGCCCCTCCAACATTTGTTATTTCCAGTGTTTTTGATTCGTGCCAGTAATGCCAGGGTGAGATGGTATCTCACTGTGGTTTTAATTTGCATTTCTCTAATGGCTGGTGATCGCAAGCATTTCCTCATGTGTCTGTTGGCCATTTGAATGTCTTCTTTGGTGAAGTGTCTGTTCATTTCCTTTGCCCATTTTTTAATATGATTATTTGTCTTTCTGTTGTAGAGGTGTTGGATTTTCTTCTAGATTATGGAGATTAGACTTTTGTCTGACTTGTACTGTCCAAAAATTTTCTCCCAGTCTGTAGGTTCTCTTTTGACTCTTTTGGTGAAGTCTTTTGAAGAGCATAGGTGTTTGATTTTTAGAAGATCCCAGTTATCTAGCTTATCTACTGGGGTTTGTGCGTTGATGGTTATGGTTTGTATCCTCTTAATGCCGTGTATTAAGGCCTGTAGTGTTGGTCCTATTTTTTCTTCTATGAACTTTATAGTTTTAGGCTTATATTCAGGTCTTTGATCCATTTTGAAGTAGTTTTTGTATACGGCATGAGGTATGGGTCCTGTTTCATTTTTTTTGCAGATGGATATCCAGTTTTGCCAGCACCATTTGTTAAAAAGACTGTCTTTTCCCCATTTGATGGACTTTGGGCCCTTGTAGAAGATCAGGTGACCGTAGGTGGATGGATTTACATCTGGGTTCTCAATTCTGTTCCATTGGTCAATGTATCTGTCGTTGTACCAGTACCAGGCTGTTTTGACTACTGTAGCTGTATAGTAGGTTCTGAAGTCAGGTAGTGTGAGTCCTCCAACTTTATTCTTCAGTAGTGCTTTACTTATTCGGGGCTTCTTCCCTTTCCATATAAAGTTAATGATTAATTTTTCCATCTCTTTAAAGAATGTTGTTGGTATTTGGATCAGGATTGCGTTGTATTTGTAAATGGCTTTGGGTAGAATTGTCATTTTCACAATGTTGAGTCTGCCTATCCATGAGCGTGGTATGTTTTTCCATTTATGTAGATCCCTTTGGGTTTCATGCAGTAGTATTTTGTAGTTTTCTTTGTATAGGTCTTTTACATTCCTGGTTAGATTTATTCCTAAGTATTTTATCTTTTTAGGGGCTATTATAAATGGTATTGTTTTCCTGATTTCCTTTTCATCGTTCTCCTTATTGGTGTATAGGAATCCAAATGATTACAAAAAACACATTTTGCTGTCACTTGCTAAACAGCAGACTCTTTAGACTTGGTGTTTCTCCACTCAGTGGTAGACAGCAAGATGGGCAACTGGAACTCAGTCCACATAAAAAGTGATTAACATGGAAAGTATCTGACTCACACGCCTGATGGACGTCATGACTTCACCTTCCTGCCTCAAGGAACAGCACCCGCGTCCGACACTCCACCTCTGCAGTAGCAGCAGGTACCAGGCAAACGCTCGTCTGCTCAGGCACTCCGCGACAAGAGCTCTAGAAGTTTTTTTTGCAGACTCTTTGGGATTTTCTATATTTAGGAACATGTCATCCACAAACAGAGATAATTTTATTTCTTCTTTTCCAATCTGGATGCCTTTTACTTCTTTTTTTGGATGGCTATTTAAATACAGATTGCTGGGCCCTGATTCCAGAGTTTCTAATTAAATAGGTGTGTTTAGAGAATTATGAGAAGTTTGTTGTAATGGGATATAGGTCAGGAATAGGGCTTGAGAATTTGCATTTTTAACAAGTTCCCAGGTGATGATAATGATGATGCTGGTCCAGGGGCCACATATCCGCAGTTATTCCCAAAGGTACTCCTCTGTACTCTTACAACACTTTGTATATCATTCTTTTTGTCCTGATCTCACTGCTTACAGTTTTCTTCTCAATTCAGTCTCAGAGACTGCAACTTAATCATGTGTATCTCCAGTCCCTTCTGCCACACAGAAGTTTACTAACTGTAAACAAGTAAATATGAGCATACTGAGCTGTGTCAATGACAGTTTAACCTTTCTAGCTGCATTAAGAACTCCATATACTATAAATTGAAGCTTGGAGACAGGTTCGATTAACCAAAATTAGATCTTTGGAATTAAGTTTCTCAGTAAGCTTTTTCTTCATTAATAGCTTAAGTAAAAATCCAAACGTAACCACTAAAAATATAATAGTTTATTATAGGCCCACAACACTTGATTCTTCTATCCATTTTAACATTTGTTGGTGATGTTAGAGCTGAGTTAGCAAGCAGCTCAAGCTTTGGGCTGTGGCTGTATTGGAATAAGGGCTCCATTTTCCCCACATCCTCATCAACATTTGTTATTTTCTGTTTTATTTTTTATCTTAGCCATCCTAGTGGGAGTGAAATGGTATCTCATTGTGGTTTTGATATTAAATCTATGCCCTGGTGGCACAGTGGTTAAGAGTTTGGCTGTCAACCAAAAGGTCGGCAGTTTGAATCCACCAGCCACTCCTTGGAAACCCTATGGAGCTGTTCTACTCTTTCCTATTGAGTTACTATGAGTTGGAAACAACTCGATGGCAACAGGTTATACCCGTCTAGGCTGAGCTTATTTCACACACTTTTAAACATCACTTCAACTTTCCTTTTAAGTAACTATTTAACTTCTACTTTAAACTCAGATAATGCTGAGGATGAGATTAGTTAAGTGTTTTTCTATCACCTCATACTGAGTTTCCAAATGGATTTATAGACTTAAAAAAACAAATTACAAAGATGTTCTAACATATAACATTAGAGTGCAGACATAAAAACCAAAGAGAAAAAAAGTAACTGACTTTGCTTAAGCAAGTAGTTAACTCATGTCAGATTCTTTTGACTACAGTCAGATTCAAATCAATACAGTAATATAGAATGTATTATTTGGAATTTAAAAAATACATTTATGAATTAAGTCCCTGAATTTTTTATAAGCTACTTTACCTCAAAAGGTTTGTATTTTATAGTTTTTTTCTGTTAGTAGCAACTTCCGAGTCATGTTATGAAGTCAAAGCAGTCCATTCTTCCACAATTCAGGGCTGTGCAAAAGACAACTATTTGGCTCCTCCTACAGGCGCTTTTTCTGAACTGCAATTTGCTGAAATGCTGCTGCTACCATGCGGGACACAAAGACAAAAACAAAAACAAAAACTCCTGGCCATGGAGTCGATTTTGATTCATAGTGACCCCAAAGGACAGAGTAAAACTGACCCAGAGGATTTCCAAGGCTGTAAATCTTCACGGAAGCAGACTGCCACATCTGTCTTGCAAAGCAGCTGGTAGGCCGCTGGCCTACCCGTTAGCAGCCAAGTGCTTAACCAGTGCGCCACCAGGGCTCCTTATGAAGAGAAACAAGTCTTTCCAGTCTTATTGTAGATTTTCTATAAGGACAACTGGTAAAAACGCTGGTCACTACGTTACCCAGTGTTTCTTTGCTGCTTTCTATCTTAACTTTCAAAGCTGCTTTTTCCCTTAAGGAAGCAGATTTTGTTTTGTTTTGTTTATTTTTAATCTCATAAACATTGCAAATATTGTAGCTTCTTATGTTTCCCTATTTGCACTGGCTGTTAGAAAACTTAGAGCCGAACTTGTATTCTATCTCTATTAAGTGTCCATTCGGGCTTTGTCTTGTTCTGTAACCATTTTTGTATCTTTCCTTGGCTTTTCTCGTTACTCATCTTCCTTTTAAATTGCATGTATAGTTTTTAGTCACCTTATTTCTTTAAAATAAGAACAGATATAGATGACTAGTTGTTTTTCCTAATTTTTAATTCTCATGTCCTTCTTCACTTATCCATTTTTTTAATATATAACAGAAAATTATGGCATAATAAAGAAGGCTTTGAAGGAGAATGGGGAAGAAAATCCTGGGTCCACTGTCAGAAACCAGCCGTATAAATTCAGACAAATCATTGCTCATGGACCTCACTCTTCATCTGTACAGCAAGACACTGGATTAGATGGGCCTGAGGCTCCTCACAGAGCCTCAGAAGGCAAACTTTTCTGACAATTACTAAGTATGCATCTCTCAAGTGATTGATATTTACTCAACTCTTTTTTGGAGTTGTAAGATGTATGCTTAAAGTAAATTCACTGTTTCAGTAGGTTGTCTTTCCTCGAGGTCACATACTTTGTGAACTACAACGCACTAGGTGTTCCCTGAAGGGAACTTCAAAATCAAACAAAGACCCACAGTCTTAATTGTTTTGTTATTATGCTGGGCTGAGTGGAGGGCTGATATGAAAATGGTAGGTAATGCTCAGTAGAGGCCAGATGATGGGCTCTAATCCTTTATGAGTCCACTGAAAAGGCATTTCTTTGCTCCCTACCCAGCATTAAGAGACCTATCTTTTCAGAGGAACCCAAACTGCTTGAACACAAGGCCCAGCTCTGGACAAACTGCTGTGATTCAAAGTGTGGTCTTGGTGCCCTTAAAGATCTAGGGTTCCAACTCTGAGGGGCCAAATGAAATTCAGGGGTGGCTTCTTGATTTCTTTATCAGACACATTTGCCACCTCCTACCCGAGATCTCCTCTGGGTGGGAAGGGAAGTATCCTTTCTTGAGACTGATTCTGTACATAGGGCCCATACCTCAAACCCAGATGAGAAATCAGAAAACTCATCTCAGCTCCTACAAAGGTATTGGGACTAGCCTGAAGGCATAAACCATCAAGAAGAGAGGGCAGCACAGCCCAGAGATCTGAAACCTGGCAATGACTTCCTGAATACCTTGCGATCCTCAGTGTCTAGTGAACACTTGAGCTGTAAGGCCTCACTGATCTGATCCCTGAATTTTTCTCTCTTCTTTTGTTCCTATGAACTCTCTGGGATTATGAGGCAGCTGAGAGCTGAAGTTTGCCATTTATGTAAACTCACTGCCACATCTCTCCTGACACTCCTTGTAACCAGGGTATTCCAAGTAAAAATAATGACTAGGACCATCTCTGTCTTCTTTTTGTGGAAAAAACTGGTATTGGATCCAAAATGGCTTCTTCCCATAACAAAGGCTTGTTGCAAATGTTACCAGGCCAACACCACTGTCTAGTCTGTGGTTAAATCTTCCTTCTACCTTCCGTAACTAAGGTCATAGGTGTTTAAATGGAACTGCCTTAAGTGAGTCGCTTCATACGGCTCTAAAGTGGACCAACGAATCTGAATAGCAGGAAGACAGAATTTGGCTGCAGACAAGAAAGAGCCTCCTAAAGGTCACAGCTGCATCTGGAAGAAACTCTATGATGTTAGAGATGCTCAGGGAAGCACAGGCTGGAAGAGAGGATGCAAATATCAGAGCAGAGATTAAATGTGGTAACTTCTGACATTCTCCCAGCTCTGAACTTTCTTGTCTCTAAGGATAAACATACATACAGAAGAATCCTTCTACGCACTTATGAAACCACGCTTCCCAACACAGTCTTCGGGACGCGGAGGTGAAAGGGTGCCGCCTGTTCTTACCGTTCCCAAACACCAAGCTGTAGGAGATGCACAATCACCAAAGACCAATGGCCTTGATGTCCATCTGCTCGAAACCATAGATAACTCAGGCCCTGGACCAAGAAGCCGGGCAGTAGGACAGAGAAGGCCAGTGATCCCCAAAGAAGCTGTCCTGTCATGAAGTAATAAACCATGGTGAAGAGGCCTGGAGGACAAAAAGGATAGATGAGCTGGGGTATTGGAAGGGTGGAGTAAGACTGGTTAACCAATACGAAGTCCCTACCCCCAGCAGGGATGTCTGCTAAGTGCAGCACCTGAGTCAGCAGGAGCCAGCTGGAAATCTATAGTCAAGAAGTTTAATGAAAGCTCTAGGGCTTCCCAGGACACTCAAAAGATGAGACACCACGGTCCATAAAAAGGGGCTGTCAGATATTACAACAAAATATGGCAAGTCATGTAGAACCTAGAATGTGCTCAAAAATGTTAAGCCTACTCTCCTGGGACTATTTTATTTTTGATGATAATGGCCTTGCTCTAAGGAGCCCTGGTGACACAGTGGTTAAGCATTCAGCTGCTAACCAAGCAGTCAGGGATTTGAACTCAGCAGCTGCTCAGTGGATAAAGATGTGGCAGTCTGCTTCCCCCAAAATTTATAGCCTTGGAAACCCTACTCTGTCCTATTGGGTTGCTATGGGTCGGAATCAACTCAATGGCAACAGGTTTGGGTTTTTCTTGTTAGCTGCCATCGGCTCCGACTCATGACAACCTTATGTATAACAGAACAAGACAGTGCCCCGTCCTGTGCCATTTCCGTGCTTGTTGGTATATTTGGATTCATTTTCACAGCTATTATGTCCATCCGTTTCATTGGTTTTCCCTGTTTTCATTGGCCCTCTACCAAACATGTCTTTTACTAACGAATGGTCTTTCCTAAGGACTTGTCTATACTGGGCACTATTTTGTTGTGATCCATACCGTTTTCATTGGCTAATTTTCTGAAGTAGAGCGCCAGGCCTTTCTTCCTAGTCTGTCTTAGCCTGCAAGCTCCGCTAAAACCTGTTTATCATAGGTGATCCTGTTGGTATTTGAAATACTGGTGGCATCGCTTCCAGCATTATAGCAACACACAAGTCATTGTAGTACAACCTACAGACAACTGGTGGCTTGATGATGGTAAGGCAGAGAAATGGAATGGAAAGAGACAGATTAGTTTAGGATTTGTACTCCCCAATCAATAACTATATTGAGCTGTTACTACATGCCAGCATCTGTGCTATGTGCTTGACATGTATTAGCACAGTTCTTTCTTTGAGGTAGGTATTTTCTGTCTATTTTTCAAAAGGGGGACCTTATTGTCTGTGTAACTTTGGGCCTTAGGAACAATAAAATGGTGGTACCATCTACTTCTGGGGTTTGTTACGAGAATGACAATAGAGATTGATGTTTTGTATCTTGCCCACCACTTGCTGGCACATGAATACACAGTAACTGTTTTGTAATAGTGTATTTTTTGTGTTTTTTTGATATTAACGTTTAAAAATGGATGCTGGGCACAAACTGTGAATTTTAGCGTAAACGGAGAGCATTATCCCAAAGACACAGATAAAAACCCTACCGCTCTGAGTAGAGAGAGTCAGAGCTTTTGAACAGCCATTTCTTGGTCCCAAAGTTTCTTACCCAGCGCCAACCACCTTAAGCTTCCCGCCACACACTTAAAACAAACTGGGGCTTCACTTACACAAGAAAGCCTCTGGGGAAGTAACCACCTCTGAACAGGCTGAGGAATGTTAAAGACAGGGCTGTCCCTGGCTGGAAGGGAAGGAGAGAGTATCGTGCGAACCTGAGGGAGGTGTCTTAGCCCTTCCCGACCCAGGTGATACACCCAGGAGAGCTTTAATTTAACACCAGCTCCTCCTTCTGTGTGGGTAATGCCAACGCTGCCTTTCCTGTCCTTGAAAAAGCGCGGCGGGGAACTGGAGGGGACAGTCGTGTGAACAACGAACACAGTTAACCCTGGAGAGGCGGAACTTGCTCTAAGGAGCCCCGCTGGAGTCCTCAAGTGCTTGTGTGTTGGGGAGAGGGGCACAGAGCCCTGGGGGTCCTTGATGCTGGAGCTTTATGAAAGTATCTCCCTCAACTCCCCTGGCCAACGGCCAACGCTGCTTCGGAAGACAAGCTTGCAGGAAGCCTGGCGGAAGTGGGTGGAGGCACCCCTCTCGGGCACCGAAAGAAACAAGTTCAAACCAGAAGGGCGCTAAAAAGTGTTGCCATCTTGCTTCGCTTCCGCTTTCTGGGACTGGTCCCCACGCGAGACAGGGGTGTCTCCCGGCAAAGAGCTTCCTACCCTATTTTAAACTCGGACGCGCGAGTCATCTCCTCCAGAGCCGCGGCCGATTAGTAACGTCCGTTCTCCCCGTCCCCCGCCCCCAAAGCGGCAGGTCAGGAAGGACCACCGCGGCCCTTCCACGCTACTGAGCCTCGCCGGCTGGGAGGGAGAGGACAGCCAGAGGTGCACCCCAGTCCCGTGCTCAGCAAGTCTTGCACCTGCAGCCCTTTGCTAAGCTCAGGAGGGTTTTCTGGAGGGCAGAACATGAAGAACGTTCCTCAGTCTCGGGGGGCTAGGGCTGGCACCGCGTGGGCATCATGCATTCGTGGGGATCCACCAAGTAGCTGGCAGGCACGCCTGGCAAGCGGGTCTGCGTGCTATCTCTCAGGCACAGGATTGGGGAGGCTGCGTGCTCGGGCCAGGGATGGCGTTTGCGCCCCCGGGCGCCGGAGCTTGGGGTGTTAATGTCGGAGAGGTGAGCGGGGACTCGCGCCCCCACGCCTCGAGCTGTGCCCGCACTCACGCGCGCTCTGCTCGGCCGCCAGCAGCATGGCGGAGAACCCCAGGAATCCCGCGTGCATCCTCCGCGCTCCGCAGCACCGCCCGCGCCCCGCCCTCGCGCGGCCCCCGCCCCTTCCACTTACCCCGGGTCGAAGGCGGGAGGTTTCCGGCGAGGGGACCTAATTGCAGGAGAAATTTCTGTCTGAGCCGTCCCGCGCGCGGTGTGTGGTTCTGGATTATGCCAAATTGCTTCCGGGGGGACGGAGGGATGGCAGCAGCGGATTTTTGTGGTGCGAAAGGAGCACGTACAGCACAGATTGGACCTCAGTATGGGCAGAAGCCTTTTTCTGTGTGTTCTCTACCCTCAGGGGCCCTGCGATAGTACTAACGTTACAAGACACGTTAGTCACGTGGTAGTTAAACCGTTCACAGCCTCTGGGCCGGCTGAAAGGCATTCTGGTTAGCTACTGTTCAGTGTGTGTCTCTATATGGAGCTGGATTAGAATACAGGCATAGTTTGTTTTATTGCGCTTGCCTTTACTGTGCTTTGCAGATAGTGCTTTTTTTATAAATGGAGGATTTGTGGCAACCCTGCATCCAGCAAGTCTGTCGGTGCCGTTTTTCCAACTGCATGTGCTCACTTCCGTCTCTGTCACATTTGGGTAATTCTCGGAATATTTCAAACTTTATTATTATAATATCTGTTAAGGTGATCTGTGGTCAGTGATCTTTGATATTACTATTGTAATGGTTTTGGGGCACCACTAACCACATCCATGGAAGAGGGTGAACTTGATCGATAAATGTGTGTCTTCTAACTGCTCCCTTCCCCGCCTCTCTCCCTCTCCTGGGGCTTTCCTAGTCCCTGAGACATGACAATATTGAAATTAGGCCAGTTAGTAACCCTACAGTGGCCTCTGAGTGTTTAAGAGAAAGGAAGAGTCGTAGGTCTCTCACTTTAAATCAAAAACTAGAAATGATTAAGCTCTGTGAGGAAGGCATGTTGAAAGCCGGCAGAGGCGGAAAGCTAGGCTTCTCGTGCGAAACAGTTAGCCAAGATGTGAGTCCAAAGGAAAAGTTCTTGAAGGAAATTAGAAGAGCTACTCCAGTGAACACACGAATGAAAGAAAGCGAAACTGCCTTATTGCTGATGTGGAAAAAGCGTTAGTGGTCTGGACAGAAGAGCAAATCAGCCACAACATTCCCTTAAGCCAAAGCCTAGTCCAGAGCAAGGCCCTAACTCTCTTCAATTCTATGAAGGCTGAGACAGGTGAGGAAGCTGCAGAAGAAAAGTTTGAAGCCAGCAGAGGTGGTTCGTGAGGTTTAAGGAAATAAGCCATTTCTGTAACATAGAAGTGCAAGGTGAAGCAGCAAGTGCTGATGTAGAAGCTGCAGCAAGTTATCCAGAAGATCTAGCTAAGATAATTGATGAAGGTGGCTGCACTAAACAACAGATTTTCAGTGTAGACAAAACAGCCTTATACTGGAAGAAGATGCCATCTAGGACTTTCACAGCTAGAGAGAAGTCATGCCTGACTTCAGAGCTTCAACGGACAGGCTGACTGTCTTGTTAGGGGCTAATGCAGCTGGTGACTTTAAATTAAAGCCTATGCTCATTTACCATTCTGAAAATCCTAGGACCCTTAATAATTACGCTAGATCTACTCCCTGTGCTCTGTAAGTGCAACAGCAAAGCCTGGATGACAGCACATCTGTTTACGACATGGTTTACTGAATATTTTAAACCCACTGTTGAAATCTACTTCTCAGAAAAAAGATTCATTTCAAAATATTACTGCTCATTGACAATACACCTGGTCACCCAAGAGCTCTAATGGAAATGTACAAGGAGATTAATGTTGTTTTCATGCCTGCTAACACAACATCCATTCTGAATCCCATAGATCAAGGAGTAATTTCGACTGTCAACTCTTACTATTTAAGAAATACGTTTTGTAAGGCTATAGCTGTCATACTTAGTGATTCCTTCTGATGGATGTGGGAAAAGTAAATTGAAAACCTCCTGGAAAGGATTCACCATTCTAGATGTCGTTAAGAGCATTTGTGATTCATGGGAGGAGGTCAAAATATCAACATTAACTGGAGTTTGGAAGAAGTTGATTCCACCTCTCATGGATGACTTTGAGAGGTTCAAGACTTCAGTGGAGGAAGTAACTGCAGCTGTGGTGGAAATAGCAAGAGAACTAGAAGTGGAGCCTGAAGATGAGACTGAATTGCTCCAATCTCACGTTAAAACTTTTAACGGGTGAGGAGTTGCTTCTTACGGATGAGCACAGAAAGTGGTTTCTTGAGATGGAATCAGCTCCTGGTGAAAATGCTGTGAACATTGTTGAAATGACAGCAAAGCATTTAGAATATTACACAAACTTAGTTGATAAAGCAGTGACAGGGTCTGAGAAGATTGACTCCAATTTTGAAAGAAGTTCTACTGTGGGTAAAATGCTATAAAACAGCATTGCATGCTACAGAGGAACAAAGTATTTTTTAATTAAAGTGTGTATTTTTTTAGACATAAATGCTATTGCACACTTAATAAACTACAGTATAGTGTAAACCTAACTTTTATATGCACTGGGAAACCAAAAAATTAGTGTGACTTTCTTTATTGTGATATTCGCTTTATTGAGGTGGTTTGGAACTGAACCTGAAATATCTCTGAGGTATGCCTGTAGTTAATTGACCTTTTCTAAATCTTACAGTTATGTGGCCAGGAAAATAAAGGGAATGTTAACTGGCATCTTAATATGCATCTTAACCCACAAATCCATCCTGATCATTGTCCTCACAAAATCTTTCTTCCAATGTGCTTGAGGGTTAAACAAGGCCCCAGTGTGCAGTAAGTGTAAAACTGTATGCCTGTAGCCCTTCTCTCAGGATTTTTTTTTAAAGAACAAGTGATATTTAGGCAAGTAACAGCAACAAAAATCCAGGTAGCAGGTGGGAACCTATGAAATTCTTACTACTAGATTTACATTTACTAAAACTGTGAAGTCAGAACATATTTGGTTCTTCCTTACAGTTTTTTGTTTTTAATAATATCTTATTGAGTTTTTGGTGAAAGCTTTCACAGCAAGTTAGGTTCCCATTTGACAATTTCCACACAAATTGTTCAGCGACGTTAATAACGTTTATCACAATGTGTCAACATTCTCTGTAATTGTGTTCCATTTGTTCCCTTTCCAGTACTCTACCTTCCCTGCCCCCTTATCTTCTCATCTTTGCTTTTGAGTAATTGTTGACCTTTTGGTCTCATACTGACGGTTTTTAAGTAGGGCACCAATCTTATGGGTAATATCCTTTATTTTATACATCACCCTACTATTTCTCTAAAAGGTGATCTCAGGGAATAGGCTGAATTCTAGGTTTAAAGAGTGTCTCGGGGTGATAGTCTCAGGGAGTCCTCTGTTCTCTACTGTTCTGGTTTGTCTGGCTTTTTTTTTTAAATAAGAATTTGAGCTCTGCTCTGTATTTTTCTCCCATTCTATCTGGGACCAACTATTGTGACCCTGCTCAGAATGATCATTGGTGGTAGCTGGGCACCATCTAGTTTTTCTGGGCTCATAAGGTTGTGGCTCATGTAGACTTGTTTCTTTTATACACTTTTGGTTACCTTCTTACTGTTTTGCTCCTGGCAATTAGAGACACGTAGTTGTGTCTTAGATGGCCTCTTGAAAGCCTTTAAGACCCAGATGCTACTCACTTCACTAGGGTGCAGATCATGATTTTTGTGAACTGTGTTATGCCAAATGACTGAGTTATCCCATGAGACTATGGTCCTAAGCCTTCAAATGCAGAAAACCAATGTTGGAAAGTGTTTGGTTATATCTGAGTATCCATATTTGTGTCTTCAAGGGAATATATGTATCTGCACCCACATATTTTTATTTACACATACCTATAGATACTCTATCTGTTCTCATCTATGTACACACCTATACCTCCCCATATACCCATTTGCATGCACCCATCCGTATGTGCTCAAACACTTGTTTTTACTTTGGTTGTGCTGTGCTCACTACATCCACATTTGGTGTCACTTTTCCTGTCACCAAAAATAACAAGTCTGTACAATCTAAAGCATACTTTCCCTCTCCACCCCACCTCCCCCCAGTCCCCTGGTAACCACTAATGAAGATTGGTCTCTCTATATCTATTCTTGTCTTGTAAAAGTGGAATAATACACTATTTGTCCTTATATGCTTGACTTATTTCACTTAGCGTTATGCCCTCCAGGTCCATCCATGTTGTAATATGTTTCACAGACTCATCATTGTTCTTTATGGTTGCATAGTATTCCATTGTATGTATATACTACAATTTGCTTATCCATTCATCTGTTGATGGGCGCTTTGGTTGTTTCCATTTATTTGCTATTGTGAATAAAGCAAGAATGAACATAGTTGTGCATATGTCCATTCATATCATTATTTTTAGGTCTCTATGGTATATACCTAGGAGTGGGATTGCAGGATCATAGGGTAGTTTTATTTCTCGATTTTTTGAGAAAGCGCTGTACCATTTTCCACAGTGATAGTACCATTTTACAATCCTACCAGCAATAGATAAGGGTTTCAATGTCCCCACATAATCACCAACATTTGATGTTATCTCTTTCTCTTTTCTTTTTTTATCAATGCCATTTTAGCTGTGATAATATAGTATCCCATTGGAGTTTTGATTTGCATCTCTCTTATGGCTAATGATTGTGAACATCTCTTCATGTTTGTGGGCTGCTCGGATGTTGTCTTAGTCATCTAGTGCTGCTATAACAGAAATGCCTCAAGTGGATGGCTTTAACAAACAAATTTATTTCCTCACAGGAAAGCAGGCTAAAAGTCCAAATTCAGGGCGTCACCTCCAGGGGAAGGCTTTCTGTCTCTGTCGGCCTTCTCATCAGTCTTCCCTTGGTCTGGGAGGGTCTCAGCGCAGGAACCTCGGGTCCAAAGGACGCGCTCTGCTCCTGGCGCTGCTTTCTTGGTGATATGAGGTTTCCATGTCTCTCTGCTCACTTCTCTCTTTTATATCTCAAAAGAGACTGGCTTAAGACACTACATAATCTTTTACACCTCATCAATATAACTGCTGCTAATCCATTTTATTGCATCATAATGATAGAGTTTACAACACATAGGGAAATCACATCAGATGATAAAATGGTAGACAATCATACAATACTGGGAATCATGACCTAGCCAAGTTGACAGATATTTTTGGGGGACACAATTCAATCCATGACAGATGTTCTCTTTGGTGAAGATTCTGTTCATGCCTTTTTCCCATTTTGTGATTGAGTTGTTTGTATTTTTGTGGTTGAGTTATTGCAGTTTTCTATAGATTTTAGAGATTAGATCCTTATTGGGTAAGTCATTTCCAAAGATTATTGCCCAGTCTATAGGTTGTCTGTTTACTCTTTTAATAAAGTCTTTTGATGAGCGTAAGTTTTTAATTTTTCTGAGGTCTCGTTTAAACTGCATTTTGCTGCTTTCAAATTCTCTCCTTGTCTTTGGATTTCAGGAATTTTATTAGGATGTGGGATGGAGTTGATCTTGTGGTGTCTGTTTTGATGGAGGTTCGTGTAGCTTCCTGAATTTGCAGGCTTAACTCTCTGCTCAGGTCTGGGAAATTCTCTCTTCTTATCTCTTGGAAAATTGTTTCTGTGGCTTTATTATGGTCATGGTGCTCTGGGATTCCAATAATTCTGTTAGATTTCTTAATTGAATCCCACATTTGTTTTTGGGTTTGTTTGCTTTCCTTTGTTCTTTTCTCTTGTTTCTCTTGAGACTTGGTAAGTTCAGATATTTTGAATGCTAATTCACATATTCTATCTTCTGTTTGTTCAACTCTATTACTGAGTGTTTCTCTTGCTTTTTCTAACTCAGATGTTTTATTCTTCAGTTCCAGTAGCTCTCTCTTTTTTTTATGTTTTCAGATTCCTTGTTGAATCTCTCATTTCATTTCTCCATTTGCTTCCTGAACTCCACTGGCTTGTTTTCTGTGTGTTTTGGTTTCTTTAAACATGTTTAGCACTGCAGTGTGAAAATTATCAGTTATTTGCATTATTCTGGCCTCCATAGGAAAGATTTCCTCTTCTTCATGTTTTGCTTTTGAGTGTTCCTACTTCTCTTGTGCTTTTGTGTTTTTTACTAGTTTTTGTTGAACTTGAGCCATTTTGTTATTTTTCTTTAAATTTTTTATTGTATTTATTGTGGGAAAATTCAAGAGATCTGTATGCTTGGTCTCTGGGATTCAATACATGTGCGCAGGAGGGGGTGTTTTCTCTGCACACATCTGCTGGTGTACGCAGTGGGGATCAACTTTAGTGTAGTGATGGTGAGGAGTTTTTTTAGTCTTTCCTCACTGGCACCCCTGCACTAGCACACCCACTACCCACGGTGTCCTGCTGGGGCCACCTCCTGCATGCTTGTCAGTCTAGACTGTTCTCCTTGCCCTGTTGTCCTTGCAGCTCTCCCTGG
The DNA here is from genome assembly GCA_030035585.1 of Dugong dugon. Classification (NCBI taxonomy): domain Eukaryota; kingdom Metazoa; phylum Chordata; class Mammalia; order Sirenia; family Dugongidae; genus Dugong; species Dugong dugon. The sequence goes on along the minus strand of CM057473.1, from coordinate 114,053,556 downwards.
TCCTAGTGCTTGTTAGTTTTGGACTCAGCGGTGCAACAGTATTCTCATGAGCATCGAGGTATTCCTTCACCCCCTTCCAGTTTCACGTCCCCTCAACTCCCACTACCAATTTGTGCTGCCTTAAAAAAATCCAGCTAGAGCTTCCTCAGACAAGCTTTCTTTATGTGTTCCCTGCTTAGGGTGTTACGCAGTCCCATCCCAAAATGGCTGCGATGAGCTCGCACTCCCAATGTTAGTGAGTAGGATCTCTCAGTCTGTGCTCACCCCATTCTTCCTCTCCCATGCCTCTGGTCTCCCCCTGATTCTCCAGTTCCTCAGCTTCTGTCTGGAGTTCCAAGATCTCAGTCTGTGCTTGTTGTTATTCATTATTCAGTGTGTTAGTTGCTGGGGGTGTAGATGCAAGCATCCACTCACTTTGCCATCTTGCTTCACCCCTAGAATTTTTATGTAGTTTTTAAGTGTCTTTCAGGATTTCTGATTTTTGTGTCTTTTCTAACTAAATTTGTAAAACTAAGTCTTCCATGTGTTAGTGCCTTATGGCATGAGAGTAACTCCTGTCTGTTTCTTCTGCATTGAGTCAGAGTTGTCCATGCCATCTGCTGCCACCCTCTCAAAGGAGGCAATACTTTTCTCATGACCTAGAAATCCAACCCTACAAAGATGACCTGGCTACAAAGATGTGGTTCTACTTTGGTAGCGTTGAAAGATTGATGCTTTTATTTCCAGAAGTAACTGCCTTTTGGAAAAAGGAAAAAAAAAGTTCTAGTTCAATGAAACAGGAGATGTATGCCTTAGACAAACTGCATTGTGGATGTCAAATATTCAGGCAGATATGGAACAGGGAGGGTTATCAGGATCCCTATCAGTTTGACATATGAACAATACATAGAGATGCCCATCAAATAGGTAGGAAACATGACCATGGTTGGAGCTGCTAGATCAGAGAAACATCAAAGACATTTGGGGATAACAAGGAAACTCTTATGTGGTTTATTCTCCCGTCTCACCCACTTCTCTGTGCCACAGTCTTTCCCCAAATATAAGCCCATACTCAAACATTGCAGTGTAAACACAGAAGTCCATTTCCAATGAATGGCCCATTATCCCTTGTCTTCTACCCAGCTAATTCATACACACGTAGGGATATTTCTTTTCCCCTCTTCAGAGATATTCAGGACCCTACTGCACCACAAGAGGTTCTGAACCCCAAGGTGGGTCTCAGGTTTGAGGACTTATTTCTTCTCACAAGACCATGCATCCTGGAGACTTTGAAGGTCCAATCCCTGTTGGCCATTTCGTACTTTGAAAGACCAGTCTGTGTACAGGATGATAATACTCTCAGCTACCATCTCCTTAGAATAAGGATGTCTATTCACCAAGAAAGAATGCAAATGAGCATTTTGGATGGTGATGTCTATTCCTCAGCTATTTGAGGAGGAAAGAAAAAAAAAAAAATCAGGTCCTAGGGGTTTCACATAAAATCCCAAGGCAGAGATCCAGTCAGCAAATATCTATTGAACAGTAGCAACTGTGTGATTCTGGGCTCAGAATACAATTAACCCCAATACTTTACATACGTTTGGTACTCTAGAATTCACAAAAATTAACAGAGAGTATATGGTAGTGGTTAAGTATATGGAATTTGGCATCAGCTCTGTTGCTTCATCTTTTGTGACTTTGAGTAAGGTACTTAACCTCTCAAAGGCCCATTTTCCCATCTGCATAAAAATGGTTAATGTCAATATCTACTTAATAATGTCATTGTGATAATTATATACAATACTAGATGAAAAGTACTTAGTAATCAATAAATATTAACTATTATTAGTACAGTAAATGTTTCTATATATCTTGAGAAAACTACCTAAACTATAGTAGTTATTCAGTTAATAACACTTCTCTGATGTCACGCTGGGCTATATATTCATCCTAAAATAAGTTGAAATAATACATTAATACTGTTATTTTACATAAGAGGATATTGAAGCTTATTTAAATGTTGCCTCCAAGGGTAAATGGCAAGCATTTTTTAGAGTTAGACTTGTAACTTAGGTCTTCTATTTGTATTTGAAAATTATCAATTCTTTGTGTTATTCTGGCCTCCATAGGAGAAATTTCCCCTTCTTCATATTTTGCTTTTGACTGGATCTTCTTGTCTTATGGTTTTTTGTAGTTTACTATTTTTTCTTGAATGTGGGCCACTTTGTTATCTTTTTCTTACATTAAATTTTGTATTCCAGTTTTTGTGGGAAAATTCTCTGATTGGATGCCCTGGTGGTGCAGTGGCCAAGCAAACACCTGCCAACCAAAAGGCTGGGGCTGGTAACCACCAGTGGCTTCACAGGACAAAAATGTGGCAGCCCAACTCTGCTAAGACTCACAGCCCTGGAAACCACACAGGGAAGCTCCACTCAGCCCCACAGGGTCACTGTGAGTCAGAATCAGCCCAGTCCTAGTAGGCTTCATATCATTTCCTGAAAACCAGTAGAAGGCACTTTTAACCATAGGTTTTTTTTCAGTACTGATTCAGGAATTCCAGATGCTTGATCTCTGAAATTTAATACACACGCATAGGAGTGTTGTTCAGCTGGTAGCAGACACTGATGTAAGCGGTAGGGCTTGACTTTCCCATGGTGAAGGTGGGGCGCTGTCTATGTCTTTCCGTCGTGGGCAGCCCTGCACAGACTCTCCCATGGTGTCCTGCTGTGGATGTCCCTATGTGATACCCACCAGTCTGAAGTATTCCCTCACCCTGCCCTTGAACTTCCTCCTTGTCCTAGTACCCATCCATCTCGGGCCTCAGCGAGATTCGACAGCACTCTCTTGCAGCGTCACAATCTCCCTTCACTCCCTCATACTCTGCAGCCTGCGAACTCCCGTGGCCAGTTTGTACCACCTTAAATAAATGTGCTATGGTTTCCTCAGATTAGCTTCCTTTCTGTGTTCCCTGTTTGGGATGTTGCGCAGCCTAACTCCAAGATGGCTGCGATGACAAAGCTCAGGTGGTTTCTCCCAGCTTCTGAGACCTTCTCGCTCCTCCTCTCACATGCTTCTGGACTCATCCCAACTCTTCAATGCCTCAGCTGCCATCTGGAGCGCTGAGATTTCAGTCTGTCCTTGTTTTGATTTGTTGTTCAGTGGGTTAGTTCCTGGGGAGTAATTGAGAGCATCCACTCACTTCACCATCTTGCTCTGTCATCCTGAAATACTTCCTTTTATTACCAGAAAGACCAATTAGCAGGAGTTATTCGAAAAATTCTTGTACATGAGGCCTCCATTAGTTGGGGCCTGACTTGATGGCAACCAACAAGGACAATCTTGAGAAGGCACTCTCTTCCCCATCAGCCTAATGATGCGCCATCACTTCAGCACTTCCTTTTGTACGTTACAGGTGTCCTCCCCTGGGGACTGTGTCATGGCTTAAACTGACAGCTTGCCATTTCATACATGACATGCCCTTAGGAACTGGAGATGCATGAGTCAGATGCTCAGGCTCTAGGTTGTGCTCTTGTTTTGACCAGTCTTAGGAAGGGTGTTTAAAGGAACTGTCCTGTGTGTCTCCCCTGTAAAAAAAATTCCCCAGCCCTTCTTTGTTTGTGGTGGAGCCTTTCTCCCATGATAAAAGCTGAATATGGCAGATGTGTTCATTCCCAGCCTCTATGGCATCTGGCTATGTGACCTCTTTCTGACCAATGAGGTATAAGGGGTAGTCTGCTGGGTACGTCTCAGAAAGATATGCTAAGCAAGCTCTCTCTTCCTTATCTTGTTTCTCCCTGACTTCTATCCAGATATGTGAGGATTCATCCTCTGAAACTGTGTAGCCACCATGGGACTGAGATGTGACTGGGATGATGGATTGGAAGGATGGAGTGGGCCTGGTCCTTGATGCCATCACTGAGCCACTGAACAAACCCTGGACTGCCTACCTCTGGACAGCTTGATAAATAAAACAAGCAAACCAACCACAGAAACCCCAAGCTCTCACAAACTTGTAGTTGAAGTGACCTTTAATTGAGTGTTCTGTTATTCTATTACTCTCAGCTGAAAGCACCCTGAAACTCACATAATAGTAGCAATACTTCTATGCACCAGGGACTTTCCTAAGTTATTTCTGTATCTTAACTCATTTACTCTATGCAGTAACACTGTGAGGCAGACAGTTTGATTAACTTCCATTTTATAGTTGTTCAAACTTAGGATCAGGGCGGTTAATTTGTTGCCCACGGTCACATAACGAGGAAGTAGTAAAGCTTGGAGTCAAACCTGAGCTGACTGGGCCAGAGCCCATGTTCTTATCCACTACCCTTTGCTCTGTGGTATTGCATGTGGATGGTGAAAAGGGGGACCTAGGAGAGTCTTATCTTGCCCCTCCCCCCAAACACACATTGTAGCATTAAACAGGGCCACTGTTAGAGACTCCATGTCGGTGTCTGTGTTATAGCCACTGAAAACATGATGGTAGGACACAGAGAGAGCACAGAGCCCTAGCCAGAACACAGGAAAATCTGTGTATCCATGGCATGCATTGCTACTTCCACTCTTCTCCCGGCAATAGCACCCTGTACTACTGGCTCATATTGTTGTTGTTCGTGCTGCTTTGCTTGAGCAAGCACCAGGTTCCCCTGATATGAGTAGGGCCAGGTGGGACTTCAACAGCTACTCACAGTTTTTTTTTTTTTCTGCACACTCTTTTCCTGCTGTGATTTCTATAGTACTAGTGTGTAGGGAGCAACTTCAGAATGTCTGACTTCCCCTCACAGCACATTGGGCTTTTTCTCTCTCACCTGAAGCACTTGAGCAGAGCTTAAATCTCTGACATGGTCCCCTGAGCGTCAACCCTGTCAGCTCTCTCAGTTACTGCCTTTACCCGCACCTGGAGGATTACGAGATGTATGGTCTTGCTGGATTCAAGCCATGGAGAGGCAAGCACACAACTTTGGAGGTGGATTTCAGTGAGTAAGCAAAGATATGAGTACTGAGACTAAGAAGACGATCACCATTTTGCAAAAAAGAAAAAAAGATCGAAGCATTGAAGGGAGATCAGGAGTGCCAAGTGAATTGGGCATGTGGTGAGTGCTATTTCAAATAGGATCATCATGGTGTCTTGTCGAGAATATCAAATCTGAGCAAAGATCTGAAGGAGCCAGGGGTCATGCCAAAGTCTGGGAGCAGTGTTGCAGGAAGATGTAAAAGCAGGTGTAAAAGTCCAGAAGCAGAGCGTGACTGAGCCCAGATGATGGTCTTTATACACAGTGCACAGAGGGATTTAAAAAATTCAGTGAACACAGAATGCTTTGTAGCAATTTTCATGTCAGTTGAGGTTACAGGACATAGAAAGTCTGCCCTCTTGCCCATCCCCAATCTCAACATTGTGATTGCCTTTTGCCTTCCACTCAGTGCTGGAGAGTTGGAGAGTCTCAGGCCTTGGGGATTGTGCTCCATGTCTCTACAAAGACAAGGATCCTGTCTGTCTCTCCTCAGAGTCCACACAGTGACATCCACGTTCAGGTTCTCAGTCTGTGGCATGGTCTCACCCAAGTGCTGTCCTGTCCACCTGGCAACTCTAAAACTTGAATTAGAGTGGAGGGATTTTTCTCTTGTGGTCTCTTTCACTTTTCTTTTAAGGCTTTTACAAGTACATTGGCAGAGCTCAGTGATTTCAGAGAAAAAAAAATTATCTCTAAAATACCTGTCATTGCAAGACTTTCAGTCTTTCAATACCACACTTATTCATAGCCTCCCCACCCCAGTTTTTCTGTGCTATATGATGTTGGAGAAAAATAATTAATTTAATCAAAATACTTTATCGATCACCTACTCCGTGTTAGGCAGTTATCCAGGCACTGCGGTTACCAATGAACAAACCATGAAGCTTACATTCTAGTCCAGGGAGGGAAATGGTACGCAAAGTAAAAGAGTAAAATGAATAGACTGTGAGATGCTGTTAACTCCTATAAAGAAAATAACGACTGCCAGAGGAACGTGTTTTAACTTAAAATAGGGGAATCATGTATTATCTCACTGAAAAGATAGAAGTTTAGTAAAGACCCTCCGTAACTTGGGGAGCAAGCCATGTGGATTTCTGGGTTAAAGAGCATTCCTGGCAGAGGAAAGAGCAAGTGCCAATGCCCTGAGATGGAAGTGCCAATGCACTGCTCCAGTTAATAGTTTAGAAACAATATATAGAGTTAATGCAAAGACCACAAAACTTCCAGTCAATAGCAGTTACACCAACCCAGAGAAGGCTGCTTGCCCTGCACGTTTTTACCTAATCCCAATCTTTATCTGACCTTCACTGTCGTACAATGGGGAAGAGATGGGGAGTCATTTCTGTTTCAGACCCAGAGGACTCACTGTGTAGTCTCTGAGATCCATGTGGGATTTACCCGGCCGTGGGGTTCCTCAGTATAGTTCTTGGACCCCTGCCCTGGCCTGCTCAGGCAGGCACTCTCTCTGGGGTACAACCTCAGCTGCGACCAGCCTCGACATCAGAATGGAGTGAAAATGGAGAATCTTTGTTCCCTTCTCTTGGGGTGTCAACATTCATTGGTGGTGGAGGGTCAGACCAGTGTCTGGGCCCAATCAGATTGCTTTAGCCAAGAAAAGTGTTATGGGTGAACACTCACACTTGAAATACTCTCCCTTTCTTTCTTAACTTTCCTGAGTGTAGTCCCTCTGTCACTGTAGGACTTCCTGGAGCATTCAACCATTGACCCCACTGAGAATAACTATTGCTTGAGCTGACATATTCTGTTTCCAAATATGTGTCTTGGAATTATAAACTAGAAATACTAGATCTAGAGTAAACGGAAGGGAGTCTGGGGCTTATGTTAGACTCTTCACCAGGGCTTCATGATCAGGGTTGAGGGACACTGTGGATGAGTGTTCAGTGTGAGTGTGAAATTGGGGGAAGGAGAGGTGCCACAAGACAGGAGTCATATTATACCACACAGAGATCTTGGTGTCAAACACAGTCCCCTACAGAGATACTGTGTTTAGGCCATTAGCCTGATCTCTGTGTACAGGGCCTTGGAAGGAAAGAGGAAGACAAGTTTGTGAAGGATGCCGTCCTCAAATGCTATGTGTTTGTTGAGGTTAAAAGTAACCGGAGATAAGAGTGCAGAGGAAGAGCTATGCCCATCCAAGTCATAGTCTCCTTGTTCTAAGAGGGCACTATTGTTGCTATCCTTTTATCCAGACCCAGTTATCCTACCTTTACTCATTGATGGGAATACTGCTTCGTGTAGTAGGAACTTGGCAGTCTGCAGCACCAACAAGGACATCGAGATTGCTTGGAGAACTACATTCTCTCCCTTTATTTTTCCTGGTTGCCCATTCAAGGCTGCACTATATAGGCAATGTGCGATTCTCAGCAACTTTAGGGCAACCCAGGAGAGTGCCTGTCAGAAAGTACATTTGGGAAGTTGTGAGTGTGTATGAAGCCAAATTTTTCTACATAAAATCGAACTTTTCCTGTATGTGGCTATATGAAAAATAATGAGTATATCATAGTGTAGTGGTTTTATGAGTTTTGTTCTGCTTGTTATGTCTGTGTTAACAACCCATTGCAATCTTAATTAAAGTTGTTTCAGTGGCGCTGATAAAACCCCAGGCCTTAAAGGGTAGATCCGGGCCTGTTCAATGGGAATACTCCAACTGTTTGGAAAGAGGGTAGTGGCTTTCCCTGAGAAGTAGAGGTGTATTATAAGGAATTCACATTAATATACATGTCAAACATCAAAAAAGCACAGAGATAGAGATCTTGCTACAAGGACTTTATTTGGGATAAGGAAAGGAAACTGAGGACAAGGTACGAAGAATAATAACAATTCTTTTAGATCTTCAAAGCAAATTATGAACTCTTGTCTCTGTTTAGAAGCTCAACTGCAGCAAAATAAGAAGACACGACTATTGAGGGTGCACCTCCCAAGGGGACGTTCTCTGGAAAGACATGACGATCTTCTGCAGTAGCAGATAAGGTTCTTCCTTAGGCCTGGAGAAACAGAGGAAGCATCAAGCATTGAGTACTAGGTCAGGGTTGAGTGGTAGCAGAGGATCCTGGAGAAGTTATACCCTGGGTTGAGTGGATGTGTCATTTTGACTAAATTAGAGCTCGAAGCAATGATTGGCCTCAACAGGGTAAACAGAAATAACAGTAAATAGCAAATGTTGGCCCCACAGGATTAGAGAGCCTCTCTGATATTACAGGTAGTAACACTGGGCGTAGAGTAAACACAGCTGTTGATTCTTCAATAGGAGATGGCTCTTGTCTGAAGTTCTGGGGAAAGAAGAGGAGTGTCAGGCAGAGTGGGCAAGGAGGATAGGAGAGGCAGAGCCAGACTAGTAGAGATACACTAAGAAGCCTTGTGTCCACTTGCAGTAGACATAACACCTGTCCTATTAGATGGTCAGAATTTGCACTTTTGTCATAAATCAAAGGAAATCTTACTGGCTATGTGGGATCACAGCTTTCCCTATCCCAGTCTATCATTTACATGCTGCTCCCACGCCATAAAGTAGACACCTCAAACTCCGGGCTGCTAACCTGTCATTCCACCTCATCCACACATCCCCATTTCAAGCACAGCCTCCATGGATAACAAGTTCCTCTTATAGGCCTGGTGTCATCTCTCTCGATGAAGTGTCTGTGTTTTATTCGCAGATATTACGGAACCAAATCCTTTGGTGCTGAGGTGCCCTCGAAGAGCCTCTAACGGCAATGCTATTGTTTTCTAATGATTCTATGGCTAGTTTGAGGCACAGCTGGAGCTGGAACCCCCTATAGCACATGGATCTCACCTGAAGCCTCTTGGACTGAGTGTTCGTGTCCTTCAAAGGAGACTGACATGTACTGGTCCTCTGCTTCAGGCTCATCCTGGGCTGGAACCTCATTAGCCGACTGTCCTAGGGGCTCAGCCTGGGCCTGGAGGGCCAGCAGGAGAATGGCAGCGAGGAGGGCGAGGGTCCTCATGACTGTGAGTCACCCAGAGGTCAGCTTCCTGTATGGCAGAGCAGGAGTCTGAGTGTGTTGGAGAGTGAAGAGACTAAGCCAGTATTTATACATCTGTTATGAGTAGGCTCAGAGATGAGCAATCCAGTTAGAGGAGGTGTGTATTTGTTCTGGGGATAGTGCTTGTGGGCACCTGTTGCCCTCAAAGTCTCTTTGATGTTACTCTGTTCTAGCAGCTTTAATTGCAACAGAAGTCTGTATGTCTAGTGTCTGCACTTGGTGCACGTTGACAGTGATGATAAGGACCTGACGTATTTCCCTGTTCCGCATCTGTTTGACTCTTTACCTCTTAATAATTGAGAAAAGAAGCGAAACAATGCTTTCATTCAGTAAGTTCAGGGGGAAAACACCTTCTGTTTTCTGAAGGTGGGCCTTGCTGGAGCCCTAGATCATTGGGCCAGACTTGGACCCCGATGGAGTAGAGTGTTAATTCACTGCAGGAGTCAAGGGCCAGTAATCCTGCCATGAAGGAGGCTTTGAAGGTTATAGGGAGAGTAGGCTCCTGTCAGGACTAGTGCAGAGAGGACAATGACTCGATTAGGTTTCAGGTAAAATGAACATCAGATTCAAGGCCAGAAGGATATTAGTTAATGCACTGGTCAGACTAAAGCCCAAAGATAGACACATTAAATGTTTACTAGTTACATCTCTCTACTTTGAGAAATATCAATCTGAGTGATGTATACACAGCCTCCTTCTGTGTCTGTGAATTTTTTGATAAAAAATTAATTCATGCACATGGAAAAAAATGCAAAAGGTAGAAATAGTAATGCGTAAAAAAAGTTAACATTTTTTTTCTGTATCTGGTGCCCAGTCTTGTAGCTTTGCTCCAGGAAACCACCATTATTAACAACCGTACACATAATTTCGCCCCTTGCTTTATTCACCTAGTGATAAAGCTTGGATATACCACTTTATGTCAATGCATATAGATGTGTCTCATTTTTTAAAAGAGCTTTATATTATTCCAGTGCTTGCGTATGCCATAATTTAACTATTTTCTATAGACTTTATTAACTATATTTCTTATTAGCAAAGTATCATTAAATTAATACAATTTGGTTATTTCTAAACTTTTGCAGTTACAAGCAAGACCGAAATGAATAGCTTTTCACATATAGCATTTTGCCCATAAATGATTATATATGTTTGAAATAAATTCCTAGAAGAAGAAGGTGAACCGGGTCAAAGAATATGTCGTGTACAGTTGATGGATATTACCATATTGCCCTCCACAGAGGCTGTAGATTAACAGCCACAAAAATGTATGAGCCTGCTTGCTCTCCCCTCAACTTCTGCCGATGGAATGTGTTTTAGAAGGTCCTGTTATTAACCAATTTCCATCATGCTTTCTTCCTGCCTGTGTTCCAGGCAGCAATGTGCGGCATTAAAAGTACTGGGTATCCCACACTCTCTTGCATACAGCTCAGTGTGGCCAGTAAACAGATCTCTCTGACCACTAAAATGTAATGCCTACGGAGAATATCCCGTTTCAATGACAACAACTGAAATTTTTGCTATGTTATTGCTCTATTTTTCCCTCCATATTTCTGCTCGGATCATGGAAGTAGTTGGATTTGCGGTAGCTCTGTTTTGTCCACGAGGAAGACAGTTGCTAAATATGGATGGTGAGGCTGGTTACCTTGTTACTTGAGGTCGTTGTTGAAACATTTCACCCACCTCCTGGATTGCCCACACCTGGATTTTTTTTGACCTGAGAAAAACAAGCTCCTTACTTTTTTAAGCCATTGTTTGTTGGGGTTTCTGGTGTTTGTGGCTGAAAGCAATCTGATATATGTGTCAGGAAGCTTTTTGACCTTTTCCAATCTGATGGGTAAAAAGTGGTATCCCAGTGTAGTTATTACTGCGTAGTCTAATGAATGAGGTGCAACATGTTTTAACATCTAAGATGCATTTGTATTTATTTTTGCAGAAATTTCCTTTCATGTTTTGCCCCCCCCCCCCTTTTTTTGAAAGGGCATTGTTGGTGGTGGTTGTTGTTTTAATTGATTTGTAGGAGCGCTGTATAAATTCAGGAATTTAGCTGTATGTCATATGTATTGCAAATACTTTTCAGTTTGTCATGTCTCTTTTGACTGTTTTTTACTTCTACCGTGCAAAAAGTTTGGTTTTTTGTGTAGTTTTCATTTTTATTTACTTATTCTAAACAATATTTTGTTGTGTTATTTTGGTGAAAGTTTACACAGGAAATTAGGTTCTCCTTTAACAATTTCTATACGTATTGTTCAGTGACATTGGTTACATTCTTCACGATATATCAGCATTCTCGTTATTTCCATTTTGGTTGTTCTGTTTCCATTAATCTAACTTCCCTGTCCTCTCTTGCCTTCTCATCTTTGGTCTAGGGTAAATGTTAACCATTTGGTTTCACATAGGTGATTATTTTGAGAAGCACGGTATTCATGGGTGATATTATTTATTTTATGGGCCTGCCTGTCATTCGGCTGAATGGTGACCTCTGGGAGTGGTTTGAGTTCCAATTTTAAAGGGTATCTCAGGGTGATAGTCTTTCTTGGGGGTTCATCTGGTCTCTACCGATCCAGTAAGTCTGTCTTTTTTTTTTAGGAATTTGAGTTTTGTTCTGCTTTTTTCTCCCGTTCTATCTGGGCCCATCTATTGAGTCCCTGGTTGAAATAGTTGGTAGTGGTAGCTGGGCACCATCTACTTCTGGTCTCAGGGTAGGCGATGCCATTGTTCATGTAGACTATTGGTTTTATAGGCTAGTTTCTTCTTTGAGTCTTTGGTTTCCTTCTTTCTCTTTAGCTCTGGACGAATAGAGACCAATAGTTGTATCTTAGATGGCCGTTCGCAAGCTTTTAAGACCCCAGATGCTGCTCACCAAACTAGGATGTAGAGCATTGTCTTTATGGACTATACTATGCCAAATGACTGAGTTTCTCCATGAGACTATGGTCCTAAGCTGTCAAACCAAATAGACCAATCCCATGAGGTATCTGGCTGTGTCTAAGAAGTATCCATATCTGTGCCTCCTATGTGGTTTATTTTATACTTGAAAACACATACAACACACGTAAACATGTATATACATATGCCGACAGTTATTCATATATGCCTTCCTGTACATATTTATGCATACTTATATATATACGTAACCAAACACATATTTTTTACTTGTTTTTACTGTTGTTGCAAAATTATATATACCCCAATGAATTTTTTTTTACAAATTTCTACATAAATTGTTCATTGATGTTAGTTAAATTTATCACAGTTTGTCTGTGTTCCCTTTAATTGTGTCTATACCCTTCTGTTTGTGCTCAAGCTCTCGTTTTTTCAGCGGTTGTGCTGTGCTCACTAGTTCCTTGCTTGGAGCTACAGTTCCCATCACCAAAAGTAACAAGTCTCTAAGCGCTAAAATGTATTTACCCCTTCTCCCCTTTCTCCCTGGTAGCCGCCAATGAATATTGGTCTCCCCATTTTATCTGTTCTTGTCTTCTTATAAGAGAGGGATCATACAATATTTGTCCTTATATGATTGACTTATTTCAGTTAGCATTATGCCCTCCGGGTTTGTCCATGTTATAATATGTTTGCCGGAATCATCGTTGTTCTTTATGGTTGTACAGTATTCCGTTGGATGTATGTACCAGATTTGCATATACATTCATCTGTTGATGGGCACTTCAGTTGTTTCCATTGTTTTGCTGTTGTGGATAAAGCTCAATAAACACAGGAGTGCTTATATCTGGTCGTGTCAGTTTTAGGTCTCGGGGGGTATATTCCTAGGAGTGGGATTGCTAGATTGTAGAGTAGCTCTATGTCTATTTGTTTGAGGAAGTGCCAAAATGTTTTCCATAATGGTTGTACCATTTTACAGTCCCACGAGCAATGAATAAGGGTTTCAATTTTCCCACATCCTTGCCAACATTCATTGTTTTCTGTTTCTTTAATCAGTGCCATTTTAGTAGGAGTGATATGGTATCTCACAGTCGTTTTGATTTGCATCTCTGTAACGGCTAATGATTGTGAGCATATTTTCATGTGTTTGTAGACTGCTTGAATGTCTTCGTGGGTGAAAGTTCCGGTCATGTCCTTTCTCATTTTATAATTGGGTTGTTTGCTTTTGTGTTGTTGAGTTGCTGAAGTTTTTTTTTTAAATAAATTTTAGAGATTAGACCCTTTTCTGATATGTCTTTTCCAAAAAATCTTTCCCAGTCAGTAGGTTCTCTTTTCATTGTTTTGATCATGTCTTTTGATGAGCTGAAGTTAATAATTTTTATGAGACACCATCTATCTATTTTGTCTTCTTGCTCATTTGTTGTAATGCTTGATATCCTGTATTTTATAGAAGATTAGGTCCCATAGTTTTTTCCCTGTGTTTTCTTTCAGGGACTTTAAGGTTTTAGGTTTGACATTTAGGTCTTTGATCCATTTTGAGTTTGTTTTGTGTGTGTTTGGTGCAAAGTATGGGTTCTGTTTCCATTTTCTGCAGGTGGATATACTGTTTTGCCAGCACCATTTGTTAAAGATACTGTCTCTGCCCCAGTCTGCTTGGACTTTGACCACTTGTCAATAATCAGTTGTACATAGAAGTTTGGGTTTACCTCTGAGTTCTCAATTCTGTTCCACTGGTCTATGTGTCTGTTGTTGAGCCAGTACCAGGCTGTTTTGATTACAGTGGCTGTATAGTATGTTTTGATATCAGGGAGTATGAGGCCTCCTGCTTTGTTCTTTTTCTTCAATATTGCTTTGGCTGTTCGGGGTTTCTTTCATTTCCATATGAAGTTGGTCATTAGTTTTTCCATTTCATTAAAGAATGTTGTTGGGATTCGTATCAGGATTGCATTGAATCTGTAGGTCGCTTTAGGTAACACTGACATTGTCACTATATTAACCCTTCCTATCCATGAACACAGGATGTGTTTCCAGTTTTGTAGGTCTCTTCCAGTCCCTTGTAACAGGGTTTTGTAATTCTCATTGTATAAGTCTTTTATGTCCGTGGTTAGGTAAATTGCTAGGTATTTTATTGGTTTGGGGGCTGTTGTAAATGGTATTTGTTGTGGACGGAATTGTGTCCCTCTAAAATGTTTATTAATTTGGCTGGGTCATGATTCTCAGTATTGGGTGATTGTCCACCATTTTGTCATCTGATGTGATTTTCTTATGTGTTGTAAATCCTACCTCTCTGATGTTAATGAGGCAGGATTAGAGGCAGTTTTGTTAATGATGTTGGACTCAATGTACATGATTAGGTTTTGTTTGAAGTCAATCTCTTTTGAGATATAAAGGACAGAAGTGAGCAGAGAGACAGAGGGGACCTCATCACCACCAAGCAAGGAGTGCCAGGAGAGCACATGTGCTGTAGACTCAGGGTTCCTGCACTGAGAAGCTCCTAGACCATGGGAAGATTGATGACAAGGACCTTCCACCAGAACCAACAGAGAGAGAAGGACTTCTCTTAGAGCTGGCACCCTGAACTTGGACTTCTAGACTCCTAGACTGTGAGAGAATAAATTTCTCTTTGTTAAAGCTATCCACTTAGTGGTATTTCTGTTGTACTAGCACCAGATAATTAAATCAGTCTTGTTTTCATGATTTCTTCTTCTTAGGAGTAACCTTTGTTAACATAGAGGAACCCAAATGATTTCTGTGTGTTGATCTTGTATCCTTCAGTGGTGCTAAATTCTTCCATTAGTTTCATCAGTTTTCTTGTGGAATCTTTAGCGTCTAGTATATATAAGGTCATGTCACCTGCAAATAGTGGTAATTTTACTTCTTTTCCAATTTGGATACCTTTTATTTCTCTTTCTTGTGTTACTGCTGTGGCTAGGACTTCCAGTACAATGTTGAATAAGAGTGGTGATAATGGGCATCCTTATCTTATTCCTGTTCTCGGAGGAAAGGTTCTCAGCCTTTCTCCACTGAGTATGTGTTAGCTGTTGGTTTTTCATATACGCCCTTAATTATGTTGTGAAATTTCCCTTCTATTCCTATTTTGTTGAGAGTTTTTATCAGGAAAAGATGTTGAATTTTATCAAATGCCTTTTTTTGCATCAGTTGATATGATCATGTGGTTCTTTTCTTTTGTTTTATTTGTGGTGGATTACATTGATTGAGTTCCTGGTGTGGAACCACCCTTGTAAACCTGCTATGAATCCCACTTGATCGTGGTGTATGATTTTCTTAATATGTTGCCATAGTCTGTTGGTTAGAATTTTGCTGAAAACTTTTGCATCTATGTTCATAAGGGATATTGGTCTGTAGTTTTTTTTTTTTTTTTGTGTGTGAAGTCTTTGTCTGGTTTCAGTATCATGGTTATGCTGGCTGCATAGAAGGAATTCGGTAGTGTTCCTTCCTCTTCTATGTTTTTGAAGAGATTAAGGAGGATTGGCGTCAACACTTCTCTGAACATTTGGTAGAATTCTCCAGTGTAGCCATCTGGTCCTAGGTTATTATTATTATTATTTTTTGATGACATCTTTAATCTCCTCTTTTGTGATGGGTCTCTTCAAATTTTGTACCTGTTAGTGATTATTTGGGTAGGTAGTGTGTTTCTAGGAATTTGTCTTATTTCTTCTAGGTTTAAAAAATTGTTGGAGTATAATTTTTCATGGTAATTGGTTATGATCTTCTTTTTCTCTGATGAATTGGTTGTAATGCCACCAATTTCATTTCATAATTTGGTTATTTGATTCTTCTGGATTTTTTCTTTGTCAGTCTAGCCAGTGGTTTGTCTATTTTTTGGATTCTTTCAAAGGAGCAGCTCTGGTTTTGTTAATGCTTTCAATTGTTTTTGTAGTTTCTAATTCATTTATTTCTACCTTGATTTTTTATTATTTCTCTTTTCTGGGTTGCTTTTGGCTTCCTTTGCTCTTCCTTTTCTATTTGTTCAAGTTGTCTGTTTAAGTTAGTGATTTTGGATCTTTCTTCTTTTTTAATGTAGGCATTTATTGCTATCAATTTCACTCTGAGTGCTGTTTTTGCTGTGTCCCAAAGGTTTTGATATGTTGTGTTTTCATTTTTATTTGATTCTAGGAATTTTTAAATTATGCTTTTGATTTCTTGTATGATCCAATAATTTTTTAGTAGTGTATTATTTAGTTTCCATGTAATTATTATTATTATTTTCCTCATTTGTCTTGTTGTTGATTTCTAGTTTCGTACTGTTATGGTCCAATAAGATGCTTTGTAAGAGTTCAGTCTTTTCCAATATGTTGCCACTTATTTTGTGACATAGCATTTGGTCTATTTTGGAAAATGATCCATGTGCGCTGGAGAAGAATGTGTATACTTTTGATGTTGGGTGGAGTGTGCAATATATATCTGTTAGGTTCACTTGGCTTATGGTTTTATTTAAGTTCTCAATGACTTTAGTGATTTTCTTTTTAGATGTTCTGTCTAGTTGAAAGTGGTATGTTGAAGTCCCCTACTAGTATTGTGGAGTTGTCTATTTCTCATTTTGTATCAGTCAGAATTTCTTTCATGTATTTTGGTGCATTGCTGTTATGTGCATATATATTTATAATTGTTATGTCTTCTTGTTGAATTGACTCTTTCGTTATTATCTAATGTTCTTCTTTATCACTTATAACAGATTTTAATTTAAGCCCACTTTATCTGATATCAGTATGGCCACCTTTGCTATTCTTTTGTTTACGGGTTGCATGGAATATTTTTCTTCATGCTTTTCTTCACAGTCTGTGTCCTTGTGTCTAAGGTGTGTGTCTTGTAGACAGCAAAAGGATGCTTCATGGTTTTTTATCCATTCTGCCACTCTCTGATTTTTGCATGGGGCGTTCAGACCATTTACATTTAAAGTAATTACTGAAAACAAATTGTCTATTTCATTCATTTTGTTATTTGTATTTTGAGTGTTTTGTATCTTATTATACTAATTTTTCTGTTTTTGTTTGTATTTGATGCTTTCTTGTGATGAGCATTTCTGTTAACTTTCTTCTTTTCTCCAGAGGGTTTCTCTTAGTGATTTCTTAGTAGTTACCATGTATGTTACATTATGTGACTTACAATTACTACAGCATGTAGCATAAGGATAACTGTTAATATAAAACCTTAACGTAATAAATCTATTCCTGTTATCCGCCCTCCATCCCCCACTTCTGTTGGTGTGTCTCCATTAACATCAATATACAACCTATATTTAATAGGTTTAGTTTGTACTTATGTCTTAATGTTCTTGCCTTTCCACTTGGAGTACTCCCTTGAGTAATACTTGCAAAGCAGCCTGGTAATGTCAAATTCCCAGAGCTTCTGTGTGTTTGTGAATGTCTTGATTACCCTCTCAGTTTTGAGTGAAAACTTTGCTGGGTAAAGGGTTCTTGACTGGCAATTGTTTTGGTTCAGTATTTTATATACATCGCTCCACTGTCCTTTGGCCTCTAGAGTTTGTGGGGAAAATCCACACTGATTCTTATGAAAGACCCTTGGTATGTTAAATTGCGTTTTCTTCTTGCTGCTTTCAAAATTCTCTCCTTGTCTTAAGTTTTCAAGAATGTTTTTGGATGTGGCACAGAGTTGATCTATTTGTGTCTCTTTTGATTAGGTTTCGTGTAGTTTCCGGTATTTTCTGCCTTGGTTCTCTGCCCAGGTCGGGAAATTCCCTTTTATTATCTCTTGGAAAATTGTTTCTATGGCTTTATTATGGTCATGATGCTCTATAATTCCAATAATTCTAATGTTAGATTTATTATTAGTTTAATCCCACATTTCTTTTTGGGTTTGTTTGCTTTTCTTTGTTCTTTTCTTTGTTTCTCTTGAGACTTGATAAGTCCAGATATTTCTATTCTAATTCAGATATTCCATCTTCTGCTTCTTCAACTCTATTGATGAGTGTTTCTCTTGCTTTTTCTAATTCAAATGTTTTATTCTTCAGTTCCAGTAGTTCTCTTTGTTTTTTCTTTTTTATCTTTTCAAATTCTTTGTTGAATTTCTCATTTCATTTCTCCATTTGCTTCCTGAACTCTGCTAACTGGTTTTCTGTGTTTTTTTTTTTTTTTTTTTGGTTTCTTTAAACATATTTAGCACTATAGTGTGAAAATTGTCAGTTATTTGCATTATTCTGGCCTCTATAGGAAAGATTTCCTCTTCATGTTTTGCTTTTGAGTGTTCCTTCTTCTCTTGTGCTTTTTTGTTTTTTTTAGTAGTTTTTGTTGAACTTGAGCCATTTTGTTATTTTTCTTTAAATTTTTTATTATGTTTATTGTGGGAAAATTCAAGACATACACATGCTTGGTTTCTGGGATTCAATACACATGCACAGGAGGGGATGTTTTCTCTGGACGCTTCCTCTGATGTGTGCCGTGAGGATCAACATTAGTGTGGTTATAGTGAGCAGTTTTTTAAATCTTTCCCTCACGGATGCCCCTGCACTGGCACACCCCATACCCAAGGTGTCCTGCTGGGGCTGCCTCCTGATTGCCTGTCAGTCTGGACCATTCTTCTTGCTCTGTTGCCCTTGCAGCTCTCCCTGGTCCCAGTGCCTGTTTGTTTTGGACTCAGCGAGGCTCCACATTATTCTCATACAGCGTTAAGTTATTCCTTCGTCTCCTCCCACTTTCATGGCTCCTCAACTCCTACTACCAATTTGTGCTGCCTTAAACAAATCCAGCTAGAGCTTCCACAGACAAACTCCCTTTGTGTGTTCCCTGCTTGGGGTGTTATTCAGTCCCATCCCCAAATGGCTGTGATGCACTCGCACTCCCGATGGTCACAGGAAGGATCTCTCAGTTCTGTGCCCTCCTCGTTCCCCCCTCCTCCAATTCTGTACTCCCTTCAATTCTCCAATCCCTCAGCTGCTGTCTGGAGTTCCAAGATCTCAGTCTGTGCTGGTGTTTATTCATTGTTCAGTGTGTAGATGGGAGCATCGACTCACTTTGCCATCTTGCTTCACCCCCCAGGATTTTCATGTTGTTTTTAAATGCCTTTCATTATTTCTGACTTTTGTGTCTTTCCTAATTAAATTTGTAAAACTAAGTCTTCCATGTGTTATTGCCTGTATGGCATGAAAGTAATTCCTAACTGTTTCTTCTGCACTGAGTCAGAGTTGTCCATCCTACCTGCTGCCTCCCTCCCAGAGGAGGCAATACTTTCCCCATGATCTAGAAGCCCAACGCTACAAAGATGACCTGGCTACAAAGATGTAGTTCTACTTTAGTAGCATTAAAAATTGATGCTTTTAATCCCAGGAGTAACTGCCTATCTTTGGGGTGGGGGGAAGAAGTTCAGGTTCAATGAAACACCAGATAGATGCCTTAGACAAAACTGCATTGTGGATGTCAAATATTCAGGCAGATGTGGAGCAGGGAAAGTTATCAGGATCCCTGTCAGTTTGACATACAAACAATACATATAGATGCCCATTGAATAGATAGGAAACATGGCCATGGTTGGAGCTGCTAGATCAGAGGAACATCAAAGGCGTTTGGGGATAACAAGGAAACTCTATGTGGTTTACTCTCCTGTCTCACCCTCTCCTCTGTGCCACGGTCTTTCCCCAAATATAAGCACATACACAAACATTGCAATGTAAACACAGAGGTTCGTTTCCAATGAATGGCCCCATTATCTCTGTTCTTGCACCCAGCTAATTTGTACACACAGGGATATATCTTTTCCTTCCTCAGAGTTATTGAGGACCCTGCTGCACCACAAGAGGTACTGAACCCCAAGATGGGTCTCAGTTTTGAGGACTTCTTTCTTCTCACAAAACCATGCATCCTGGGAGACTTTGAGGGGCAATCCTTTGGCCATTGTATAGCTTGATAGACCAGTCTGTGAACAGGTTGATAATACTCTCAGCTACCATTTCCTGAGAATAATGGTATCTTTTCACCAAGAATGATTACAAATGAGAATTTTGGATGGTGATGTCTTTTCCTCAGCTACTTGAAAAAAAAAAAAAAATCAGGTCCTAGGGGTTCACATAAAATCTCAAGGCAGGGATCCGGTCAGCAAATATCTATTGAACATTAACAACTTTATGGTTCTGGGCTCAGAATACAAATAACCCCAATCCTTTACATAGGTTTAGTACTTTACAATTCCGAAAAACCAAGAGAGATTATATTGTACTGGTTAAGTATACGGGATTTGGCATCAGCTCTGTTGCTTAACCTTTTATGACTTTGAGTAAGGTACTTACCCTCTCAAAGGCTCATTTTCCCATCTGCATAAAAATGGGTAATGTCAATATCTACTTAATGGGGTATTGTGATAATTAAGTACAATACTAGATGAAAAGTACTTAAAAAAAAAAAACAAACACTTTGCCGTCGAGTCGATTCTGACTCAGCAACCCTACAGATCAGAGTAGAACAGCCCCATAGAGTTTACAAGGAGCGCCTGGTGGATTCAAACTGCGGATCTTTTGGTTAGCAGCCATAGCTCTAAACCACTATGCCACCAGGGTTTCCGAAAAGTACTTAGTAATCAATAAATGTTAACTACTATCAGTACAGTAAATGTCTATGTATTGTGAGAATACTATCTGACCTATAGTAGTTATTCAATTAATAACGCTTCTGTGATGTCATACTAGGCTATACATTCATCCTAAAATAAACTGAAATAATACATTAGTACTCTTATTTTACATAAGAAGATATTAAAGCTCATAGGATTTAAACGTTGTCTCCAAGGGTAAATGACAAGAATTTATTAGAGCTAGACTTGAAACTCAGGTCTTCTGATTTCAAATACCACAAACACTTGAAAGTTATCAATTCTCTGTATTATTTTGGCCTCAACAGGAAAAATTTCCTCTTCTTGTTTTGCTTTCTACTGATCCTTCTTCTGTGATTTTTTGTGTTTTACTGTTTTTTGTTGAATGTGGGCCATTTTGTTATCGTTTTTTCGTTTGTTTGTTTTACTTTAAATTTGGAGTCTGGTTTTCCTGCAAAAATTTTCTAATTGAGCACCCTGGTGGTATAGGGCCCATGCGCCCAGCTGCCAACCAAAAGGCCAGGGCCTGCAACCATCAGCCGATCCTCGGGACAAAGATGCGGCAGCCCGCCTCAGCAAAGACTCACAGCCCTGGGAACCCCACGGGGCACCTCCACCGAGCGCCACTGGGTTGCTGAGTCAGAATTGACCAAGTGGCAGTGGGCTTGGTAACTTCTCCTGAGAGCCACTAGAGGGCACTCTTATCATGAGGTTTTTTTCAGTACTGATTCAGCGTTCTGGATGCTTCATCTCTGGAATTGAATACACATGTGCTCCTCCTCTTCCCTATAGTTTTAATGTGAGTCTTATAAATTACTTTATTTAGTAGAAATAAAAGGCGCCCTCTCCCTAGTTTTCCATTTACTTTTCAGTACATTTCTGTGGGTTCTAATCTCCTAAGTTTCCCACTATTTTAGAGACAACTGTAAAATATAGACTCAGAATCTATAAACCTTTTAACTTTCTTCCCTCTGAATCAATACAAGGGTAAAAGGATGCAGTTCTAATGTCTAGGTTTCATTTTTTTTTTTTTTAGCATCAATTTTCCCAGAATCCCTACTCCATTCTGCTTACTACAACTTCCCTTTATATTTACTTTAATCCCTAAATCTGTCTTTTTTTTTGGTTACCCTTGCAAAGGAAAGAAGTCACAATATGTATGCTGGAGCCAGTACTCTCATGTACTAGAAAAGGAATATAAAATTAGAAGCACGTATATAAATTAGAATTAGGAATAAATGATGCTCATAATTGCGGAGGAGTCATTGTGGAATTCCTTACTCAACATTTAAAGTTTTAGAAAAAAAATTTCCCCTTGGTATTATTTGAAGAATGTATATGTATACCATATCCCAAGTATAGAAAGGGTAAATTCAGTTCTTTAAAAGTTTAGAAGAGGGTCTTTCTCCTGGGACACTAGCAATTTGAATAAAAACACAGTATTTTCTGCCCTGAAGTTATGGTAGAGATTTTGAAAGGAAAAGTAGAGAAATATCATGATGAAAAGGTTTACTGTTCCCAAATAATAGCCTCAGCTCAGAAAGTAGTGGTTCCTACCCAGAATCACAACCATGGGATTAAATAAGTGGACCAAGAGTACAGATGGTGGTAATGAGGCATCATTCAGAAATCGCTAACGCTAGAGAATCATGTATTGTTAGTGTGTAAATACCTGACCCTGCATCTAACCCTTTTGTGTTAGATTGGAAAAAAATGACCACAAATTCCTTCCATTTGCACCTCTTTGCAATGTAACTTTGCCACTTGTCCCATCAAGAGCTTTTTCTTCATCTCCTTAAATCTGAGCTCGTCTTGGGATTTGCTTTGATATATAGAATATGAAGGAAGTGACATTGTAGTCAGCATCACTAGGGTTGCTGTCACCCAGTGGGGTAACTCATGGTGTCATCCCCCATGAACCTCTTCTCTTACCAGACAATACAGACTCCTTAGTAATGTTTATTATCAATTTTTAAATTTTTTTTATTGTACTTTAGATGAAGGTTTACAGAACAAATAGTTTCTCATTAAACAGTCAGTACACATATAGCTTTATGACATTGGTTAACAACCCCACGACATGTCAACACTCTCCCTTCTCGACCTTGAGGACCTTTTTTTTTGGTGAAAATATACGTAGTCAAAGTTACACCATTTTGAAAGTTCCTACATGTACAATGCAGTGACATCGATTACATTCTTCCAGTTGTGCTGCTATTCTCACTATCCTTTTCCAAATTATTCCATCACCATTATCTTCAACTCACTGGCCCCTAGGCTTCCCATCAAACCTTTTGAGTTGCTGTTTTCAATTTGATCTCACATAGATAATTCTTTTTGTTTTGTACCTTAGATGAAGGTTTGAAGAACAAATAGTTTCTCATTAAACAGTACACATATTGCCCTATGACAATGGTTAACAACCCCATGACGTGTCAACTCTGTCCCTTCTCAACCTTGGGTTCCCTATCACCAGCTTTCCTGTCCCCTCCTGCCTTCTAGTCCTTGTCCCTGGACTGCTGTGCCTCATTAGTCCTGTTTTGTTTTATGAGGCTGTCCAATCCCCGGCTGAACAGTGAAGTTCGGGAGGGGCTTCACCACCGAGCTAAAAGGGTGTCCGTGGGCCATACTCTCAGGGTTTCTCCAGTCTGTCAGGCCAGTAAATCTGTTTTTTTTTTTTTTGGGAGTTAGAATTTTGTTGTACATCCTTTCCAGCTCTGTCCAGGACCCTCTATTGTGATCCTGGTCAGAGCAGTCAGTGGTGGTAGCCGGGCACCATCTAGCTGTAATGGACTCAATCTGGTGGAGGCCATGGTAGCTGTGGTCCATTAGTCCTTTAGACTAATCTTTTTCTTGTTACTTGTTCTCCTCATTCTCCCTTGCTCCTGAAGGGGTGAGACCAGTGGAGTATCTTAGATGGCGGCTC